>CAESWR010000070.1:412702-429243 GCA_903171835.1 Mullus surmuletus | reverse complement strand
TGTGCGTGCATGCATGTGTGTGTGTGTGTGTGTGAATGCCGATCCTGGCTTTCACCTTTGGAAACTCAAGGCTTCAGTTTTGATGTAATAGAGGTAATTGCGGTGATTGTTGGGCGGAAAGTACAGGGGCTTATTATCCCTTTCCCTGCATGCTCACCCCCCTCCAGCTGCAGTTCCAGATTTCTTCTTTTTATCATCCCACATTTCTTTGATCTCACCCTGATATAAAGGAGGTCTTTAAAGATAAGTGACATGACTCCCAGTGTCTCTTATCAATAAATGCTTCACCAGTCAAACAGGATGCACTGCTGCCACCTTGTCTCTCCCGCGTTGCCCTTCCCCTTGCCCTGACTTTTTTTCCCGCCACTATTTGTATTGAATACAGATAGACCACCGCCTTCTTCCTGTATGTATATCCCACCGCTGAATAAGTACTTCCTCCATGGAGCAAAGCTGCCCTGCCTTTGTGTCTCGGGGAGCGGCGGCGTAGCAGTAGGTGTAGGCCGGCTGAGGCATTGTCATTCCCTGCATGTCATGCGCAAGTCAACCCTTGATCTCTCACTTTGAAGTGCATTGCTGCAGGACCCGAGAGAGAGTAGAGTGTGTATCTGTGGAGAGGGGAGGTGGAGGGATGTGTGTGTGTGTGGGGGGGGTTGAGCTCCCTGCCTGCTGTCAACAGGGGGCGCCTGGTAACCAGGCAGCAGTGCGCCAGGCCAGGCCAGGCCAGGCCGGCCGGGTCCTCACAGACTGGTGCCACGGCTCACAGACCGCTGCCATAAAATTCTCACCTCATTATCTGAGACAGTCACATCACAGGCCTGTGTTGGCAGGGGAGGGGACGGAGAAGAAAGGGCGGGGGTTGGGGAAGGAAAGAGGGGTGACACTGCAGTCTGTCTGTATGTGTGTCCTTTTTTTTCAAAGGGTGGGGGTGTGCTGGTGAGAAAAATCAGGAATAAGTACAATTCAGTGCAGCAGTGTGTTGACACCTCCGGCTCAGGCTCAGGGCGCGACTGCCCGGCTCACTTCACAGGAGCGGGGAGGTGTGTGTGTGTGTGTGTGTGTGTGTGTTGGGGGGGGTGGCTTGTTATGCATGGGAGGCTAATTTTGGATAAATGGTTCCTATCATGGGTTAACCTGTGAGGGGTCATCACTGTTTGTTATGAATAGCAAATGCCCCCTTTTTGCACCTCATTACCAGGGACAATCTTTATTAGCCCAAACATCTAATGTGCTGTTGTTTCAGCTCCGGCTCGCACAATATCAGCTTTTTCGGGTGAGGCGCCAATATTTTCAAACTCTTTCGGCTTACATTTAAACACATAGATTTATTTTGTTGTTTGTGTAACTGAAGAAAATAACAACAAGTTTTCTTTCCTAGTTGTTTTCCTTAAGCTCAAAATGTTGCATGGTGTGATGTATCGACCAGCTGCATCGTCACAATTTCACTTATATCACCGATACTGATATTTTAAGCCAATATTTTGGCAGATCTCTTATTTAAGGCACTGATACATGTGTTTGAATACATGAACCGTGTAGTGGGATTGATTCGTTTATACACACAGATTCCCAGTACATGTCTGTTTTGGTTTTCTTGAGCCTGTAAAGCTTCATTAAGAATGACACATCACCTCTTTAACCAGGATGTGGATGAGCAGGAGGTCCATTGTCTTTGAGGATGCAGAGAGGAGAACTTCTGGCAGCTGGTGTCCCCCTTATCTTCCCATGTACAACCAATAAATCAATATCAAATCTAAGGAACAGGAAGCCAGATGGCCTCCCCGCAACCCGCCGGGCCGGGGGTCTCTCTCAGGGCCTCCCCGGCTACTGTACCGCCAGTGCATGCCGCTCCCCCCTTTGAAGGCACACACATTCAACAAGCAGCTCAATGAATGACTAAAGGGAACAAATAAGCTATTACGACTCTGCTCAAATCAGTGTTTGTGTTTCCATCCACATCAAAGGGCCCCGGCTCTGTTTGATATGCGGCCCCCACACCTTGATCCGGGCCACGTACAGGTAGAAGAGGGGGGAGGAGCAGCCCATTGAGGAGGCAAGAGGGTCATGTGGTTGCCTCAGTCAGCTCCGGCTCGAGGCTGGTTGACCCAGACGAAGGGTCTGGCGATGGCCCTTGTTCCCCAGGGAGCTATTGGCTCTTACAGCAATCACCAGACACCATTATTTATTGGGTGGCCTATTGATTTTTGCGCTTTTAAGGAATATACACCGGAATTCGGAGGCATGATTACAAAAAGCAATACATGTTACATTTTTAAAGGTGTTTCAAGATAAAGTTTGCGTGAAAAGTTGTCCGGCCGAGAGCGAGGTCAGAGAGGTCAGCGAGCTAAACACATCCCGCCAGACTCATCTTGATTTCTGTGTAGGCCAGGGGTCAGGTTAAACAGTAGTTTGATTGAATGGCTGTTCACAGGCCGGTGTGAAATGCCGGCTCTATTGCAATGTGGGAGCGCAAAGGAGGAGGCTGGGGTGTGTGTGTGTGTGTGGGGGGGATGCTCCTCTCTGGCCTTTGTGTGGCCAGCGGTCTCAGAGGTCTCCGAGGTCTTAGAGCGCGGACCCATTGTTAGAGGCCGAGCAGCCAGCCCCTCAGACTCTCCTTTGCCCTGCTTTGTCTCAAGCGGCGTGACCATTTCCTTCATCCAGGTCAGGGCAGGGTCGTGACTTTGGACACCAGTCCTCCCAGTCTGTCTGCTGACCTGCGTGCTCATAAACGCATGCAAACACCCCAGACAGATGCACCCGGGGGTCTCATGATCGAATAGGGACGTTTTTGTTTTGTTTTTTTCACGAGCAGAAGATGCAAAAAGATGTGAGCTAAGGTACTTCGACAAATTTTTTTTTAAAAAAGGAATGAGTCAACAGGAGGACGTTTGAGATCTTTATAATTTGCGCGGCGAGAGATGTCTCACTTGCTCCGTTTGCGAGTGTGTAAAACCCATTTTAGCGTACACAGAGCTGAGATAACCTCTTTTACTGCCCTGAAGTGTCCGAGTTATGCAACAGAGGAGGTTGAGAGGAGCGGACAGCACCCTCCCTCCGTCCCCAGGCTGGACCTGCCTTATCACGGCCGGGCCATCACTCTGATAAGAAGAGGAAAGGCCAAAGGGCCATAAGGAACAGTGTGCACGGCTCGGGTCAACAGTGTGAGGAGGCTGGACTCAAAGGGGACAAGAATATTATCTGATAAGACTCGCCGAGGCCTTTTGATCTCCGGGGGGATGATCCCGGGCTACGGGGTGTCATGCTGGGTGGACGAGCAGAACGACACGGCAGGTACAAACAAGCGAGCCCTTGAAGATCATCCGGGCCTGAGTATATTTGCACAGAGTGGGACTGGAAAGACTCCTGACGCACGCAAACATGCTTGTTGTCCGCAGGATTTCACACCAGAAGAGCATTCTTAACATGGTTCATCTCGCCTCCGGTTTGCTAAAAAAAAAAAATGATGCAAAAAAACCCAACATAAGTCGGAGGTCGGACTGATTGGACACAACCTAGAAAGGAGTACAAGTTTAAAATCGTCGTCTTGGTGGCTTTTGTCTCATAAGTGACTGATTAAAAGCTGTCATGTGGAGGCCAGACAGGACCCGGGGCTGCGCTGCGGCAAGCTGTGGCCCGAACCAAATGCCTGCCTGTGTCGCCCAGGGCAAGATGGGAGGATTCTTTTTCCTCTTTTGCACAGTGGCCAGAGGGGGGTTTGGGGGGTGGGGGGTGGTGGGTGGCAAGCTGCTGCAGAGTTTGATGTCCTTGGTTCTTCCCTTAGCAACAGTTTACCAAAACAGCAAATAGTCACTCGGTCAGGCTCTCTGTCAAGCTACAAAGAGGGTTGCAATTATGACTTAATGGATCTTACTTTTCATTTTTAGCAATTAAGTAATTTCTTCAACAATATAAACATTAATGACTTCAGTCTTTTTAGTCCTTTCACCATTTATATAACCAAAAAACCCCCGTAATGTTCAAATGTAATCACATTAATTTGAAGACCGTCTTTAGCGTCACTGTACATTCAACATTCTGAACAGTGAGACACTTTCAAGTGGTTTAAAGAATGTGTTTAATCCTTCAAAGTAAGCTTTAGTCATACGTAAAAGGTTCACATTCATATTAAAAAATTCATACAAGTAGTTTTATTTTTTAGGGTTTTTTGGGGAGTGGTGTGTGTATGGGATTTGTTGACAGTCAGTGCAAAAACTTCAGCTTTACGTTAATTGGGTTCTTGTGAAATAATCAGCAAACAACAAAACCACTGATCTCTGTTCGTGTGTGTGTGTCTGAGCGTGTGTGTGCCTTTTTCGTATGAGCCACCTGGAGAGGCTGCATTTCTTATGTTAGACAGACCACACTCCCAAAAATAAAGATTATGAGCCTGTCAGAAAAATATCCTTTTTCCGATACCAATCCCAGAAGAACACCAGTGAGCTGCGACATCAGCGCTCCTATTAAAAGAAGGAAGATGTGAGAGGGCTTCTTCATCATCAGCTCTCCCTGAAGGACATCAAAGGCTGCGGCCGAGTGAGAGTGCAGCTGCCCCGACGGTGTGAGTTTCTCCTCTCTCACTCCAGAGGAACTTGTTTGTGTTGAGGATGTTTACTGATCCCAGGAAAGACAAACAGCCTCGTCTCTTGTTTGTAGGTGCGGCGGCTCAAACACACACACACACAGAGCCGTGGGCATGTGTGTGTGTGTGTGTGTGAGCGGGACGCAGCGTCAGGATGTGCTGAATTGTCAGGCCCTGTGTTTGTCTTGTCTCACTTTGTCTTTTCACCACCACTTCCAAGTTTCCCGTCGTGGAGCGCGTCACATTGAATGCTGGGAATTAAGAAGAATTACGAAAAGGCATTCACACACACTCGCTACATCTGCATGTCACAAGAATCATCACCTGCACTATTATACATGATGAACAAAAATTTGCAGTCAATATTAAACAACTATTGTCTTGCACATATTTGCACCTAGTAATGTAGTTACATTTATTGCAGTTTTTTAAGCAGCTCGACAGCAGTTTTACACTGTTAGTGTACCTCGTTTAAACACACGGTGTCACTCTTTCTCAACTAAGCCACTGGCTCAAGCTGCTGCACACTGTCCACACACTCACTCACACACGCACACACACAGATACATCATCTAGCTTTTTTTCCTCCCAGATGCATCCGATTTTGTCAACATTAAGTGTCGCCATATATAGAGTACTAATGTGAGTACTAATGAATCTGAAGTGACTGCGAAGTTACAGGTCAGTTTTTCTGAAGCACAATTTGAATATTACAACCATTTGAATAAAACCGACCTTTTATTTGGATGCTTTTCACATAGTAGCCATCTGAGCTTATTTTCTCGTTAGGTACATTTTTATTTGGGTCGTTGCTCAGTTTATGACAGCTAATTAATACGCTTGTGGCCTTTTTCTCCCATTTGTGGACCACTAAAGTCTCGCAGCTGCACTTGACAGAGAAAATAAAGCCACTTCCTACCATCTTATGAAATATAGAGCAATTGACATCTGCAGTGCCACCATGGAGTGTCTCATTCTGTGAGCTTGTATCAGCAAATGCCGCTTTGTTTAGAGGTTTCCTTCCACAGCTATAAATCTTGGGGTGGGGGGGGGGAGGTGGGGCGGGCTTTCACAAAAGTTTTATGGCACAGAGACTTCCCTTCCATCCTGCAGGGGGTATGGTGCTTTACACCGTTCATGTGTCACAGCCCTTTTAACTGGCGCACTCCCAAAAATGTAGTACTTTTCTTTTCAGCGGCACTCAGGTCCCCACGTAACTTGTTTTGATGATTAATACCTTTGGCAGAGGGAGACACGGGCATGCTGACAGCCAGGCAAATAGTTTTGTGCGTCATCACTTTGACAGGTGATTTCTCAAGGCAATTTATATACAGATCAATAACTAATAATGAATATGATGAGCATCTAGCAGCCAATTTTTTAATTTTCTTTATTATTTAGTGGTTAACAATACTTTGAGTTTTCATTTTCTTTTGATTGATCCACCACTGTAACTGTGAGATCATTTAAAACACTGTAACGTGAGTTAATTGTGTCTTTGTGATTTGACTAAAATCCAGTTATCCTTCCAGCTGCCTGTGGGGGCAGGCTGGGCAGAGAAAGATGCAAAGAAGTACCAATGACTTGATGTCTCCGTGTTTTTGCTTTTAACACACTAACAGATAGTTATATTGGACGTGTGAAATTGCACGTGACATTGATGATAGTATAAAACACATAAAATGCTCTTTAAGCTATTGAAATGTGTCTTTGGCAAATGCACAAACTTTCCCCTACTTTGCACATTTTCCATAATACGATATTTCAATTATTTTTGCACCTGGCTGTCTGTTCTTGTGTGTGCGCATGTTTTGTTTAGTTTTTTTCAAATCACATCAGTGTTGTGTTATTTCTATTTATAACTGCGAAATAAAGAATCCAAACTTTTTGGATATGAACATACAGATTTGTCCATGACTGCTATTTGTATAATAACTTAATACAACTGTCTGTTGGAAAGGAGATAATAATACTGACACCACTGCTTCTATTAATAAATAGCAATAATAAATGATAATAAAGTGTTGTTTTATTATTATTATTATTATTATGACGACTTCTGTGTTCATATTGAGAAATTCCTGTCAGAATACAGAATGTTGTTTATTAGTGTGAGTGTGTGTGTGTGGCTATGATCCACGGCGCTGGCCAGCAGTGTGCACCTGCGTGGACTCGTTCCTGGCCGCGCCACGCCGCTCTCCCTCCGCCGCCCCGCGTGTTTGCTCCCCACACGGAGAGCCGCCCAGCCTCCCTCCCTCCCTCCCTCCCTCCCGCGTCGCTGCGCCTCCACCTGGGACACCGAGCCTCCCTCCCCTCCGCTCCCCCCACCTCCCGCCTCCCAGCACGCCATGCCGGAGCCGGTGGTCGGTGAGGACGCCGGTGGTCGCTGAGGACGTCAGGGGGAAAGTGTTTCTCCGCGGACTTTCCACTCGGCTCTTTGTTTTAGCTGCGACACGTGAGCCGCTTCCGGAAGAAGAAGAGAGAAGAAAAAACCCTCCGCACAGGTAAGACCAGTTTCAGTGTCGACTTTGAACCACATCGCGTCTTCTATGTACACGAACTTCAAAGGAGGGGGCTTTTAAAGGGTGCCGGCTGGCAGCCCCCTCGTGGGGAGGGGGGAGCGCGGGAACGTGTGTGTTTTGAGGCGGGAAGCGGAGCAGCGTGGGCTGGGAAAGGTGAGTTACCGAGCGGAGCGCGGAGGGCGGATAGCAGCTAGCAGGTCGCCCAGCTCCCGCCGCCACGCACCGCGCAACTTTTACCACCTCCTCCGTCACACTGCTGTCGTGATTGGGATCAAAACAGCGGCTCTGGGGGGACACTTGAGTTATTTATGGCCCCTTTGACAACACACACACACACAAACACATCACATGGAGAGGCACCCATGCCCTCATGATGCAATTCCCCCCCCCTGGCACTAGTTGTATCAAAGTACCTGGTTTTAGTACAGGTTGGGCAGGGAACTACTTTACTGCACTCACCAGTATAAATCAACATTAATATGGTACTTTGACATGAATTATATTGAAATCAACCTTAAATCAAAACACCTATGGGCACTTTATGGACAACTGCTATGACTGTGTGCCCTATCCAACAAATACCACTATACTGATATACTGGTTTCTACATGAAAATCCACCATTGAGAAGCTTTTTTCCTGACACCAGTTGTATCAAAGTACCTGGTTTTAGTACAGGTTGGGCAGGGAACTACTTTACTGCACTCACCAGTATAAATCAACATTATCTCTAAAATATGGTACTTTGACATGAATTATATTGAAATCAACCTTAAATCAAAACACCTATGGGCACTTTATGGACAACTGCTATGATTGTGTGCCCTATCCAACAAATACCACTATACTGATATACTGGTTTCTACATGAAAATTGAGATGCTTTTTTCCTGACACCAGTTGTTACATTTGTGTATGACTGCAGTATCCAAAGTACCTGGACTTTGAACTACTGTACTGTACCATCCAATATAAATCAAAACCATCTTTAAAGTATGATGACACGAATTACATTGAAATCAACATGAAATCAAAACACCTATGGGCACTTTATGGACAACTGCTATGATTGTCCGCCTATATGACAGTGTATACCAATAAAATACACCAATATCCCAGTTTTAACGCAGTTCTGCAAACTTCTAAAATTATGGCAATGAAGTACCTCACCCTATTGAAGCTAGCCTTGGCCATTACAGTTATTGTTTGCTAGTTCTCGAAGGAAACTTGGAGAAGACGTTTTAGGCCGCCCACTGCTTGCACTTGGTTCCATTCTACTTGATTAGCAGTCTTTAGTACATGATCGATTTGTATCATTACATCAGTTGTTAGATATGTTAAACACTGTCTGATGTTGGATGTATTGACCTGCCAGTGGACCAGCAACAGTTCACATGCTGTTCAACAATGGCAGTCGCCCTTTGCGGATGTGAATGTTTGTGTAATGAATTTGAATGCTTAAATATTTGAGTATTGGGATGGAGGCAATGCTATTTATAGATACTATACATAATCGCAAAACACTCAACAATGTCCTCTAGAAATGTGTATTCAACGCATTTGAAAATGTAGAGTAGTGAGTCTCAACAGCCACATTTGATCTTTTTTGAGTAAAAATAAACCCTCATTAAGTTTGAATTCAATTACATATTGTTTGGATGGCCTTGTGAGTCGTTGAAGAATCAAGAGATGCACATTTATGGCAGTGACATCTTTGACTGATAACTTATGTAATTGGTTGCCACTGGTGCCCAGGCTCATGTCTAGCGGTCCGTCGTACAACCGGAGGCTCACAAGACCTTTGAGTAAAAGCTTAACCTTTTGTGTGCAAACACACAATGTGAATTCAGTCTAAATGCTCCAGCATGGAAATGGACAAATAGAAAACAAATTGGGGTGGCGTTTTTGATGCCGCTTGAACGCTTTGTGTTGTTAGTTTTTGATTGTTTCCCGTGTGTAGATGTGATGAAAATATTAGCCATCACAGCAGCAGACTGCCTGCTGTTCTCTCCACCACAGTCACCTCATGTTCCAAATGCTGCCTGAAATAGACTGCTTTGTACTTTAACTACAAAGGAAATAATAACTCCAATTGGACACAGACAGTACTGTAAGATTTAGAAATATGTGAGGTGTAATGTTTCCATACTGTCAGCACTTCAACTCAAGACACGTTGCTGCTTTTCACATGATTGTGTCCGACCCCTTAAGGTAGCAGGCTGATTAATTTTCCATCCCTGACTTTGCAATGTTTATGTCTCATTTTGGCGGTATTTCCAGACAATCGGTGTGAGGTGAACGTAGACATGACACACCTCCTGTCTCGTGGACTGGAGGGTTTGTTTGGTGTACGTGGGCCTCACCTGTGTTCAGCGAGGGTGCGGTGGCTGCACATGTGACTCATATCAACCATCAGAGCAAGTGACTCGGCTCAACTTTGAACGTCACCTCCGGTAATCCCCGACGAGGCTGTAGGGACGCTGAACACTTGGGAGACATTTTCCCTAGAAAGCTTATATTGTCACATGGGTACAAAGCATTGGGTGTGGATAGGGCATACTCTGTAAGAAACATATCAAGTAGGGAAGTGTCCTTCTTGCTCTACTTTGGATAAACGCTTTGATCTAAAAGTGTTGAAATACTATAATAAAGTTGGGTTTCATCGGTCAGACATTAGTGTTATTTTGAGATGTTACATAAACCCTTTCAAAGAAACAAGACTCAAGAAGGATTTTTGTTGTAGCTGACAGTTAAGTCTAGAATGAACAAGATTTTTTTTTTGTGTGTATGATGACTTTCATCACTTCTGGCAAGGGGATTATACTCCCTTTCGTGTCTGAGGTTTAGTTGTCTGTTTGTTAACGGGACTTGGAGAAAAAGTGATTACTTTGATTTGAATCCTGAGTAGTGCAAACCTTTCAAATTTTGTTCAAGATCAAAGTATCGTAGCAAAAACTGCATTTTGTAATAAACTTTTGTGGTCAATTTGTTTTTCTTTTTTCTTGTAAATATTATAAAAATGGTTGATCCAACAAATAGTCGACTTCACAAGACTTTGACATGAAAACAGTTTATTTTCATCAGGTTGATTGAAAGAGGACACACTCATGGAACCGTAAACACCCAAAACAAATAGTCATTAGAAGCCAAGCAAATGGATGAGTGTCTTAATTTGCATGGATTCCGTTCACTGACAGCTGATGGACAAACTGCCACAAGTATGGCAGATGGCAGCGGAGTGACCAGACTAGACGATCTAAATAACTTCTCTTGGCAGCGCTGTTCGTTATAGTGAAGCGGATTGATGCTGCTAGCCATGAAGCTAAATCAAGCATGATTTAGCTCTGCTGCCTTTTTGTCATTGGTAAATTAAGTTGACTGTATGCTTTGTATTCCTGGTTAGCGAAATTTAATGTACACTCACATGACACAAAACACCAGACTTATGCCAGTTGTGTCTACACGCACACATATAAATGGATTTATGGATGTTGGGCTAACATGGAAATGTGGTTCTCCGAATATAAACGGGTTAGGGCCCCTGCCTTTTTCGGCACTGGTAAGTTGACTTTAGGCTTTGTGTACTGGATCAGTGACAATTGGCGTATTGTGCAAATTACATAATGGATCGTCTTACACGGTTCTGTCTACATACACGTACAAAGCAACTGATGGGTATCGGGCTAACATGGACATTTGGTCCACCTATTGTAAATGCACTTAGCAAGTATGATACCATTTTGACACGTCTCCATTGCAGATGGAATCCTGAGGAAAGTTGAGGAGCTTCATTGATTTCATAGCAGTATCCCAGCATACCCTTCAGAAACGCAACGATAAACCCTTGGGTCGCTGCTGAGGCGGAAATGTGTAGCTTTGGATCCTGAAACTCACCGGGTGCTTTCAGCCTATCACAAAACAAACAAAGCAGCCTCTGTATAGAAGGAATTCGATAGGAGTGAATGTTTTGTTGATAAGAGACGCAGCTGTACCCTTTACAGCCCGACGGCCGTGCGCTTTTTATTTATCGTATTGTGCCAATCATCTCTTGCTTGTTTTGTCTCCAAATAAAATGGGAGCGCAACCTGGTTTCTAGTTGTGCTACAGGATCCGAGAACCCGATCCGTTACAAGAGCAGGTATCACTTGTACAAAGTGAAGACAAAGAGACGGGGGGAGAGGAAGCCAGCATGACCTCAGCCATTGTGTACGTCTACGGAAGGACGTGCACACAAACTAACATGTAATCAGTGGTTTGTGTTTGCAATCAGTCACTGCGATTTTGAGAGTTCTTTACCTGTAGCAGTGTAACATCAGCAGAGTGCAAAACACACTCACACTTGCTGCCACTGAGCTCCACTCTGCCTAGTTACACCAATTCCCCCTGCATTCCTAACACCAGTGTAGCCGGAGCGCGTACACACACACACACACACACACACACACACAGGCAGACGTTTCAGTGACGGTGTGCAGGGGAGGCAGGGCTCTGGTTTCATTCAGGCTGGAGGCAGCTGGTAGGTTAGTCTTGTGTTTGCGTGCGGTGGCTACCCCGGTGCTTGACAACAGCGGTATCATCTCCGGTAAGTGCCTCGAAGGTAATAACGTGGATGATAAAGCGTTTTTGTGCCTGAAATCTGCATCTTGAGTGGCAAAGAGAGGAAAATGGAAGGGTAGCTGTTTTTCATATGTGGCTGAGGGGAAAATGGCATTGTTCTCTTTTTAGCCTCAGACATTTGAAGATGGTGTTTTTGCGTGTGTGTGTGTGTGCAACTTCTACTCCCATACAGCTGCTAAACTGTCACCTGTGGAAGTGTTGGGTTTTTTTTCCTATGAAAACTTCTCACTTAGGTTGCACTGAAGTAATTTAGTGAAACCTAAAGACACAATGTGTAACTTTGTGTTCTTGTGTTGCAGCAGGATCTCTTAATTCTATTCAATCCATTGTTCAATTTTGAGTTTCACACCATTTAGCACAATAGGAATCCACAGTAGAGTCATTTTTTATTGATCCATTTAAGCTTTTGTGTGGTGTACTGCAGCAAGTCACTATTTTAACGATTATTTTGACCATCAATAACGGGCTAAGCGGAGATCCAATTAGGTACACGTTAGCTACTGTAGCTAGTGGTAAGTCAGTAAGACGATGCAGTGTGAATGAATGTGGCTAAATATAGCAACAACTGAAATTTTAATACATAACCTCATCTCTTAACATGATTTGTGGTGGTTAAATAACTTGTGATGTAATGCTATACAACAGGATCCAACTGTTTTCTTTTATTGTTTTGATGGCACACATCTGGGGCGGAAATCTCATACTGTGCTTTCAAATGTATTTCTTTAGACTGTTGTCCACTGTTTATTTTCATTCAGCTTTGGCCACAGTCCCTTTTCTACCTCCTCAGACGTTTATCCATGCACGCTGTTTGAGTGAATATACTTCATTTCATGTGTGTGGAATTGATGTGATTCTTGAATATTTGCTCTTATGACGAGTAAGTGGCCAGTTTCCAAGGAATGCATTCCTAATCAGCACCCTCCGTATGAGAGGGAATTAAAGGAGATTAGCAGCTGCACAAAGGGATGGAGACCACTACTGATTGGGTACAAGGGGGCCATTAGTGATGGGAGTTGCGTTTGTGCCCGGTTCATTCAGACTCCTTACACCCTCGTAGTGCCGTGCCTTTGTTCCTTCGCATTAGTAGTTTGACTCGGGTCCATACTCTCGTGCCTCATTTCACAGAGTTTAGCTCTTTGAGTGGAGTTCACCGTGACTTTTAGCTGAGATGAGAATTCCTTTTGTCCCGCAGGAAGCTTGCCGAGAGGAAGCAGCTGCAGCACGCTGCCATATTGCTGCAGCTCTGTGGATTTGTCATTTCCTGTGGAGTCTGAGGGTACGAGTGGGAAAAGTTCAACTTCTACAGGAGGCCTGACTGTGTTTCTGTCTGTCTCAGCAGAAAATGAAGACGTGGAGATAACATCTTCCCCAGTGGATTTGTGCCTCACCGCCTGAGCGGACTCACTTTTTGACATGCAGACCTTGTGAAATACTCCAGGCGAAGTTTTTGAGAAGATAATCGCCTGCCTAAAAACTTTCCAGCTGTGCATCAGAGGTTTGGACTTGAGTTTCCTCAGATGATGGCCACAACAGAAACCAAGACTGCTGCCGGCAGCGGTGGCGCTGCTGGCCTGTCGTGGGCGAGGGTGTGCAAGGAGTGTGGGCAGCAGCACGAGGGCCAGGAGAGCCACTTGTACGAGTACCAGGACGAAGTGGACGACGAGCTGGTGTGCCACATCTGCTTGCAGCCCCTCCTCAGACCCATGGACACCCCCTGTGGACACACGTACTGCTTTCACTGTCTGAGCAACTTCCTGAAGGAGCAGGACTTTTGCCCCGTGGACCGGCAGCGGCTCCAGTTGCACCAGTGTCGCCCCTCGAGCCTGCTGGTCAGAAACCTGCTGGACAAACTGACGGTGATGTGCCCACACAGCGCGGAGTGCCAGCAGAACATGCAGCGCTGCGAGCTGCAGCCTCACCTGCACAACAGGTGAGACTCCAGTGGTTTGTGGGGGAAATGCTGGAATATGACACATCTGTTTGTTTGTTTTTCCCATTCTAAAATCTGATACGTATCTTTTACCCAAATATAACTGAATCTTGTGCAAATGCCACATTTTAAAATCTTTGGGTGCTTTATCTGGGGGATTTTTCGATCATGTTGCTGTTTGTCTGCTTTTATCGTCTGTCAACAAATAATGTGGTCATGAAAGAGATATTTGTTGAAATCCAAATTCTTTCTCGCTGATGCGTAGCAGGATACGGCGGGAGTTTACAGGTTGCATTGCGTCATCCTATCACAACAGCTCAGCGTAGCCAGATTTTTGTCCGAAGCGTCAGATTTGCCGCTCCGTACGTCTTAAGTTCACTGAGCAATGAATTTGTTTAATAAATGCTAAAAGGGGGCAAGTTGGGTTTTACTGGGTTATTATGTAGCAGGTCAGTCGGACACCGTTGCTTCCTTGAGTCTCTGCTGGTTGCCTGGCAACATGCACTGCGATGAGTCCAAGGATTCAGTGTGCCTGGTCATGAAGAGCAAGGAGCACCCAGTGAACCTATGATTAGGCTCAGCCACTAAATGCTAAGCTAAGCTAACCGACTGGGGCTTTGTTCAAATCTAAGAATGGACTCCATCTGTAAAGTGGATCAGTTTGATGGAATATTCCAGAACATGCATCTGCCACATGAGGACTCTCCTGTTTGGGATCAACCTGAGACCTGAGGGTCATTATGCAATAACAAAAGAATTTGCCCAGATTCTGACGAGTGTGTAATGACTATCATCACCAGCGTTTCTCCTCTGCGTGTCCTCTCGTGGAATGCGTTTTCCCTCTCCCAAACCGCCGCATTTGCACTTCTGTCTCCGGACACGTGAACCAGTCGTGGCCTAGAGCTCAACACTCGCCGCTGCAGCAGTGCTTGTTTTTCACGGGGTCGTGGAGGCGCTTATCGCCTCGGTGGACACGGGTGACGCAGCCTTGCTGTGGTTGGTTGTTTGGCGCCACCGCAGCTTCTCTGTGCAAACAGTGAGGAGGCAAAGTTCAGATGTGAGGAACCAGCAGGCCTGACTGACTTCATCAGCTCAACCTGAACACTCTGCAATGCAGTGAAATTATCTATTCATCTGCATTTAGCTTGTCCTCTGAATCCTCAGCCCTCCTGTCCTATTGTTCTCTTGTCTTTATCCACACAAAAAACACAAATTTCTCTGCAATCTGTCCACCCAAAGTCTCCTTTCAACCCACCTCTAAAGGCCCACAGTGAACCGCCACGTGCTGCTTCCAAAAGAGGCTCATTCTCTCCTCGATTTCCTGTATTTTTTTTCGTGTTCCACAGATGTCCGGCTTTTCGGAGGCTGAGGGAGGAAGCGGAGAAGAGGAAGAGGCCTTCGTGGAACGAACTGAAAGGGCGTAAGAGCGAAGGGGAGACATCGAGTGATGCCAAACATTCGGCGACGCACTCCCGCAATCCTCCCAGAGATCAGCCGGAGCCTGGGCTCATCAACCCTGCCTATGAGGAGAGCGAGGACGGTATGGAGACACTTCAGATCTTTACCACCCAGATGTGATTTGCGATGTCGCTCACACTTGACGATCGGGAGCCGTTTGCACAAACCCCAGATCTGCCCGGCCTTCTTTGACGGTGACGGCCGGGAATTGCCAATGTTTTTTTTGCCTGAAGGTTTTGATTCCTGAGTGTATCACAGGTGAATCACCCGCAAAGTTGTAGAAACACGTACTGGCTCACAGGTGTGCAAACCCGACTGTCTCATTTATGGGAAGAGAAAAACCCTTCGAGCTAATTGAAAGCCTCTTTTTTTCCGTTAAAAAAACGTGACGTAGTCGCCGGCAGATCTGAATCGGCATCCGCAGACGTTTGCGTTGTTGCCAAACATGTGATGAGTGAGATAAAAGGTGCTTTTGGTCAAGAAGAGGAGTTGTAATCTGATTCGCTTTCGTTTTCCACAACTTTGTGTGCACGGCTTCACTCGAAGGTCAACATTATCTAATTTTATAGTCACATTAATGGTTCTAGTGAAGAGGGAGATAAGAATCCAGTAATGAAACACAGAACACGTTTTGCTGTGAACTACCCCTTTACATACCAGCAGGCACTCGCGTTGTAGTTGATCTTCACAATCTGTAATGTTCAGTAGTAGAAGCTCTTTATTGATGCCACAATGGGGAAATGACAGCGTCCCAGCAGCATGTACAGATAAAGCAATAAATAGAGGTTACAGTTTTGTGGTGTCCCTCCCCCCCCCCTGCAGACAACACCCCCCTACGCTCCAGCCTGGTGGCCGAGTCCAACGTGGTGGAGCTGTTCAGAGAGGAGCCCGAGGAGGAGCTCGGCCTGCGCATTGTGGGGGGGAAGGACACCCCGCTGGGCAACATCGTCATCCAGGAGATCGTCCGCGGCTCGCAAGCGGCCCGTGACGGCCGTCTGGCCCCAGGAGACCACATCTTAGAGGTAACAACCGCGGTCCCGCCCTTTGGTGGGATTGCGCTTTTACTTTTGCGTGACAATCTACCGCTGTTGTAAACACGGTGTTGTGGGAATGCTACGAGTGGACGTTCAGGCTCAACTGGTTCTGGGCTCCATGGCAACAAGGCGTGGTTGTTATTCTCAAAGCATGAGAGCCTCACGTCACCGCGCGGTCCATTTGTTTGGCTCGGTCTCCACACGAAGACTCAAATCTCACGTGTGATTGTGAATTAAACGGGCGTGATGCATTCTTTGTTTTATTTGCCGGAATCCAGATTTAATGCATCTAAAAGAAGCGGACGGAAGAGGCGGAACGAGTCATTTTCTCTCCGTCTCCTCGTCTGTGTAAACTAATCTGACTGCTTCTGACTACACCTCTGCTGCACTGTGCCCCCCC
>CAESWR010000070.1:361700-378452 GCA_903171835.1 Mullus surmuletus | reverse complement strand
ATGCTAGCTGGCTCAAATGCGTGCAGTAAGTTATTTTCGCTAGTTTTGAACTTGAGTCACGAGTGTCTGCACCAAATTTCACGGTAATTCAGTTGTCGACCTCAGCGGAAATGGATGAGCATCAGAGTGAGCGTGAAGCCCTTCCAATTCATGTGGTGTTGAAATACTTCTCTGCAGGTAGAGTGAAATATTGAGCAGTCGGTAGCGTGTTGAAATATTTGTGTCTGCGCTAAGGTAGTGCCTGGAGCTTGATTTAAACCAAAAAGAAAAACCGCTGCGGCAGCCACATCTGTAAAAGCTCTTAGGATTCAGGTGTCTGCTCGGCGTGAGCAGTGTTCTCACCAGTTGCCCCCCGACTCGCGGAGCGAGACGGGCCGCGCCGGCGCCTCCTCCGACGGCATGGTGGCCGACAGCTCCCCCACCTTGGCCAGCAGCGCCGTGTTGATGGGTATGTAGTGCTTCCCCTCCTGTGTCCAAAAAAACCCACAGAGACAAAACACTGAGCGAGTGATGCACGGGACGTCAACATATGAGCGCCCGAGTGGATTCAGGGGCAGTACAGGGCGCGTATTACACAAACATCCACATCCATAGGTCGTGGCGGGCGGCCAAAGGAGTAAAGGTCGCGGCGTATAAAATGAATACAGCGTTTGGTGAAGCTGGTGGAGACGACAGACTGGCCTTCCTGGACTGTAACAATAGCCTTATTAACCCTTAAGAGTTCCTGGGGATGTTTTTTATCAAGATGTTTTTTGAACATTTCAAGGGTCAAAATCCCTAAATCCCTATCCCTATCTTTCAGGGTGAAGCTGATTAACAATACTGACTAATTTAAAGTTGAAAAAATATTAACATATGATATTTTTATTGCACTCTTTTGGAAGGAGACACGTTTTGTCCCCAGGAACTAATAAGAGAGTTTGCTATAAAAATCTGTCAGTGCAGAAAACATAAGAATGCCTCAAATTCAATGTTGCTGCTAATCATTGACCCATCTGAGGCTTTAATAGTAATAATAATTAAATCCTCCTTGAATTGCGTTGTATGGGAATTATTTGACTTTTTGTCGATTCAAATACTGTGGAGTTACGTAAACAAACGGGCATTTAATGCCCCCCAAAAATCAATATTTGATATATATATATATATGTATGTTTCAGGCTGAAGTTGATTAAAGATTGATTCATCTAAAGTGAAAAAATATGAATATGTTATTTCTACAGCAGTTTTTAGGGAGGACGATTGAGAAAGGGTTAATCAGCCCCCGCCCGCTCTTCAGTCTTCTTCTGTCCAGTCCGGATTGTTTTTTTTGCAGAGATTGATTTCCAATACAACATGTGGGAGTTTTTTTCTTTTTCTTTCCTAACGTGATGTGAGGTCTGCCTGTGCCTTTATCTGTCAGTCGGCGCAGAAGCGGGGAAATTTTACTCCGTTTCTGTGTGCTTATCTGTCCGCAGTAATGCTTCAAGCACTGATTTCTTTCTCCGGCTGGAAGCAGGAACGCAGCTGAGGGCATCTTTTACATCCTGATGGCTGAAAACGATCTTTTGAAGTAGCTCGGGCCAATTTTCTATCATCAGTGAGGGGTGATCCTGAGTTCTTCAACTTCCCTCTCTTTCCAGCCATCTTGCAGTCTTTTGTTTTGCTATCATCTTGTTACTTCCTTGATTTGGATTCAATTATAAACTGTATTTACACAGCAGCTTCATGAACACAGTTACAGAGTGCTTGTACAGGGAATTGCAGGACCATTAAAAATAGGGGGCAAAGCAACAGTATTGATAGTTTTTGTGGAAGTGACTTTAAATTTAACTGTGGTTCACACATATGGAATTTAAAAAATCACTGTAGATAAATAGAATAGTAGGAGAACACACTGATAATCACTTCAAGAAGATCCAACAGCAGGAAACAAGTAGACACACGGCATCTAAAAGCTGCTGCTGGATAAATGTAAATATTTTGTTTCAATTTAATGTGTTTCCATAAAACATAAATTCCGCGAGGGATGTTTTGCATATTTGGTTGACAAATGTGTGCCGGGCAGCAGAGCCGTGACACACATCCACATCTTGTGTCACACAATTTTCTTTTTCCAGTGTCTTCTGTAGTCTTGGCGGCGCCTTTCCAAAAGAGAGCCAAGTGTTTGTGTTGAGTGTTACTTCCCCTCTTCTGCATTTCTTTTAAGCTACGTGACCAATGGTTGAGGCCGCTTCCTCACTGTTTGGAGTGTGTGTGACTCATAGGTGGGTACTTTTTGTCAGCTGCTGATAAAACACTTCCATCAGCGTTTCAGAGGGGTGACTCCTCACGCACTCTCACTTGTTTGCCGTACCTGTTGCACACTGGCCTGCAGCAGGTCTCCCAGCCGCTCCACCAGCTCGGTGAAGGTCGGCCGCTCCTGTGGCTCCCCCTGCCAGCAGTCCAACATGGTCTGATAGCTGTGAACAGAGAGCACGCCAGTCAGCAAACACATGGGAAAAATAAACTGGAACGATGCTCCCCTTGAAACTAGCGCTGCAGAGTTGGTGGTCGGACTCGATAACGGCGCACAGGTGAACACATCTGGTCCTCCTCTGCACCAACTGTCATCCCGAACATTAGAACCTACTTTGTGCTTTATTGTTTGAGCGATCTGTACCCTCGGGGAGGGGAGCGGGCTGCTGCACGGGATTCTGTATCTTGGTGTGAAGGCCGGTGAGAGCACGAAGCCTCTGTCAGGCCTCTGACAAGCTGTCAGCATATCTGCCCATGTGGGAAGACTCAGGGCCTGCACGGAGGTTTCCATCGCACCGGCTCGTCTCGAGCGGGAAACTGAGAAATGGAGAACCGCGGCTGCTGTTTCAGTTACATTCGTGATGGATATCTGTCTCATTCCCACAGAACTCCAGTTTTAGGTTGATATATAGTGCATCTCAATTTTGCCTAAAAAGAGCAGTTGTTCTGTGGATGTATTGCCCCCGATCTTCCCCCACCCTGCATCTTGCATCTGCATCCAACAGGTGGTAGGTGACAGGATGTGGAGCACACGATCACAACCCGTATTCACATTATTGGTGGACACATTGTATGGCTACACAATCTAAACCACATTTCCTGCCTGATCTGCAATAAGAATAAATAGTTTTGCCCCCACATGCTTTGGGTCCCAAGGGAGTGAGGTGTTTCTGGGGAAGTGAGGAGGCGGGAGCATTTCTGTGGAACTGACCTACTTTGTAGTTCATTCGGACGGGACGTGAGCACCCAAAATGACTGTACTCCCACTCTCTGAGGCGCATCCGCTAAACACACCGTGCACACTCAAGCCGTTAATATCTTGAGGTTTTAGGGCCAGGGTCAAGATGTCAAAGCCTGAGTTGAAAAGGCACATGTGATCAAGTGCAGACCTTTCGAGGGTGGGAGGAGGTGGGGGGGCTGGGATCAGTGGAATTCACCCCACTGACTCTTGGAGCATTAGTGTGCATCCCATTGAAAGTGCTATCAGCAGGCCTTATCTTGGACTCATATCAGACACAGGCCTCAGCCATAAGAATGCAAAGTATATAATCTTGCCAGCTCCGATTTCATCAATGGCTCGTCTGAATCAAGATGGAAAGTGCGAGAGATTTTTGGCACCACCGGGTCTACATCTACAGATCTTCTGTTCTGAATGAAACCCCCCAGTCTGGATCCCATTTTGGGTATCATTTCCAATCACTGTCTCCTTTGTAAAGCTGATAAATTCATTCTGTTAGCTTTACTTGGCACACGAAGCTCAGATACTCCGAACCTTTTGATACCACATCGTTATTAAGCAGAAGTGCGGCATTATGCTTTCAAAACAAATAAGATTTGTGGAGTTTGACTATATGAGTCATCCTAAATGAAAACCAGACACAATGTATGCACACACGCTGGAACACAACTCGCCGGGTCTGTATCACGGAAAACATGTTGGACTTTCCCTTTTTCTGAGGGGTTGGAGGGAAAAGCTGCAGGACCCTTTTCACAAAACACACTCGAGCGAACTCTGATGCCAAAGAAGAAAACTTGTGGTGCCTGGTTACGTCTGCACGTCTGTCAATCTGAGTTTAAGGCTCAACTCTGCAGAGCTAATGAGTCGCTAATGCTTCCTCCTGCAATATCCAGAGCAGGATTACCCATGATGCTTATCAGGCACCCTTCACCCTTCTGTCGCAACCGCAAATGCTAGTTCTCTTTGCAATATATTCTCTTTAACGCTCACATTTCAGAGGAGGAGTATTCCGGCGCTCTCATCCTGGTCCCCTCTTTCAGCCTGCAGCAAAACTCCTCATCGATTTGGACACCCGGGTACGGCGACGCACCTAGAGGAGCACGGAAGGAAGAGCTTGTCAGATGAAAAACATGATAAAACATCACCATCTATATTATTAATGTGATATATATTAAAAAAAGCATGATTAACTGAGCTTTTTGAGATCAAACGGAACATTTAGTACTTGAACGGACCGTCAAGGTATTTTAATCGGCTCCAGAGCACAACATTAGCGTCACGCATATCCAATGTACTTTTCAAACTAGTTACACAACTGTAGTGCAATGTTCGCTGGAGCAAGAGAAGATAATAATAATAATTGGACGAGTTACAATGTCTCACAGTCCCTCGTTATATGCTCTGAATCTAACTAATGACATGAAGGAACTGCAACATGTTTGAAACAGCAAATTGATGTCGAAATGTTTGAGTACATTACGGCCTTTGATTATTGATTCCCCACAGAGAAATATGACCACGAGGGCCAACAACATATATTTTAAAAGCCCTTCAGTTTTGTTCGCCCAATTTGCTTGCAAAAGTGCAATAAATATAAATGTAATATCCCCAGTTGAGCTCATGAATCAGTTAGATGCATCAGTCATCAGCAGAGAGGGAACCACCATTAAGTGTGTTTACTTTGTAGTGTTGCTCAGAAAATGTGGACTTTAAAACAAATCCTTCTTCGTTCTCAGCTATGTGAGAAAACATACAGTCATGCACTAAACCACCTCGTATCAAATATCAAATTTTGTTGGTGTTGGAAAAATGGTGTCCCGTCTATGGACCAAAAATTCCCGGTTCGTTAAATAATATTTTTGTGTGCCTGCTCGAGTCCCAAGACTCACTATACAATAACATCCACACGGCTCTCCAAATTTAATGGGAAACCACAGATCCGTCTTAGCGGTGACCTTGAAGAATGAAATGAAGATTTTCTAAACAATAAAAGACATAATCCAAACATTTCAGTGCCATCTGTCAAAGTTGACGTCGCTCAGATTGCAGCTGCAGCCACACAGACACCACATAAACACGCTGCGCACCAGTTGAGCTTTAAACGATCCTTGTCACCTGCTGAAAAGTTAGTTTTAGCCTCTTTTTCAATCCACTGCAGGCAACATTAGCGGGCCGAAAAGAATATATCCTGGGAAATATAGAGATAAACTGACATAAAACTAGAAATGCCCTAAAAAAGACACGAGGTGTCCCTGAAAGTGTTCACATTGTGATTCTATCATGATACTAAAACAAACCATTGCAAATTCTATCTTCTCATCTATTTGAAAAAATAATTGTGTGTTGTACATGTTTCATTGTGGACTGTTATTGATATTTTTTCCTTTAATACTATACAAACGGAACTCGCACACTTTTGCTTTGGTGAAAAACACTGAAGCATTCTGACCTAAAAACATTAATCGGGTTGCAAATCTCCCCTCTTTGCCATTTACTCAGCTCTTTTTGTATTCTTGTGTCAAGATTTATTTTTCTGAGGCCCCGCTAACACTGCCCAGATGTTTAAGTGTTTCTCCAACAGAAAGTGCGGTGAGAATATGACAAAAGTGGAGAAGAGGGAGAAACAGACAGATGGGCGAGAATAAAAACAAAGAAAGAAAGGGGAATATGTCATAGTGACGTCAGTGCGCTTTACATCTAAAAGAACATGCGATTCAACACACTTTTCTTTCAGCTGCAGTAGGTGAGGACTCCGTGTGGCGGCGACTGAAAAGTAGTACGGCAACACATCCATTCCGGGCGCTCTGCTTTTTAACATTTACTCTTATGTTTCCACTGTTTCCCATGGTGACGTTGGAACATACAATATTTCACGTTGAGTTCTGCTATAGAAAACGTGCGGCGAGCTCTGTGCCACCTTGCACAGCCAGTCGCGGACCGGCTCACAATGCTCTCTTAAAAGGCGGCAGCGGTTTCCCAGCGGGGGCTCACATTTACACTGACGTGGCTGCTGGGTAACCATGAGCGCGCGTTGCCAGCTGGGAAGAAAACGGCCGGCTTAAATAGACGGCGCGTTAATGTCCCATGCCAGCGCCAAAAATCACAGTCACAGCTAATGTTTTTGCATGAGTGACAGGCTGACAATGCGAGCCCGGGCGCTTTTGTCCCGCAGGCACATTTACACGGTGGAAGGGGTCCAGAGTTAACATGTGCATATGGTGAGGTTAAAAAGTGAAAAAGAAAAAAAGAAATGCGGTGGAAAACTGTGAATTGTTTAAATCATTTTTAACAATTTTAATATTAATAGATTTTTTAATGCATTTTATCCACATATATTTCCAGGGTTTGGACATCAACCATCGACCCAACTTTAGGGAATTTAGGTCTGTGGACGATGCGTCCTAAAATGTGTGTGATCTGTCAGACAACTGTTAGTGTAAAGACACTTACCCAGAGAGAAGATCTCCCACATGAGGACACCAAAGGACCAAACGTCACTCTGGGTTGTGTAGACCTTGTCAAAAATGGCCTCCGGTGCCATCCACTTGAGCGGCAGTCGAGCCTGTATCCGAATATTCCAGATCAGATGGATCAGATCACGTAATGCTCTTTTCTGACCTGTGAGTATTTATCAGCCCTAATATTGCTGTTGAGTAAGTGTGAAATCTTTTTTTGATTTAGCTAAGCATCATCAAAATCTCCCTAACAGGAAAATCTAAATGACCTTGGTTGACATTTTCAAGAGCTGCTTTTTCTGTTAAGTAGCTTAATGACTTACATGTTATGCATCTATATATATATATTACATCACAATTAATACACTCACATCTCCTTTGCGCACATAGTCCGGGTCTTTGTAGATGTCTCGGGCAAGTCCAAAATCGCAAATCTTGACTACATTATTCTCGGAGAGGAGGATGTTTCGTGCAGCCAAATCACGATGGATGCACTGGTGAAATTCAAGGACAAAAGAAATCTTGTTTGATTCAGTGTTTTACATTGTGCCAGTTGAAGGTTTGATGCAAGTAAATGGCGTCCCAGTGGTATGCTGGCTGCTATCATGCGCATCAGCTTTGGGAGGAACACATGGCCAAGTCATCAGTGATATTACAATAGGAGATGATGTGTTCCATATCCAGGTTATAACAATGCCTGGATTCTCTAATCAGTTCCATCCGCTCTGCCCACACTTATGAATGACTTTAAAAAAGAAATGAATGAGTTTTGGGGGCCGGTTATGATTGAAACAAATGATTGGATCTGTAAAATGTGCCAAAGTAGCGGTCAAGATGAAAGAAATTGCTCCTATTTTAACTACGGGTGTGACTTTCCGGGTTCAAATGCATCAGTGAAGCAAGAATCATTGTTTTCTTATAATGACATAAATAAGAGCAGGATGATATTCAAATTCAAAGAGGACATTTTAAAAACATGTGAAGTGTTCGGTGTGAGGAGAAGATTACCTTGCGCGAGGCCAAGAACTCCATGCCTTTTGCGACTTGGAAACTGTAGCAAATTAAATCTTCCAATGTCAGAACCCTCTTATATAAGTCCTCAGATTCTGCGGAAGAAAAAGAACACATTAAACTCCTTCCGCTGGAAATCATTTTTCAATCTGGATGTATACGGCCTTTAATTTAAGACAATAATCCTCCTCGGCTGTACGTTCCTTTAAATAAATCAGATGAAGCAAGTGAAAAAGCAATGACTCTCACGGGGACAAACGTAAAGAGGGCTACATGTCTGCATAATGGTCGGTGCTGTCACGCACTGCGTGTGTCTCGCTCCCTCCTACGCACTGTCTTTAAAACATCCTTTGCAGATAAGAGAGGAAAACACACGGCGATTCCTCCTATTTCTCAGATGTCAGGTGAAACGTGCGGAAAAGGCAGGGGGTGGAGGGAGAAGGGGGGGGGGGTGGTGGGGGGGCGTAGACAGTTGGGGGCCTGAGAGAGGAACTCACAAAAAGTCCTTCCCTTGCCCCACCTGAGTAAACAGCTAATCAAACCAGAAATATCACATTGGGAACAACATGGCCGACGTGGCGAGCCCGCAGAGCAGAGGAATACGCGGGTCAAGACAGGAAATAAACAGACGCCTCCCCAGACTCAGTGGGTGACAGCGGCTCCTGCTGCAGTGATTGTACTGCCGAACAGGAGGAGGAAGCGTCCCATCAGACGCCGGGTCGAAAACAATCCGAGGGTCGCTTTTGTTGCCGGGCCGGGAGGGGGTGGAACAGAGGTGAGAGAGGGGAGGAAGGGGGCGGGAGGCAGCGGGAGGGACAAACACGAGAGGCAGGAGGGGGGTTGGGGGAAGGGAGGGGGGGGGCGCTTGGCCTTTACCTTCTTCCTCTTCCTCCGAGTCACAGTAGCTCTTATCTTCGATGAAGCCGGAGCTGGCCGAGCTTCCGGTGCTGGCCACGCTCTCCAGCCGCCGCTTCATGAGCTCGCTCAGCTCGCAGCCGGAGCCCGACGACACCACCTTGCCGTCCCGGCTCTGATCAACACACACACACATAAACACACATCCTTCAGTCCAAAGTCAACACCGAGCTCACTATGGGTCGGCGAAGACCCGGCCCTTCCTGTAGACCCCCAAGGGACCTTTGACATGGTAAAATATGAATGGGTTTCAATAGAGAGAAAGTGATTATTTTCTGGTCGCGGCTTCACACACAACATTATCAAACTTCTTCGCGCTAAATTCTATTCTTATTTGCATGAAAAATTATTTTTTAAAACCACAAACAACTTGTATGAAATTCATGGCAGAATTCTAACAGGACCAGAAAGTAATGTTATCTCCTCATTGACTCTCATTCATAAAAAAAATGATTTTGGGGACCCATGGATCGGAAACGGAAAGGCAGGACTTCACCACTCCATTGGATGAAATTCATGACTCACCTTGTACACGAGAAAGTCCTCTCTCTTGCTTCTCAAATAGTTGGACAAGTTGCCATATTTGCAGAACTCCACTATCATCATCAAGGGGCCTGCGGAGACAGCACATTCTTACGGTTATTCCGCCCCCGCAACACTAAACACACCATTTAACAGAGAATTTAAATCTGCGTCATATCTTGACGTTTAGTATTTTCCAGCCTTGAAGATAAGGACCATATTGCGTAACAAAGCTCACCTCCCGGCTTGGTGCAAGCTCCCAGCAGGTTGACCACGTTGAGGTGATGCCCGATGTGGATCAGGATCTTTAGCTCCGACATCAGGGCTTTTCGCTCGTTGGACGTGGCACCTCCTGCGATAACATCAACAAGTGTATCCTTCAACATTGTGACCAAAAAAAAAGAATTTTCTCGATAAATTAGATTTCTTTCAGAGCCGCCTGATGTTGTTCTAAGGTCACTCTGGTAATGTTCGATTTAGAAATGCCTGGAACCCAAACAGCTTAATAAGGAACAGATTTTCACTTCAACAAAGTGACGTGGGAAGATAACAGCTTTTCATCCCTTTAAAAGGCGGCGGGAGGCTGGGGCACACTTTGGGCAAGTCGCCAATCAATCACAGGGCTGATGACCGAGACGTCCATGAAAAATGTAGTGGAATCTAAATATGTCTGAGCATGTCTCGAAGGTTTTCATGTTTTCTATTTAAAAAAGAATTCCCATGCAAATATATTGAGAAGATCCTATCTTTGTTCTTGTCTTGCTATTTCTCTTTTCTCATGTATTAAAGAGTGAAGGCATGGGAGAAGAGTGAACCCCAGAAGCTGGATTACATAGGAATTTAATTTTGAGAGTTCATTAAATATAATGAAAAAATAATAATATTGCTTTAGAGCCGGCGATGTTTGACGGTGATGGAGGATGTCTGCAAAGATAAATGCCCCCAAAAAATGAGAGCAATAGCTGCCTGCGCTCACATTACATGCCTGATTTTGATAAGTTTGACCTGTGATGTAATGTCTTGAATTACGATGACGGGGGAAATCAAGATGTGGAGTTTGTTTTACGTGGCTTTGACGGAGAAGATATTTATGAGTTAGAAGCTGAGGCGGGCGGGGAGTCTCGAAGCGATACCGTGGTCAGCTCGAGGAGTCCTGCTGCTTTCCATTAAGTTTGACCTACGACTCTCAACAGCCGGAGCCTGCACCTCTCAGAGGATGTGTGATTTATGTGTAAACATGATTAATGTGATGACAGTGACCAAGACATCAAACCAACAGCCCCATTTTTCATCTGTTCATCGTGTTCGTATCGCTGATAGCTCTGCTTTGCTTATCTAATACTACAGAGGAAAGCCATTCATTTCAAATCATTCACAGATAAAGCAAAATGTCTGTAGTCGGGTGTTTTGGATTTCCTGCTGATGCACATACAACTTTTATGGCTCTCTGAAAACACTCGAGAGGATGTCTGAATGGGATTGCGAGCATGTCCTTTTGAAAATATCAAGGACTGGAACCTGAGGAAAGTTTCTAAAATCTCGAAAATGTGGAGGACATAAACATATTTCTTTTAATAACATAACTCATTTCCTCCTCACACCCGTGAACCCCTCTTCACCTGCGGATCTTGGACAGCCTGCAATCGCTCGCAATCTCTTCATCAAGGACGAGGTCAGAGGTCCTCCCCTTTACCCCTGACTGCACTTTTCCCGAGGAGCAGGCATCGCATGCTTTTGCCATCGCTTTGAAACGATACTCCGTACAAACATTAATTGCAGGCACATGTGGTGCCGTAGCTCATGAGTCTGTAATGTGCGCGAGAAATAAATCTGCTGAAATGACAGATAGCGGTTACTCATCTGCGGCCCATACTACATTGACTGCTGTAATGTTAATGCTAGCCTGTTTATATGGAGAGGTGGATTCAGTGTTACTTCCATAAGGGGCTCCCAAGTGGCTGTTATGTAAGAAAGAAAATCTGTGTGCTTTATAATTGCTTATTATTTGACCATAATATTACTAACACGCCATATATCTTTATATTATGTAACTGTTGCAACTGTACCTTTGAGCATTTTGACCGCAACGGTCTTGCAGGTGGAGAGTTTGTCGATCCCAAAGGCAGAGGCCTCCACAACTTTTCCGAAGGCTCCGTGCCCGAGAGTTTTACCTGTTTGGAGGAGAAAGATATTTGATGAGTGGGTCAGCGTTAGAGCGTGCCGTCAGTCCAACCGAGAGCCTGTAATTACAACAACACATCGGGGCTCTGATCCCCAGACGGGTTTTTCTGAGGAATTTATGGTTTATTTATGATATCATTTAGGGCTGGGTGACAGCACAGGTCAGTGGTAAGCATTGACCCCACACACCAGCTGCAGAAAGGGAAACACCAAGTCTGTATACCTTACTACAATTAACCACATAAGGAGATTGTTTGACCCAGTTTTTTTTCTGCCAGCCATCTGTTATCTTTGGTTGGACTTCCTGCCTGTGTTGCTGCCATTGAATCTCACAGCTCTGGCAGGATGCAGTTAAGTGAAATTGGCGCCTTAGCTGGTGCCTTATCATTGCTTCAACAGATTTTCTTTTCCACCACACAGGTGCCGGAGGAGAGCAGAGTATTCACCGAGTCGCAGGCGATCACGGGGAAACTCCCATTTGCTGCTGTCGTACTGGAGGAGGTCATTCTGCTCGTCGAGGGGGCACTCATCAGGGTCAATAATGATGGACGGGCCCATCCTATAGTGCGCTGGTTGCTGTACAGGATTAAAAGACACATAGAGAAATTTGCTTAACTCAACATAAATGTAGAGTCGTGATAAAGACAGCACACTTGTTCCGCTTAGGATTATTTTAACAGCACTTGCTGTTCCCATTTCAGGACATACCCTTAATACAGACATGAGATCATCACGCAGTTTCTCAGAAATGTGGCTAAATATATTCTTGAACATAACATTCAGAGCAGCTTTCAAAATATTGGGCAATCCAGAAACTGTGGTTTCTCAGGAAAAGGGAGTAGTGCTTTACCTTCCTTAGCTTGCGGATAAAGAGGATCAGCATGAGCCAGAGGAACGTGGCGGCAGCTCCCGTACACACCAGAATGATTACTTCAATGTTGGACTTCTCAACATCCCCTGGAGAGAACAGGAAAACATCTCATAAACGACCATGCTGGTTTGATTTGAAGAGATCAATGGGTTGTTTTCGTGCTTTAAAAAATATACTATCGAAGATTGATGAGGAGGACTCCGGGTCAATTGTTATCACCAGTGGATTTCTACTTTTTTCCCCTCTTTTGTTTGTGTCTCTTTCTGAATAAAAAGATCGTCCACCACAAGGAAGTGGCAACACACGATGGTGTTTAGTTCCTGCTGTTTAGGATACTCATACCACACTTTTTCCAATGGTGTTTTCTTTCAAACTGTATTTCCAACATCTATGATGACACTTTGTAGACTCATGTCCTTTGAATCTGCAGTTCCTTGCAGTTTACTTGTGATCTTTCCCTAAACATTCCAGACATTTGTGGATATTTTTGCTTGTAAATGTTTGTGATGATGAATGAATGATGTGCAACGAAGCTGAAGTGTCCGGCTTAATGAGAATGGATATAATTGCCTGTATCGCACACATCAATATGCAAGTCAATTTTCACATGCAAACGCACAAGGTTTTCCCAATAATCTATTCAGTGTTTCCGGTCTCCTGGCTGTCAGAGAAGTCAGGCTCGTCATTAGTGGACCTCTTAACACTTCACAGAGGTCATGTCCTCAAGGTAAGGACCCTCAGCCAGAGGCCGCGATCATAAAACTCAAGAAAGAATTCACTTAGCATTCCTGGCAGCCACACGTTTTCTGTCAGGGGAGACTTTGCACACTGAAGTCTGACCAGAACTGTTAGTAGCTGCGACCAGAAGACGCTGCCCAGTAGTAGGTCTGTGAGAAGTTTTAATTGGACAAGCAGCTAATATTGAGGCTCTGCTGCTTGGACTGATCATTAGAGTCTTAAGTGTGAGTGATATGTGGCCAGGCTGACCGAGGCACACGCCAGCTGCAACTAAAGAGCGACCCAGGAGGTTTGTCAGGATGCAGTTGTAAGACTGACTCACCGTGCACAGTGACCACAGCGCTGGTTTTGGCGACACCCTCCACATTGCTGGCGACGCACTCGTACAGACCCTCGTCGTCTTTCTTCACCCTCTCAATGGTCAGGGCGCCGTCTTCTTTCAGCGTGATCCCTGCGGGGAACCAGAACAAAAGCTGAGTGGCCGACAATGGTGCAAAAACAGGTGCAGCGACATTTTAATCCAGCGCTCATGCTTGTAAATTTGCGGCTGAAAAAAACAAACCCGTAAATACCGAGATGAGGTTATGTTTGGATCAGCCCGGGTGGCTTTTTAATTTCCCTCAAGTAGTTTTTCATCACACAAAAATTCAAAGTTTCAAACAAAATTAATATGAACAAGAAGCAAGAAGATCATTATTTTCCTCTGCTATTCTGCACCATTTCTCCCTTTGTCTAATCTAACTTGAAAAAGTTGTTTTATTTAACAGTACAAATGATAGAAATAGGTCATGTACACTGCATATAATACTTCATGTCGCTAACACAAAAAACAGAAATCTTGAAAATGACACAAACTCTAAAATGGCTTGAGACTGTCTTGGAGGTATAAATTCATTTTATTATGAGGCATCATCTGCACTTCAAATCATATTTCATGGCAGGTGCCCAAGCTCTACCTGCTGATAATGCAAACCTAGAAGAAACAATGCTTTCTTTTACAGCCCATTGTTTTTCTTGGAAAAAGAAAAAGAAATGACTATAAAAAAAGGCATTAAAGTATTATTTCATCATCGTTGCGCATGGAGAACTCGTTACTTACCTTGGCCTTCTTCCACAGGAAAACCGTTTTTGTACCACGTGATGTTGGGACGGGGAACTCCAAGTGCAAAGCAGGCCAGTACCAAGGTGCTGCTGCTGTTCACATCCTGGTTGGTTAGATTTTGACTCAGCCAGGGGCGTGACTTTGCTGCGTAAAAGAAAAGATTTTTTAGCTTGAGCCGGAGTTGCTGTTCCTCCTTTACGATTCTATGGAGTAAATGGAGTAATGGATAAATTGTCTGATCATATATAATAGATTATTAGCTGACTTACCATTCACACTTATTACAGCAGACCGAAGTTCAACCCTGTCTGGGAACTTGTACGCCTTGCACTTGTAACCTGAAGTGTTGTTTTGGGACACATTATGCAAGTGGAGGGAAAGGGAGATGGAGTAGTCATGGATCTCGAGGCTGGACACGTTGGAAGTGACCGTTCGATTCCTGGAATCCAACCACTGCAGGTCCGAGTAGAGGTACCGAGAGGCCCGACAGGTCAAAGTAATGTCATCTCCCTCGATGGCAGCCTGAGATTTGACAGCCAGCGCCTCGGGTTCATCTAGTGTGAGAAGTAGAAAAAAACATGATGTGGACGTCATAAAATCCCGAGCTCCAGACATATTAAATGATCTGGGGTCATCCACGGTTTTTGAATACGTATGTTTCAAAAATAGGGACACGTATCCTCCTGGCTGGAGATCCTATTTTGTATAATAGTTTTGGACACCGAGCTGCTCGTCGCGAGGCCAGGAATGTCAAATTTGCAGTTATTTCCTGTTTCATCACTGTTAATTGGAAGCACGTTGCCGGCGGACAGCATTGCTGATGGCGCTCCTGCAGTCATCCAATTGGAGTGGAGCTGAGTCAGGGCCCTAGGGGAACCAGACTGTGCTTGTTTATTCAGATCGCTGGAAAGCATTCTGTGTTCCGTAAGAGAAGACAGCTGTTATTACAATTCTGTCCTCTTTTTTAACAGCATTCCATAGTCCTCAGTCTTCCCCACCTCTGGAAGAGAGTAGGATCCCTTTTGGGAGCGCTCCCACTGAGGGAGCCTAATTTTTGGTACTTGGCATCCCATTAATTATGGGTTCACCTACTTCCATGCCTCTCCAAAAGCAGCCTTTTACCCCCTTCATTCTGCAGGAGATGTGAATCACTTGACTATGAAGGAAAAGTGATTCATTCATTGCAAAGCAAACTGTGCATGTGTGAAGTGACATCCCCACCATCATTACGTAACTATCTCTTTGGATATTTATTTTGGGAACATTTGGAAATATTCAGATGCGCATAAGAAATAAATTCTTGAAGCAGAAGCCTTGCAGCGAAAGAGGAATGACCTGCTGGCACTGAGAGGAATGCAGTTATTCATAGCTGTTTTTAAACGCGTGCCATTATAGCACTCCATATGGCTCAGGACATGTTTGCCTCTCTTCCGCCCTGAAGCTGTTCAGCTACAGTGGAACATGGTTTCAATTAATGCCCCCCTCTGGTCTCTTTATTGCACAATACAATCTGCACATTCCTTCCCTCTTCTTGCAATTCATTACAGTGTGTACTATATGTGAAGATCATTTAGGAGAATCCGGAGCAAGTTGGATGCGTTTTTGGAGTGTTTCTGCATGTAATTTTACTTCTATTTAGGATATTGGGGGTTCAGCTGTCTTCTCACGTTACCTTCGAGTGATCTACTCACCGTCAACGTAGAAGGGGATCGTCAACGTGCTGTTGCCGACATTATTTTTGGCCACGCAGGAGTAATTTCCTGGCATGTCTGCGCTTCCTATCACCAGGGTGCTCACAGTCTAAATGGGATCAATAATTATTAGAGATTATTCAACACAGAACAAAACATCTTTTCATTCAGAAAAGCCAGATTTTCCCAGTGACGGTGATCTACCCCCCGAAGGATAAATCACACAGTGTTTCATTGCCTGGTCTGTTTTATACACTCCAGTACATGACATTAATGAAAGGATACATCTGGAGTTTTAAAACCCAGCGGGTCTCCTTCGGACCTGCAACACACACCAAGAGCCCCGGGTCCGAGGTGATTTCCTGGAAAGCACCTCTAATGCCACACTTGCTCTTGTCATCGCACCACTGCAACTCTTCAGTGGTTTGAATAGACAAAATAATAAGTGAAACTTGGGAGCATGCCAGACAGTGTGGGGTTCTGTTTAGTGTTCAGAGTGACATCTGTTTTTTGGGGGCAGTCAGCCACATCAAAGAGGATTGACTGAGGTGGGTGTATTGTCTGGGTGTATACCGGCCCGCACTTCCTGCGCTCGTAGGAGCTATTGTATCGGGCCGAAGAGAAACAGCTGTAGCCATGAAACAATGGCGGCCAAAGTTAAAGAATAAGTGTTAAAAAGTTCTGTCGTATTATCCAATCCATGCTGTTATGACTTTTACCAAAACACCGGCGGAGGGGGCTTTTGCTATTATATTACAGCCATTACTCACTGTGATGTAATTCAACCTCAAAACAGTCATTTAAGTGACTGCGCGCTGGTCCCCGAGAGGTGACCTGACCAGACGCATTGTGACCTCTGTGCCAATGTCTTCCCCCTGTGTTTTCCTTACATCAAGAGTCGGGGCCAGTCTCCCTCGCCACTGGGCCTTTCGGGCGGCAGCTCGGAGGGCCTACGGCTCCTACGTCCTTGTTCATGGGCCGGCACGATTTATGTGGGGTGACAGAGAGGAATTCACCTCCAACAAATCCCT
>CAESWR010000070.1:345885-355905 GCA_903171835.1 Mullus surmuletus | reverse complement strand
AATAGAAGAAAAAAATAAAACAAAAATCTCTCCTTGAATCTGTGATAGACACAAAGATAGAGTATTATAGCACAAGAGTAAATCAGAACTTACTTTCTTTCTTGGAAATTCCCAAGTAAAATTGAGTCTTCCATTAAAGGTAGTCTCTCCTGTGCAGTTGAGCATGAGGGTGTCTCCTACCAAAACTTTGACGCGATCTGGGGTGATCTTCACATTGTCAAAAAAATCAGCTGTAAAATGAGGACAAGCACATGGTTACTTTTTCAATGCTTGACCAGAGACCTTATCAGTACCGGCCCAGATGTATTTGAACCCAAAAAAATTTGAAAAAAGGTTTTAAGATGCTGGAATTTGCTTTTAGCTTCTCACTGGGCCGAGCTCTCCAGTCAGATACTCACTCTGTCTATTAGGGATGTACTGGGAGCTGAAATATTGGCCGTTGACCACAGCGGTGCAGGTGAAGATATAGTAGGAGGTAGTGGGACCGTATGGAATCGTGAACCCCATCTTTGGATCCCATTTGATTTCCCTACGAATCGCCGCAGAAAAGGCTGGCACCTGCATTTCCAAAAAAATAACATTTTTCAGTCCCATATATGTTTGGCGACTCCTGTGATGTTCAGCAGAGATCACGAAACCTGACAGACCGTTATGGACTCAACTTCATTTAACATATAAGTCATGCTCTGCTGGATGCAGCTGGGGACAGACATCTGTTATAACGAAGGTCTAATTTTAAAATGAAGCTACATTTTGTTTGTGCAGTGTCACTTCTGCAATCATTTATGCAATTGTGCACGAAACACTGCGGACTTGGAAAAGGATGTACGTGCCTGCTGCTGTTTGTTCTCATGCCAGAACTTGGACTGGGAGAGGAGGCAAGGCGAGGGAAGGAAGGAAGGGGAGCAGGAAGGAGGAAGCTTTGCTTTATTGACTTTACCAATGAAGATAGGTCACAAAATCGCTATCCATGCCATCAGTCATGTGTTTGCAAGACACTATGCCACACAGTCATGCATCAATGCCAAGAATATGACATCCAGCTTTGTGACTGGCACGGCGTTTTGTATCGCCGGTCATGCTTCTTGATTTTGACCCCTAAATCCACCCAAAGATGAGAGCTCATCTGATGTTGCGTGCTGCCTTTTAAATTCAGATGTCATAATCCTTAAGATAAGTTACCTGTTGTTTCCTGACTGGACACAGTATGTACAGTTTCTCCACTGCATTTCCTGATGTTTGTAAGACAAGTAGGACTAAATTTAGCCTGACAGTCTATTCTGAGAAAAACACTCTTGGAACACCTTCCTGCTCTTACAGGAAGCAGACAGAATGACTCCCTGAGCTTCCCTTAGACAAGCCACTGGCTCGTTCTATTTCCTTGAGTAACTGGGTGTGAGAACCAGTGAGATGCCTTCAGCCTAGAGAAGAAACACCTTGAGATTTTCTTTAGATGGCGAGGAAATGTACCATGCTGCGGTATTAATAGCGTCTGTTTCTTCTCAGATCAAAGTCAAGCTCCAGCCAGCCGCCCATATGTTGAATTGTTGTTGACTACACAGAAAGATAAGAGTACACAGGTCCTAGGGAGGCCTTACCGCTGCGAGTGAAACAGCAGTATACGGAGATGATGTGTAGCAGGGAATCACGAGGCTGGTCTCGTGTCTGTAGATGCCCAGAACAAGAGGTTTCGTATCATGGACTTCCACAAATGGTTGCTCGGGATCTGATGGATTAAAAAGAAGAATAGATGAATAGAAAAAAAATAGATGGAATGAGTTAGCTAGCTATGTGTTCCTGCTGGGCAGCCAAGCATGATGCAGCTGATGTGGGAACCTCAAGGCTACATTATTTAGTTGTATTTGTAATGTTAACATGCAAAATGAGCCGAAAGCTGTGAAACAATCTTGCTAGACTAAACACGGAGGAATTCACATTCACAGATCAACTGGGGAAGAAAAAAAGTGCATCCAGCAGTCAGTCTGGTTTGCATGGTCTACTGCAACGATTAGCCTGATATCGCATGGTTTTGCTTTTAATTATTTTTCTGGATCAGTCTTCTTTTACAATGTGCAACCAAGTAAAATGAGCTGAGGCTGACTTAACACGGAATTCGCTCTCCAAATCCTGTACAGCACAATCATCATTTGAATAACCGTAACTGGTGCCATGTGACGCTTCAGGGGAGACTTAGGAAAACAGTAGCCAGAGCAGGAAATCACAGTCAATGACCAGGGCTTCCCATGCAATCACGCGCTCCTTTGCACCTACAGACTTAACCATAGACTCAAAGAAACCACTTCCTTTCTCTGTCAGTCTCTGAGAGGAAAGGCCGAGGCACTTCACTCTCAATGCCTTTAGACTGAAGTAAGCTTCCTGCATGTGAGGAATAACTGTGGTCGTACATATTGCATACAAGGGAGGGTTTTTCGCTCTTTCTTTGGCTTTTTGCAGCCCATTGACCCTATCACTCAGTTTGTTCAGTGCCACTGTTTGTGGGTTCAGTTCAACGGCGTGTCCTTGTGCTCCAGATAGAAATCATTCTGAGAAAACCTTTCTTTCAGGCGTCTTAAATGACTTTCAGGATAACAAACACGGCAAAATCATAGAACAAAGAAAAACAATTCAATTCCAGACAGAATTCTTATCTGTATCACAGTTTATAGATCTGTTTGTTGGATTTCTCAATAAGGTTTTCTCATACTGAAAAATTCTAACTTGCAGGGCAATTAAGGCAATAATTTGAAAATAAAGAAGTGGGTTCTTTTTTTGTTACTCATGCTGGTTTACTGTGGTGAAAAGGACCTGTCCCCTTAACCAGTTTCCTGTTCAAAGCGTTTTGCAGGTCTCACCTGGGACATAGATATAGGTAGTGGTGATGTGTTCCACTTCATCTTTGAAGTATTTGCAGCTGTACTCTCCTGTGTGGTTGACACTCAAATGTGTGATTGTCAGCCTGCTGCAATGGGAGAGAGAGTGATGCCTGTGATCACACAGCTGAACCTTCATCCCTTCTGTTGGAAAAGATCGCTGGGAATTGATCTGGGACGGAAACGACCAGTGCAGCTGGCCATGCCCTCTGAGAGAAGAAAGAAAAGAGACACTGTGAGATAAACCGAAAGAAGACATCTCTTACGTCAGTCCCACCGGCCTAGGGTTTGATGACTGAAGCTAATTTGGCTAAACGAAACAAGACTTTGCATTCCTTTTCGGTCAGAAAATATTCTGTACAACCTGGATCTATTTTAAGGAGAGGGGTCACAGCTGGCAATAAACTTACAAGCGTTTTAGCTCAGGATGGCAGTGTCTGCGTCTCCCCTTGGGAGTTTTTGGCTTACGGTTCATTTCTAGTTTATTTTCAGTTAATCTTGAGTCATCTGATAATGTGAACTTTCACATGGGAACATGTTTCTCTCGGATGATGTGCGGGGATAACACATTCTTTCCACACAGCATCCATTTTAAAACTCTCATTAAAGACATCCCAGAGGAACATCAAACATGTCTTGCATACCACTGCCATCGCCTGCAGAATTTTGGGTCAAACAACCTCTAGCTCTCATCCAGTGAGAGAATACCAGACAATATGGGCCACTTGTCTTAGTATGTGGCCTTATAGGGAAGCATTACATTAGATTTGACTTCCTGAACATTCCTTGCAGGCCTGCAAAATGATGCAACGCTGAATTTTTAACAAATGGGAATGTTGCACACTTGAGTCCCACCACCCCTTAAGGAAATTGTGGACCTCCACCACTTGTCACGAACTGTCCCAGGATCTTTGTAGCCAGCAAATATCCCAAAGTGCAACCCATGTCCTTCTAATTTCCCAGTGGCCTTTGTATGATGGAATGAGAGTAGAGTCTGAACTGTCTTATTGCTCTGACGGCCTTCTTTGAGAAGAACATTCTAAGTTTCTGACTGACCCAGAACTGACCTGGAAAACACTAGGGTCATACCCTTGCTGGACTGATGCACATATAAAACACAACCCTTGTCAATGCTTTTATACCACCAAGGAAGAGGTGTGCCACTTACCTGCAGACCATGTTGAGCTTTTCCCCTCGATTAAAAATGAGAGGATTCTGTGAAGGATGAAGTTTGGGCAATTGCTCTCCCTCTGAATGTCCTATTGAACACACAAACAAAGTGTACTTATCAAAAACACGGCAAAATATACACCACTGATGATATTTGTCTGGCTCATTTGCACTTAAAATTAACGGGGGAAACATTGTTTGACCTTCCTATTAATCATTGTGCGACATTATGGTTTGGGAAGACAAAAGAAATGACAGCAGCTTTGCCACATTGCAGGGGAATATCAGAATCTGTTTAATAACTCAAATAAGCATCTCCAACTTTTGAATTTCCTCCTGCGTGCTGCCTTTCTCACCGTTTTGGAACAAATACATTTTTTCATGTACCACTGACCTTGCACTCTCAATGCCATTACTTTATTGTGGTGAAAATACAAGGTTGCAAAGGTGGCCTCTCTTTGGTACTCAGCCAGGTGTATCTGTTGATAGGTCCCTCTAGCAGTGTTCAAATTAGGAAACAGTGTGCTGATCCTCCCTGCTGTCCAGGAGGTGATTTCCCTCTTTTCACTGAGCTCCCTGAGCAGCTTGTCATTGTGGTCAGAAAACAAGTTTACCAAGTCGACCCTCCAATGCGAAAGTCTTCAGGGAGACCTTTATTTATAGTGTGGCACTGAGAAAGACAATAGTTACCCAACTGCGTTCTGCCAGGCGAACATGCTGACTCATGACTGATGAATACACCTGTACATGGACACACACACACACATGGAAACCTCCACAAAAGCACATGCAAGGACACCTGCATGGCATACACGTTCCCTGTATTTGTCTATTATCCAGAACAGCTGTTGCACTGAGAATGAGCTGACGGTGCCAGAGTTGCTAGTGGAACTCAATACTTACTTCCTCCCAAAATATTATAACATAATTGTTTTATTGTCCAAGGGTATAAAGAGGGGGAAGGGATGTGGCCCACAATCTCTAATGCTGTAATAACACATGCTTTCTACTGAATATTAAGATAAACATCACAGTGTTTAACCTTCACACAATGAAGGAAACTACAATTCAACTTAATGACAATTAGTTGTTACTGTTGACCTAATTGCCCCCCAAAAAACTCAAGGTTCTTTTGCCCCACATCTGCAACCGCAACTGCAGTGCTGACAACTCTGTGATGCTGAATCAAACAGAATCCAACCCCAGAGACTTGTAAATTACAAATGCCAAAAAGAACAATATAACATGACTAATCTCTGCATGTTTGACATGGCAATTGTTTGACATGTTGTTTGAAATGCATATGCTGTGATAATAATGCAACGCATGTGTGAATGTTGGCATGTGCAGCATACGTATCACCATTACCAAAGCCAAAAACAACATCCTGACCTTGAAATGCACTGGCAGGCAGCTCATCTCTTAAAACTCTCCAATTTTCCCCCATTCTCCGCAGTAACACACTACAGATGGATGAATCAGCAGGGGCCCCCAGCAGCCCACTAAAATAGTGAAGAAAAAAAAAAACATCCCGTGGTTGTCTCTCTACACCCACACCCCTCAAAAATCCCACCTGCAACAGTGCGTGCCTAACGCTGACCTCAGCAAGCATCCTGACACCCCTAACCCCCTGCAACAGCTGTGTGCTGCATTCCTCCTGCAGATCAACTGAAAAATGCCAGAAATTGTGCTTATTGTGTTGGTTCAAAGAGTCCCAAAGCTGGTTCTCATTAGAAGTCATCATGAGGAGGACAGGCATGGAACAAACAGAGGGAAAGAGGCGGAGAGAGACAATTGACCTCTGGTTCGGTTTCTTTCTACTGCTGATAGGGACCTGCGCTATTTGCACAGGATCAAATAGATCATTGAAACAAGGCCAATTTAGCTAAGATTAGACTCCTGTCAAATCTGTTTCTTTGTCCTCCTCTGGCATTGAGAGAGGGAAATGGCACAGGACATAGTGTTTGGAAAAAATATTTGCAGTAACTTCAGTACCAGTCAGGAAATAACGACGTTCTGGATGTCAGGATCTAGTCTACACTATTCTGAAATGTTTGTGGCCCAAATTCAATTTAAATATTTAGTCTGAAAGGACAACTAAACAAAAACCAAGGGTCATTTAATTCAAGCCCTTGGCTGTTGAGCCCAGAACAAACTGTAATTAAATTCTAAGACTTTTTGATTGATGAAAAATGCCATTACATGGTTATCAGTATCCACATTATTTGCTAATTTCTCAAAACTGAAGTGAGTGTTTGATTGCATGGCAATGACTTTGATTGCACACTTGCAATTTAGCACATATGAACAACATATGCAGGTTAACATTAAAACAAACCATACAGATGTGGATGTAATATACAACAAAGAAGCTGAGCGAAATAGGGAGGGACAATGAGTTGGCAGAAATGGTTTGGTTACAGTGTAGCCGCTGCCTGACACCAGTGAGTCATGAGTAGTGTTGTTGTGTAATGCAAAACACTATTACTGTACAAGATGACTGTACTATCACCAAACTGAACGGGAAACCCCAAGTCACAACCCTTTAAGTGCAGAGAATAATATGCGGAACTCCCGTCTCGTTTTCTGAGGGTAACATTCATCTCACCGCACTTCCCATCCCGTAATACTGTCTTGAGAATTTTAGGAAGAAGATCTTTTTTGGGTGTTCTCAAGGCAAAAGTAACAATGCCGTTTGATGACTCCCTTGCTTAACCTTGCCCTGTTATTCCTTGTTGTGTTGTGACGATAAAAGAGGTAGACAGGGAGGCGGGCGAGCTGTGCTTAACAAAAGAGTGAACGGACATTGGTGGTGAGTCAAAAAATTTTAACCATGGTGCCAGGGGCAAAACGGTAGCAAATGCTTGTGGGGACTATGGTGATGAGCTTCCTGTCCTGTGTAAAGGAAAGTACAATCTGTTGAACCTCTGAGAGCATTGCAACTGACTATGTGAAAACAAAAAATGTTGAAATGGCCTTTCCGTATTACTTAAAACAGACAAAACAGAAGGAAGATGTCAACGTTTTGTCACTTAAATATTTAATATTAAATATCCTCTAAAAACACACAGTCTCACTGTTCCATAACTCCCATTATGGCACTGGACCTGAAACGGTTTAATGCTGCTGACATTGTACATTACGTTAGCATTGGGTTGGATTTTCAAGACAAACAATAAGACAAATTTTCAAAAATGACAACACTGATTTACAACACATAGCTGAAGCTTTTGACAAGAATTTAGACCACCTGCCAAAATATGGAGTAGCTACTACTGCCCTGTCTGTGCTGCATGGACTGTGTATTTTGGAGTTTTCACTCTCGTGGAGTCCTTCTGAAAGCCCTCCACTTTGCCAACTGCAAGGTTAAGACAACAGTTAGAGAGAGTGCCTTTTTTATTAGCCGTATATTAGCCTTTGGAGGTCTGCAGGCAAAATGCCCCAGACTCCCCTTAAAAAAGCAAAATAAAGGAACATCTGGCCATGATGGGTGGCCATAGTAGGTTATATAAAGTTGAGTAGAGCCAAAAAGAGGATTCTCCTGCATGAGATTCTTAAATGATGACCCAAGAGGATTCCTCTTCCAACATGTATAATTAAGACTTGTAGGCAGACAGAAGCCCCTTGAAATTGAAATCTCATGCAGGATTTAAAGAAAATATATTGTAGGCTCAGAATGGATATACTGGACCAGATGCTTCGCTCATCCTATAAGAGGAGCTAATGCTAAGCAATTTGTACAGTTATATATCCCTGTGTGTGGAAATGACTTTTTCTGCACAGCTGGTAAATCTAACAATCCAGGTGAGTGCTGCCTGCGTGGATTCAGACATGCTGCCAGCGGGCAAAGAGGCTCTCACTGCACTTGGATGACCTTTCATCATTCCCATTTTCCACCCCATCTCAAATGTCCAAAGAGGAAAGAGAAATATTCCACAACTAATTACACACTACCTCCCTGCTTGAGAAATGTCTTTAAAGGAAAGGACATCATTACTGACATTATTACTGATGCCAAGTGTTACGGTGAGATATTGCTGCGTACAGCAGAACTCAGAACGACAGCCACTGAATTTTCCAAAGGCAACCATTACTGCTTTGCATCATAAATGACTTCCTTTCTGCAGTTCAACATTTCGCCGAAGCCAAAAAACACCATTACATAATGACACCGAGACCAATTCAGGATATCGTGTTGCAACATATCAATTTACCAAGAATCCTTATTTCACAGAAGAGTGAAATGGAAGTATATAAATGTTTGTCAGTCTGACTCATGGTGGTGACTGTGGTGGTGGTGGTGGTGGTGACTTGAGACAACACCCTTCAACTATATCGCATCTGGACAGAAAGCCAATATATGATTACATCATATCAATATAATACATAAAAAAGGCCACATAATTCTGGACTGAGCAGTTTTTGCTCCCAATCACCGACCACTAGCATTGCATTGATCAAAGTCTGCGTCAAGGTCTGATGGACATTCTGATAGAATGTGATCCCTTCAAACACTGACAAGATGCAGTTTGAATCTTTATCAGCTAATGGAGATACAATTAATCATATTCTTCTGAGCTGTGTGATTCATTAGTCCCGTCACAAACAGCTTGGTGCTCCATCAATAACTAATTGCTCTACCAGTCAGATGGTCCTGAGCAGAAACAATGCTCTCCTTTCCTCCCTGCTATTGTTTTGTCAATGGAGTGCAACATAGCTCAATATTAGTACAAGGAACTTCAGGAAGAATCCTTTGCTCAGGTAGCATGTCACATTTCCCTGACCTTTACTAACCAGAACAATTCCAGGCTGCCTCTTGCCCCTACATCCGCTTCCTCCCTGTGTCTTTCCCACGCTTTGTGTGTGGACAGTGAAGGAAATCTCCTTAAAAACATTGCAGACAAAGCTACGCAGGCTGAAAGTGTGTAAGAGCGGGTGTGTGTGTGTGTGGGGGGGGGGGGGCGGGGTGCGATCATGAACGGTATTTCCTTTGTTTGGATGGGCTGTTTATTTGGAAAAGGTGAGGAAGAGTCAGTGTGTATCTCAGTGGCACACCGGCCCTGGCACGAGGTGGAGGAACATCCACCTTTTATACTGTGTGACGCTGAGACAATGAAGCTGACTGTGCCATCACAACACGCATTCTCCACTCAAGATGTTTAATCCTCCTTACCTCGCCCCAACAATTGCTGGAAAAAACTTTTCTTGCCATAACATATGAAACAAGCAGATGTAGAATATCCTAGATAACAAATAAGTCACACTAAATCTTCACTCATTCACATGACTCATACATTAAATACATATCTCAAATTATGTTACAAGTACCTGTCACAGGCGTCACGTTTTATTAATAATCACACAATTGTAACGGGGCAAGACTACCTCTAGTGGTCAGAATAAGTACTTCAGGTTGTTGGCAGCCTGTACCTGTTACCAGACACTAAAATCATGTTATTTATTTTACACACGTACAAATACAAAAACCTGAATAAGATAAGCCTCATAACAAACACTCACTTAGTAAATTGATGTAAATGGTTGTATTTATGGATGTAAATGGTTAATTTATTAAATGAGTGTTTCTTATGAGACAGTGTATACATATGTGTGTGTGTGTATACATATATACACACATATATATATATACTTCTCTTAAAACAGTGTGCTGGTCGAATGAAAAATCAGTAAATATGAATGAGACATTCATTGAAAAGAATCTGGACTATTCTGGGATGTTTCTGTGCTTCATTACTAAACTCCACCAACAGATCCGTGAGAGAAGGGATGAATTCTTACCGTTTGCGAGGGACGAGCAGCACAAGAGCAGAGCCAGCCCGAAGCAGCCCGACGGCCCCATCCTGCAGCTCCGCTCCGAACCGAACCGAACCGGGCGGGAGGCTGGGAATCTCGGATGACTGGAAAACTTCGAAAAGTTCGGAAATCGAGTAGGAGTTGTTGTTTTTTTTGTTTTTTTTTA
>CAESWR010000070.1:331138-341497 GCA_903171835.1 Mullus surmuletus | reverse complement strand
ACCCCAAAATACCAGATCCTCAGGTGGATAAGTCACATGTCTGAGTCCAGCCCAATTGTGTGTATGGATGTAATAATAATACGTCTCTGTTTTTACTCTGTCCGCTACCCATCGCACAGCTTGAGGAGTGTGCCATTCAGCTGTGGAATTGGGCAGTCACCAAGAATGTGGGCACCAGCATAAGTAAAATTGAGAAAGCCAAAGGTAAGCGTAATAATATTGATGATCGTGGTAAAAAGCTTGGTGATGTCATTAAAAAGGGTTGACAAAGGCGAATGAGTGGGCAGAGTCGAGGCTTGTGTCGTGTCATATTCCCCCATCTTCGCAGTGCGCCATGTCGCATGCAGCCTCCTCTACTGCTGTGAGGCTGAGAATCCAACAGAGGGCGCCCTCCGCATGCAGATCCTGGTGAGCTGCGTGACAAGCGTGGTTTGATACTGCTGAATATTTCAGGAGGACAAGGTCTGTTTGCTAGTGTATTCTTTTACAGATGGCCAGCAAGACAGGAAGAATCTGGCTGGACTGCAAAAACCCACAGATGGCAGATAACTTTCTAAGACTTGCTGTCAAGGTGACAAAAAAATATACTCACATTTAGAGAGCAAGGACAAATATGATGTAATGTCTTTACACGTTTCTCGATTTACAATATCTCTAGAGTCTGGAATCTCTCTATAACCAAATAACATCGCGAGGTGACGGAGCAGCTGACATCAGCTCGACAAAAGTGGATGTTGAGAAAGATCTGCTTCGCATTCTCTCCAGCCAGGCAGAGTCGGTGAGCTTTGATGCATGTGATGTTCAACACCTTCAACGTGAATATTTGTTCTTGTGATATTTGGCTGCTGAGGAGGTGCTATTCTGACAGACTTGCAGTGTGAAGTGTGAGACAGATAAAATGTGAACTGAGAAACAATGAGAGGGGGAAATCTCCCTCTGTTAATGAGCTTTCGATTTGGACATTTATTGGGAAGATGAAGATCCTGCTTCTTTGCAGGCCGTAAGCCAGGGGAATGACCAGGAGGCGGTGGTCTGCATGCAGCGCTGCAAGGACATGCTGCTGCGACTCCCCAAAGAGGTGCATTTTCTCTTATAACAGCACATTTTCAATTACTACTAAAAGCAAAAGGTACTTGACTGTTAACTGTGGTTCCCGTGCAGACAGCGTACCTTTCCCTCACATGCTATAACTTTGGCATTGAAACATTCAGTCTCAAAAAGTTCGAGGAGAGTGCATTCTGGTTGAGGTAAATATTAATTTCCTTTGCAGAATGAAACAAGGCAGTGGAAGGACATGTTTTAAATTTTCTGTATTTCAGCCAAAGCTATGACATTGGGAAGATGAATGTGAAGTACGCTCCCCAGCCTGAGGTCCAGGTTAGACAATGCCGTGGAGTCTGGATACAGCCTGTGTACAAATTAGACCTAAATTAGACCTGCTTTTTCATCTTTCAATTTTCCTCACAACAGGCAAAGGTTCTGCGGCTCCTGGCCACCGTTTATTTCGAGTGGGATTGTCAAAAGTTGCACGAGAAGGCTCTTCATGCAGTCAATTTGGCCAACAAGGTAAAAAAATGTGATTTTAAATATGCATTTTGCAACATGATACTCTATCTCACATGTGCTGTGACTTTGCAATTTGGCAGGAGTGTGTGAGCGCCTCTGGGCTGTACTTAAAGATCAAAATACTCCTGAGATCTGGGGCCTCGGAAGATGATATCAAAGCAGGTTAGTTATCACTCGACCTAATTGAATTATTTATATGGAACTTGATTAACATCGGAAGCAGTGGGGCGTCAGGGGCTAAGAGGTTACCCAAGCTGACACTCAAAAATGGAATATTACTGGTTTGAACCTCTGGAGGCACTGGGAAAAAAATTTAAATATCCCGAAATATCCTCTCTGAAGGCCTCTACTACTCACTATGCCAGGTGCTCCAGAAGCTGCTCAGTCTTATTTGATTGCTGTAATACTGGGTCCCTCACAGGTTTTTAACGAGTGCTGATGGGTTACTTAAGGAGAATATAAAACGCAGAACCAAGAAAAAAAATCAGAGATCATAAAAACGTGTTTCCAGGACTTAATGAGATGCTGGAATGTGCGGTTCCTCTTGCGGTGTGCCTCAGCACGGTGAACCTCCTCATGTCTGAAAACAGGTAAAATCACAGCACTTTGTTGGTTCTCGCGTGCTTTCATAAACAACGCACCGCACCTGCTTTGATTTTTTCCCAGAGAAGTCCTGGCATTTGATCTCTTGAAACGAGTGGCTCAGCACTTTGACTCGTCCCCCGACGTGGGAACCGCCCTGGTTTTGCACATTGAGCTCCTGCTGCAGAGAGGAAAAGAGCTCCTGGGAAAGCAGAAGATAGAGGATATCATTACTGGTGGAGTATTTTGTCGTCCTGTTCCAAGTCCTGTGTCGATAAAAGCATAACAAACGAACGTATATGATCATTTCTTACACCCACTCAGGCCACTACTCAGGTAAACCACTCACACCAGAGGCCCTCAACCGCCTACACATCATTCTGTGGGATAAAGCTTCCAAACACTTCGAGGTAATGTGAATTCCAGGATGTTTATGCAGGAAGTTATGAGACGTATTAAACTGCGCATACACAATTTATATTATTTTAATAATAATTCGTTTTTAGGTCTCTGTTTATTGCTTTTCGTTAGGTAATAGCCTCAATTCTGGATATTATTCCCGCGCCGTGGCTCCTGAAGACTTCAGAGTTCAATACCGAGGATGGATCCCCACGTGGGGATTAATAAAGTGTAATTTATCTTCCTTCCCAGGACACAAACTACTCCGAGTCTCTACAGTGGTATAACTACTCCTTCAGTTTCTTCAAGGCAGGGCAGATGGACTGCAACCTGGCCAAACTGCAGAGGAACAGAGCATCCTGTTTCCTGCAACTAAAGCAGCTGGAGAAGGTCAGGAAGTCCTCATATAAAGCCATGGACTCAGATTTGGAGTTGCAGATTTCCCCGGCTGGTTTCCCACTGTCGGCAGCCAAATCCCGCTCTGTTTTTATTATTAATGTGCATGTAGTATTTTCGTTCTACCACGGCGGAAAATATGTGTTTTATCAGGCCAAAGAGGCGATTAAAGAGGCCGTGAGATGCGATCCAGACAGCATCTTCACACACTTCGCCGTTTACAAAATTGCTGTACAGGAGAGCGACGTGGAGAAAGGTACGTGTGACGCACACGGTGAAAGCACACACGTAATCCCGCCGAGCCTGCCACAAGTTGTGTGCTCCGCTCAGCTACGGAGGCGGTGAACGCAATGGGGCTCCTTTCCAAGGGTCCTGTGGCCGGAGACGACCCGCTGTTGGTGTCCGAGAAAGCTGCATCCAATCTCCTCAGCCTGGCTGCTCAGATCGCTCTGGAGGTAACCCCCTCCCCATCACTCATGACTATCACCACTCACCAGTCTGTAAACACTTGGACTACATGGGAGTCTGTACACCGACGACCTCCGTTCCCACACTAGCGATGTCGCTATGACGATGCGAGGCCTTAGGAAACCTCGGCCCCGTCCTTGGCAGCGGCGCTCTCGGCTCGTATTAGCCTGAAACTGGCAGCGTTTGTGTGTGGGAAGCTTGCAAGGGATTCTGCTTTCATCGTGGATGGTTTGAACGGCAGGGGTTGGGACATGGGGGAGAAAAACATACTAATGGGTAGTCGATCTCCTACTCAGGTCTACTTCACACAAGAAACATAAAAAAAAACCTTTTTACCTCTATAGTACTATCTGCGGACCCTCTGGGTGGTACTGGTTGAGGGTAATGTGGTAGTGTATTGTGTGAGTTGGACTGGTGGTTTTTATATTGTTGAGTTTGTTTTATCTCTTTTGACAGAGCGAACAGCAAGACATCGCCATGAAAGCGCTGCAGAGCTTGTGTGAAAACTCCAAAGATGACGCCAGAGTTCTGACCTCTCTGAGGTACGACCGGGTTTTACTCGATTCGACTGTTTACTCAGAATATTTTATCCATATGGAGTTACGAATTTTTACGATTTTTACTACTTTTCGGATTCCTCTCACACCAAAATAAGGATCTTAGCTAAAACCTACTTTTCGCAAAAGCATTTTTAGAATATTTTGGACAATGGAATAATGTTTTTTTCCTGTTGATTGTGTCCCGTGTTAATGTAAACAAAGCCTGTTGGTGGAGTTTCACACGTGCAGTGATAGGGTTTCAGAAAGACGGCTTAGAGAGAGAGAGAGAGCTCATAGCGAATCTGTTAGCTTTCCATACACCTCCATGATCCACTGACCTATATTCCCTTTGCCTCTCCACCGAAAGTGTGTTTCTATATAACACAGTTAGTAGGTGAAAGAAAGGAGGTCAACGCCAAGTTTCTCCATTCATCTTTTTCACAGGTGTTTGGTTCGACTTCTGCTCTCCACCACAGAAAGCACGAGCGACGGGGCGAGGTGAGAGGAGGGGGAAGCGGCCAGTGATGTTTATACGGGGAAATTAAGATGAAATTTACACTTTTTTTTTCAATGCAGGAATCTCGATGCTCTGCTGCCATATTTGAAAATGGGTAAATGCGGTGTCACTCTTGGGCAGAATGACCTTAACCGGGTCACAACAACCCTCAAATTTTCTCTCAGTGCTGCAGAAACTGTCACACTGGACTTCCATGAGCGTGGAGCAGCGCACGGAGGAGGCTACCTGGTTCAGGAAGATTGGTACTCGCACACTTTCTCACCAATAATATGCTTTGCTATCGCTTCAAACCTCGCAGCACCTTCGCTTGCTTTGTTGCAGCATGGAACGCGGCGCTGCAGAGCGAGAGCCGCCCTGATCAAATGAGGGATTTCTTCGCGCTCTCTTACCAGGCAAGTATTTATTTTTTCTACTTTGCTGAATTAATTAAGGTTTACAGTACTCCTATCCAAATAGGTACTTCTGAGTACTGATAGTATATACAGAGAGGGTTTAGCAGCTTAATTCTGGCAGGACATGCTGACTCTACATTCTTTTTATTGCGTGATTTAAGCCCCGGTCTGCACAAATAGATGGTTCCTCTGATGAACGACTCCAAACGTCACCCTGGAATGTCTTGAAATCTTTCCATACCGATAATTCTATGCTCCGAAAACCACACATCGCAAGTCGTCGCCCTCCTGTTTCCGAGCGAGCTGTCTTGTTTTTGTTTTTTTTTCCTTAACCCCTGCCCTGCTGCTTCTGAAGTGGAAACTCTGCCATTACACGTGACCTCCCGTGTAAACGTGTGTGTGCATGCGTGTGACCCTGCAGCTCTCCCAGCTGTGCCCCCCCGATCGCACCCTGCTCATGGGCCAGAAGACATGCCTGCTGATGGCTGCCGCCGCTTCCCTGGAGCTCTGGAGGAAGACCCCTCTGTCCGCACAGGTCCCACACACGCTTCTCCCGCGTTCGCCGCACCATAATTCCTAAAGATTAACATTGGTGCTGCTCCCTCTGGGCTGAACACTAGATGGCGTCAATGAGCGCTGTGTGCCTCCCCTGTCATTCCCAGGCTCAAGATCTTCACCAGGCTTTGGAGCACATTGAGATTTGCTCTGAGATCTGGAAGACTTTGAAAGCATCAGGTACGGCATCATCGCTCCAGTAGTAGTTCTCCCCTAGAGAGCCAAGAGCTAAAGTTCAGGGGGTTTTCTATGAACTCACAGGAAGCTTCCCAACGGACCCCACGGACACGCTCCTGCTGCTGTACGAGTTCGAGGCTCGGGCTAAACTGAACGACCCCCAGGTGGAGGCGGTGCTGGAGTCGGTGCTGGAGCTGGAACACGTTGGGACCAAAGTGCTGGAAACCATTGCAGGTAAAAGACAAGATAGTGTGTTTTCGGTGACATCCCTGATACGAAGAGGATGCCTTCCTTGTGTAGCTTTGGCCATGGAGCCTCCGGCGCACTTTCCCCTGCTGTGCAAGAAGGCTCTGAGGGCGGCTCTCGCTCTGCACAGGAAGCAACCGCAGGCCGACCTGGCGCACTGCAGGCAAGCTCGGAGACACCGTTGCCAAACTTTGCGAAAGAAAGTCTGTTTCTCATTGTTTTTTTTCTTCCCCTTCTCTCTGTTTCAGCAAGTGCATCCACAGCCTGATCAAGCTGTCCCTCCCGACCGGCGTGTCGGAGGTGGAGGCCCGAGTGCTGGAGGAGGTGTGGGAGTACTACGAGGAGGCCCTATCCATCATCGCGGCGGCAGTGAGTCAGCGCCAATCACACGCCGCCATTGCTTCTCCCTACTGTATAAGTAACCACCCTCCCTGCTGTTTCTGGAAGCCTCATTCTTTTCCCCACTCTTTTTTTTTTTTTTTTTTTATCAATGGGCTTTCAGCCGCACTTCAATTAGCAGATGCTTCCATTCACCATCCCCTTCCTGCCAATTTGAATGTTAATGCGATCGTGCAAGCCATCACGCTGCCGGTGAGCTGCAGCTCTGAAAGAGGCATCAAATTATTGAGACATTACCCTGCTTTAGAGGCGGCCGCATATTTCCCCCCCTTTCATTTCATGAGCGATTACTCGAAAGCCGAGGAATTCTTGCCGAGTAAAGTGAAAGCCCAACATCATGAATGTAGCTTTGCAAACGACAGACCTTTGAGTTTGTTCATGAGACTTCAAAGCCGAGGTTGACATGCAGCAGAACAGGATTGCACGAGTGAGGGTTTGTCCACCGAAGCCACAACTCCATTGAAGCGGATTTCTTTTAATGCGTTTGGCTCAAGTGAGTCGCCCAGGTGGCCTCCATTCAAGAGCCCTTTGAACTTTTTGTTTTTTTTCAGCCTGTCAACTTCCCAGAGATGGAGATCCTGTGGCTGCTGACTCGCGCCTGGAACACAGGGATCCTGCTGTACAGCCTGGCCCGCTACCCCGAGGCCGAGAAGTGGTGCGGGCTGTCCATGGGCTTCGTGCACCACCTGGGATCCCTGCAAGAGAGCTACAAGACGCAGGTACACCACGACGGTGGAGAGGGGAGGGGAGGGGAGAGGCAGGCAAACCAGAGTGTAACAGATGCTGAAATCACCTGCGTGTGAGGCAAATGGGGAGGCGCCCGAGGTCTCACTCGCATGGCGTTTAGCAGCATTAAAACCCAACAGAGATGTTTGTTAAAGCTGAGCATGTGGCGTTTCGCACCTACAGATGTCCAATCTCTACAGCGAGATCCTGGACAGGTTGGACAAAGCCAAGATGAACATCCAACTGGAAGAGTAAGCAAACCGGAACCCATCGTTGTTTTCTTGTTCATGACCTGTTCTGGACATGAGGAGGGCTCACTCTGTCGTGGTTAGTGTCGACATTCTTTAACCTCATGTTTGAGTTCATCAGTGTCCGGTTGGATGCGCGTCTCGTTCCCTCGATCCCCTTCCGCCCTCCCATTAAATAAAGGCTCAGAGTGATAATCTTAATGGTTTTCTTTTTAATAAACGTCAATAAGTCACAATGTATCACTGGTGATGTAGCCTATGGCACACTGATGAAAGCCCTTTCATTTGAAGAAAGTGTGGACTGAGGGAGCTGCGTGTCGGTGGCGACATTTGCGTTAGAGATGCTGTATTGCGATTGTGCCGTTAGCTTCACGTGATTGTTCTTCAAAAACAAATCTCAAGAACAAGTGGATTTTTTTTCCCTTTTTTTTTTTTTTTCCAGAGAATCAGTCAGGAATATTGCAGGATGTCAGAGATAAAGAGCAGTCACAGTGAGCTGTTAGATGAAGAGCAGCGGTGCAGAAGCTGCTTCTTCAGCTTCTCTCTAAAGTCACAATTTTCACTGTGCAGCATAAAAATCAGACTACTCAGATCTGTGAAAAAAAAAAAAATACTGCCCGACGTCTTTGCAAAAACATAGCATGGAACTGCACCACCAGTAACTCCAGGTGTCACCAAACCAAAATCTTAAGGATTATTGACCATAACAGAAACTAAATTAAAAAAAGGGGGGGAAAAATGGTTCCTCAGCCACTGAGTTAGTTCAGGTGGAATAACAAAAACATCAAAAATCATAACTGAGTCACATATTTTATTTTCAAACAAATAAACTCTTGTCAAGTCCCAAAATAAAACCCAAACAAAAGTAGCAGGACTGCGTTCCCTCATGACTAGGACACGGGAGACCATGAGGCCGAGTGTCCTGATAGGCTGTACCACCTGCAGTGACAGGAAGGAAACTACTGTACAATCAAAGGGTTCATGTTTGCAAGCACTTACTGCACAGATGTGCTAGAACAGAAACATCATCACCCCAAAAGTACAAACAAGAACCCTGACCCCCTCCCCGCCCGGAAAAAATAAAAAGTATATATGTCATCATTTCTCTCATCAGAACAAAGACCCTCATCAATTATACACACACAGAGGCATTCAGGTTCCATCTCGTTATATATCACAACCTCAATGGAAAGAGATAAATGAGATCAAGTTCTTTGGGCTTTGACATGGCTGACTGAGGTATGAATACCGCACACATTGTTTTAACAGTCAGCTGTATTTCAACTAAACACCAGAGAGGACCGACTCTACGCTTCTAAATGATGTATTGATCAATGCTCCTGGTTTCTGTGATAGTGTAGGTTTCTGCCTGTATCTCTTTTGAATTATTTTACAATATATATATATGTATAGGTATATATATATATATAGTTTTTTTTATTTTAAATCTATACACCCAGACACGTTCCACAAGAAATCACATGTAGACAGGCCCTACTCGAGGGGAAGTGACTTCCCGACTGACTAGTTAAGTGTTCCAATAGGCATTTTGAAGAGAAATACCAACAATACAGCACATTTGTATGGAAATTATATCTCAAGAGTAGCTCAAACTTTTACTTACCTGACATTTGTGGTCTATAAAACATATTTGTCCCAGTTTGATTCACACATGCATGAAGCACAGGTGAGGGGGATCTGCTGGGGGGTTGGGGGGGCTTATTTACATTGTACAGCTACCACACCCTTTTGAAACAGTCTGCAAGCAGTTTATAAATGGCTCTGTTCCCTTCGGTTATTCCCTGAACTCTGGTTTTGACACAGGTAATGACAGCTGGTTTAGCAGTGGTGCCTGGCAGGTGGGCACATCTGTTCAGAAAATGCCTGCAGGTACAGGTGCTCTGTGGGTGGGAAGAGAGCAAGGGGACCCTGTTGGGTTTGGCTCTCTTGAGGAGAAAAAAAGGAGGAAAAAATATCCCTTTGCACGCTTCAAAAAACAAAACAAAAAAGTAGAGGAAGAAAGATCAGGATCAGGGGCCACGGTGCTCCTTTCTTCAAACGTGCGCTCTTGCATGCACGTGTCAACATACAGCGCCAAAAATCTGTGTGTGCGTATGTGTATGTGTGGGGTTCAGTCCCAGTGATGCCACACTCCAGGGTTACCGTGATGACGGCCTTGGGCGAGCTCCCCCGCCTCACCAAAAGAAAAAATGAAGAGAAAGGAAAACAAAACAAAAAAAGACACACGCAACCCGATCACACTGTTCGGACGATGGTACCGAGAGGACTTCACACACACACACCGGACTGCTCTGAACTCTCATCGCCACCTCGCAGATGGTGGTGGGGGGTTGGGGGGGTGGGTGGGCGGGGAAAGGTATCTGTACGTTTAGATTCCTGAGCTCGGCTAGCTCACCCCACGCACGCCAAGATCTCGTAAAACACAGTGGTTCATCACCTGCCAACAACAGATTAATAATTCATACGTTTATAGATACACAAAGCATATCGCTTTAATTAAACTCAACTTTAGTGTTTGTTTTTGGTTGGGGTGGGGGGGTGGGTTGTGGGGGACAGGGTGGTGGTGGGGGGTAGGGGACAATCCAAAAACAGGTTATATTGACTCTTTTAATTGTTAGGACATCCAATACAATTATTGTCTTGTTCTACCCGTTATAAGGCCGCCATCACGGCGGCGAGATAGGACAGTACCATGTGACAATTCAATCTGAAGAAAAATCCTCTAAGAAGGCAGAGAGTGTAATAGGGTGGTCTGCTGCTCAACATGAGTTTGGAGGCTTCGGCTGCTCAAATTGCGATGCGACGGTCAATTTCTTCAATTACGGGAAGGGGGAAGGGGAGAAAAAGGCGTCCGCAGAGGTGAGACTTTTGTTTTAGCTATTGCACTCAGATTGGGCAGTTTTGGAGGACGCAAGGAGTTAAAAACAAAGAGGGAGTCGAGTGTTTGTCGTCCCCGTTCCTGGTCAATTGTGTGCAGCCTCCCTCACGGACAACAGGTAGTCACAAAACAGAATTTGTATTTGATGTAAGGCAGTTTGGTGTTTTGCAGAGAGCCCACTTACACTTCTCTACCCCCGTCCTTTACACAGAGCAGCTAAAAACCACAAGCAAAAAAAAAAAAAATCCCA
>CAESWR010000070.1:300970-320203 GCA_903171835.1 Mullus surmuletus | reverse complement strand
CCAGTTTAGGATGCCAGCCGAATTACTGGCGAAAGATCTGAGGTCACCAGAGGAGACGCAGGAAGTCAATCATTTGCGAGCACTCGACTCACTGTGTTTAGAGCAGTTGAGCATCGTACACAAACAGATATGTGTCCTTCGCCGGGTTACGACGAGGGCGCCGAGCTGAAAGCGTGGCTCGCTACGGAAAAACAAAGCTTCCCTTCAAACCGACCGCATCGCTATTCAAGATGCTGCCCGATTGGGTCTGGCATGTGAGGGGAACATCAACTCACATGGACAAGAATGGGGCATTATTTTCCTTTCGCATAAGTGGCCGAGGGGGTTGCGGAGAAGTGGGTGGGGGGCAAACACTACTTCTCAATGTTGTCCGCCCCGTCTTGGGCTGCAATCCAACTTCAGGAGGCCGTGGGGAGGCGTGGAAAGATCCAAGCGTTTGATTCAAAGGAATATGAGGTGGGAGCATGCTACAACTCATGTCCCATTCACATTCCTGTCATAGTCCCACCTCGGCCTACACCTAAACCTCACAATATCCTCCCCATTATTGCTACAAGCATTACTCTGGCATGTGAGCGCACAAACACACACACACACAGGTGGGGCAGCTGCCAAAATAAGCTGTAAGAGCTGTGTTATGGCATAGAAGGTAGACAATATCTCAGTCCTGTCAACAAGTGAATCCTGCTTTAGTCAGCACGACAGTGGAGTTGCGGTGCAAAGTCTGGAGAAGAAATCACACACACACACACAAATGTAAAAAGGTGAGTTCACCCGGTGAGGTCACTGCTGCCACACACACCTGTTTGACCACACCTCGGTGTCCCCACCTAAAGCTCTTTGGCTTATGTAAGAAACGAGTGAGGCGACAGTTTGTTAAGAGTGTGTGTTGGAGCCTTCTCGTTACACACACCGATTTCAAAACAAAAACAATCACCGAAACCGACCTGGAGTGGCACACACATGGTGAGGGGAGTGTGTTTTCTGCTGCCACTTCAACGCGACATAAGCTAACAAGCTACACCTTGAACCTCCAGGTTACAGCTCGGCGGTGTCACCAACACACACACACACACACACACACACAAAGGTTCGTTTAACGGGGTAAACTCACGCACGTTGTCCCCCCTCCTCTCCTCTCACCTCGCCTGGATGAAACGCTGGCTATTATTTCGCCCTCGCAGCTGGTGGTTCCTTCAGCCAGCCATTGGGGAGTTCATGCGGCTTCTGCTCGGGCTGCTGCTGCTGCTGCTGCTGCGGCGCTCCGGCCCATCCCCCATCCACACAGGCTGCTCGATACAAAAAACTTTTTCGCGCCCCCTCCCTCTCCCTCTCCCTCTCTCCCCCTCCTCCTTTTGTTTTAGCCTCTTTGAACGTCGTTCCTGGAGTCTTTCCGCTCAGTGTCCGCTTTCCACCGGCGGGGGGGGGGGGTGGTTTTCGTGTCGGCGGGCGCCCGGCTCGGGGTTCGGACGCGGGGAGAAGGACGGCCGCGGCTCGTTTGCCCGCCTCGCCGTTGGCTCCGGCGGCGCGAGCGCAAGGGCCGCCCCTGAACCTGAATACTGCTCGCTGAGAGCCTATCCGGAGCTCTGCCCTCATTAGCAGCCCGACGTCGACCGCCGCTCCACGGACACGCCAGGTAGACGCGACTTCCGGTTAAAGGTGGATCCCACCGAGTTAGGACTGTCCTGACACGAAGCCGGGCCGACTTTGACAGATATGGATGAAAGAACACCCCCCCACGCCCCCCACAAATAGAGATAACAGAGCGAGGGCGCCGTTGCCGCTTCGATGCAACAGGTTCGCCAAATCCTACATTTCCCACAATGCAACTCGGGCGCATTCTCTGCCCTCATTTACATTCACATCATACGATTTCAAGTGAAAGAACATTACACGGCTATGTCAGCCAGCAGCTGTGTAGGACAACTCATCAGGAAATACCCACCTAACACGAGATTATGTTTTCACCTCTTTGCTTATGTGTTTTTTTTTTCCTTTTTAATAATTCACTAACTGTAACAGAGCAATAAGGCGATAAATCCATATAACGTTTTGCCCCATTCAGATTTGCTTTCACTTTCTGTTAAAGTGAGTCTGAAACAGCAAGAAAAACAAAATTCAATGTTTAATTAACATGGGCGGGTCTGTAACAATTTCAACCAATAAAACAATAGCATTTGCCATCTACTGTACAAACACATAGCAGCATTAAATAACCAGCATTCGGCTATGAATCACCAGAATCCCCTATTTCACACCGAGCTGGTGTCATACTTTTTTACTATGTAACACTTGTGCGGTTTCAGCCAGATATGACATACTGAATATACAACGCATACCTCCAGAAAATCTATTTAAGATGACAGCGCAAGGGCATTATGCATGGGTCTTATTAAAAAATATCAAGGATGCCAACATCTATAATTTTGTGTTATTTGGTGCAGATCCAAGTAAAAGTGCTGGGGTAGCAGATAGAATGTCTTTCTATAATAGCTATACAGCCCTGGCAGTGGTGTGTGCTCCACTGCACACCATTCTACTTCAGATGTGTAAACATTGTGCAATGCCCCTTTAATACGCTGTGAGAACAATGCTGGCTCACCAGCAGGGAAAACTGGGCAATTGCAGCTTCCCAGCATCTCACTTGGTTTTAATTTAATTGCAAATGTCTTTTGTCCAGCATATAAGACGTGAATGGAGTAACTGTGACATCTTGGTCAATTGCCATCATGGTCTTGTGCTCCCGTGGGGCATCCATATTTGGATATGTGTGTGTGTGTGTGTGAGCTGGTTACAGGAGCAACTTCAATCAAATTGAGACCATCATATGAAAAATAAACATCCTGTTGAGGAGAGCTCGGGAGGTACTTTACCCTCATTGGCTTCTATTCAATCTGAGGTTATTTTGCAAACACAGGTGAGGCCATGAGAGAGATGGCAGCTTTAAGGCACCTGTTCACCGGCTTTATTTGTCTACACCCACCATAAAATTTTACATTAGGCAATTGATACCTGCTTAGAATATGTCAAAACTCTAATTTCCAGTTTAAAAAAGTATATTTGTTTTCCCATAAAATGCGCAACTCATAAAATCACCCCTACAGAAACAGCTGTTTGCGCATGCATAATTTCCAAAACTCGTGTTTGGACATCTCATGAATGACATGGCAAAGTGGACTCACCCTCGGGCCTGTACTGGGCAATAATGGTGACAGTCTGTCCAGCTCTTTTCAGTGCAGCAGCAGCCTGCTCGTGTGTAGCATTCCTTAAGTTCACACCATTCACCTGCAACAAAACACAGAAATTGATGTTGAAATTCTTTAAAATAAATGTAAAAAAAAATATGCTGCACAGTGACAACAAATCATTTCAATAGCTGTTTATATATGGATTCATAGTATATTTCAGGCTATAAAAAATGATTATATTGTTCATAGTTTACAGAACTGATATTAAACAGGCATGTATGGATATAGAGTGCAGCGGGGCTGTATTATGATGTACAAGTCAAGGGATTTAAATAAGTTATTTATTGGATACTACAGAGCACAGCCAAGCTCCCCCTGAGTTGTTATGGATTTAATGTCTTGCTCAAGGACATTTTGAGCAGGACAGATGTTTGCTGGCTTTCTAAGCACCGAGCCACCTTAACTATATCATCATTATTCTGACAGTGGGAGTTCACTGAAACTCCCCGAGCACTGCCTCAAACTTGTTGTCGATGTGGGAAAACAGGAAGCGGGAGGCCCGGGATACTGACAGAGAGAATCCGGTCGCCCCTCCTCAGCTCGCCGCTCAGGTCCGCCGGTCCTCCAGCCAGGATGAAGGAGACGAAGATGCCTTCCCCGTCCTCCCCGCCGACGATGTTGAAGCCCAGGCCCGTGGAGCCCTTGTGCAGCAACACCTTCCTCGGCTCCCTGCCAAACAGAGAGCGACAGCGTCAGGGCGGGAGAAATGACCGGGGCTGAAAAGGAATAAGTAAAGGGGCCACAGAGCGGCAGTTTTTTCCGACAGCCATCTTCTGCGAGATTACGCTGATCCCAAAATGTCGACAGCATAGGCAGCTAAAACAGCAGGCTTTTCAGGAGGTGAGAGCAGCTCTGTATTTGCAAATGTTTGAAATACAGAATGTTTACACAAAAAAAAGCAACACCCATTCACCAGCAGAATGTTACATAACCAGTAATTAAACACCTATCATAGTGCTAATTAAGATCATTTGGATAACAATGATAAACATTTGGATAACACCGCACTCTCATTACGCTGTATAACACAAGAAGCATCCAAGCGCCTATTAGTGGCCGGCTATAGGAATCTCACATGCGTGTGCACACACTGACACCCACTCACACTAATGTACACAGACAAAACGAGCCAGCTCCTGCTCGACAGACCCGCTCCAGCTCTGTTTTAGCTTTAGCCGCTATGACTCATCCTCCAGCAGGCTTTTTCAGACTGCCTCAGTTTTAAGATGCTCGAGAGGCCAAACCGCCGCTGTGGTCCAGCAAAGAGCCCTCTGAGGACGCGCTCTGCACAAAAACACACACACACACACTCTCCAGGAAGCCCACTGCTGGTCTCACACACACAAATTTTTATATACAAATGCACACACAAAACATACATGCACGCACATAAGCACACACACGCATTCCTCCTTTACAGAAAACACTGCATGGTTCCCATTAGTGGTCGTCTCTTGCAGTACTCAGCCCGCGGTCTGCAGGAACAATCCCCGCTCGATCCCTAATGGCTGCGCTCTAACTCGCCGTTAAGACCATTTTCCCATCGATGGCAGTTGAGGCAGCATTCCAGACGTTCACAATCATGCCCAAGACTGACTGGAAAAAAAGCGTTGATGACTCCACGAGGAGAGATGACGAGCGACGGAAAGTTCAGAGCCGAGCCCGCCGAGGGAAGTTTAACACGACCGCTACACTTACTCTCTTGATTTGAGATTAATTGAGCCTACATGCCGGGTGGTTGTGTTTTTTTAAGACCACTTAATAAGATGGATCAATACCAACATGGTGAGTCAGGCGGCGTCTGGAGGATTCCTCACGAGTGGTGGACTGTTTTATTTATATATGCCGTTCAAAAACGTTTTCAGGATATTCCCCCCCTCCTGTTTCAAGCAGGAACAAATATGAAAGCGTGTATCTCCGTGGTTGCGTCTCCGCCCGCCGCTGCACACAGATCTCCATGGTTACCTTAGGATCCGGATCCTGCACTTGCTTCCGAAAGAGCATTTCCTAACCGTGCGATGCGGCAGGCTCCTCACCAGCGACGACGATGAGATGTTGACGGTGAACATGGCGGCTGTGGCACATCGCTCCCGCTTGCTCGCTTCCCCACCCCGGCCCACCTCTGTCTGTCCAGCCTTCCGCTAAAAAGAGGGGGGGGTGGGGGGGTGGGGGGGCTGCAATTTTTAGAAGTTCCTATCTCATTCCGGCTGCCCTGTGATGGGAAGCAGCCCCTCTGCCGGCTGTCACAACACACTCTCTCCCCATCATCGTTTGCCGGGAGAGACTTAACCCTAACGAAGCCGCGCACGTCATCGACCTGGAGAGACGATCCTGCGGTCCTCACATCTGGAAAAACCTGCACTGGGAGCATCAGCACTCTGCGGGTGTGTCCTCACCCCCCCAAAATGCTGCTGAGGGTCCCGCCCGCCACCCTCCGGAGCAGCACACCAGCATTCCTGTCTGTCAGCCTGCCCCTCCGGAGACTAGACAGACAGATTCCTAGAAGCTCCTTGCTAATTTGTCAGTGTAAACAAACCCAGGCAACTTACTTTCACAACTTTCAGGGCTCTGATTGGACACGTTCGGAGCCCCACAACCCCCCCCCCCGGGTTGGACGCTGCCACCACCGCCGCCGCCACGCTCAGGACGACAATGCACACCAGCTATTTTGGATGAGATTCTGCCGGCGCCTTCCAAGTGCAAAGGGTGCTTCTGTTCGCGCGCTTGGAAACACGGTATAACAAAACTGCCAAGCCGTTTTTTTTTCATGACAAGTGGGGATGAATTCCAGGATTTTTGAATGCGGCCCTTCCTCCAAATCACAAGACCTGCCGCCCCCCCTCCTTTTCTTTTCATCCATGCCAAGAATGTAAATAGTCATACGGAAGTAAATGCGCTTTTCTTTCTTTTCTCTGCTTTTTTCCAGCACGTCTCCCCACACTGTACTTTCCGCTTTCGCTGCTTCAGTGTTTTGGCTGGGTTCAGCGGGTCGCGCCTCACACTCGGCCCAGTAATTGGCTCTGCTAGGCTGATTAATGGTGGACGCGGCAGATGGACGCCATTTTCCGCAGACTCTTTATCTCTCGCTCCCCTTTCCCCAAATAGATCGCTCACGTATGGAGGCACACACAGATAAGATTGAAATTCTTTCTCTCTGCGTCATCCATTGCCTCTTCTAATATGCCGCTTCATTCGCTACTGAGGCAACAGCGTTTAAAGCGACTGACTGCTACTTTTTTACCATCGCAAAGATTGTTCCCAACTCCTACGGCCTCCCCGAAGATCTGTGTGTTTAATTGAGCTCTGCAGCGACAGAAAAATAACCATTCTTGAGCTACTTAGGATCGCAGAGTCAGGTGGGATCACAGAGGAAATTGCAAAACAGCTTACGTCACATGGCGCGGAAGTATCTCTGCCTAAGGAAAGTGTATCAACAATTTTCTTTGTTGTAATTTCCAGCCCTGATGGTAAACAATGAAGCAACAGCAACAAGATGAAACTTCTCTTTTCAGTATAACTATCAACCTTATAGTTTCTTACTCAACATCATGTTATGACGCTGCAACAAGTGACCTATTGACTCTGCAGGCTGATGTCTGCAAAGCTCACAGTTGGTCAAAGTGTGAAACAAAGGCGTCTCCTTTCACAAATTGTACGCACCCAGACAACACCAGGCTGGGGGTGTTTCCCCGCTTTGAACCAAGTGGCCGCGATACTCACCGAACCAGCAGGTTTAAGATAAAACTCATGTGTTTCACTCATTAACACTGAGGCGATGAATGATTAACACCTAAGAAGAACACTCAGCTGAATTTGTTCCTCAGTGTTCCTGGTTACTGATCACTGGACCCGAGCGCTGACCAGTCAGAGGTTTGGTATCACAGACGTTACTGATTAGATCACCTGCTGCTGCGGCCGTCAGTATCCCGCGTTGACACAGGCCCTGACTGAACAAAGCAGCCTAACTAGGAGCATTGTTGTGTTTCTAAGAACTCGCCAGGGGAAGACGCTTGTTTGGCCATCTTTGTCAACGGCGCACACAATGTACACTCGCATCAAACACAGAGGTTTTTGTTTTTTAATCTCTTATCAGGGACATATCTCCAGGAAAGGGGCGGGGGGGTTAATATCAGACGGAGGGAGAAGGGCGGGAGTGTCGGGGGGATGTGTCGGTGATGACACTCTTGAGGGGGATGTGCAGATGGGCAGAAGGCTGACACAAGCTCTGACTCATTCCTCGCAAAAACCGGCCTGCTCCACTTCGGCGGGAGCCTGCGCCCACTATAGCATCCTGCTAAAATAAACCACTCATGGTCGGAGCCAATGGGGATGCTGCTGCAGGTGTCTGCTTCCTGCATGTCAGTCTGACGAGAGAGTGCGATCATCTTATGTTAATGGGGTTGGGGAGTCAGCTTTTCCTTCGGAAATTCCATTGGGGAGGCGAACAAGTGCATGTGTGGTCACAGCGCGCAGGCCACTCTCATTTGCACCGCTGATTTATTGTTGTCTGGTGTGAAGGATGTTTACCCATAGGTGCCTGTGCCATCACTGCCTGTTAATGTGCGTAAATGGAGCTAGAGCTGCACAATTTGGAGAAAAAGTCATATATTTTATTATTTTTGTCAATAATATTTGCCATTGATGCATAATAACACGCCAAACTACAAGATTACTCATTATCTTTGAAATGTTGTATTTCTTAGCATAAACCTGGAAAAATGATTCAGGACAGAAGCGAGGAGGTGGCGATCAGAAGAGAGAATGCTTTTGGATACACACTGCAGCCAAAAGGACTCAATGAGGTGTAAAAATCATTATGTTTTCTGTGAAAGAGGCTCTGTAAAATATCTGATATCTGTTAAAAATAAAATTAAAAAAACTTTTCTCCCCCAAACTTTTTTTTGCTTATTTATCATGTTTAAGAAGACCTTGATTTGTGGTTTAATTGTCCTCTTCCTAAAGCTTGGTTAAGTTTTTTGGGGGGGAGCTGCTGTGCTGCCTTTTTTAAAGGCATGACTCGGAAACTGCAGTGAGACGACTCAGCAAAATGAAATGCAGCTGTTTGTACAATTTGCGATCAATTGTGCAGCTCTGGGTTCTTCACATTACAGCTGTCTCTGTATGCAAGCGTGTGTGATTGTCAGCACAGACAGGCAGAGAGGTAAGACCTGGGTTTGTGGTCTGTTACCAGGGTGCGGATGAAATCCCAGCAGCTGCTGCTACTCCCAATACATTTATGGTAACAACAAGGCCTGGCCTGGTTTATATTTACATATATACTGAAGCGCAGCAGGCAAACATTCCACGGCTGCAGAATGTTTGTGTTGGGTGGCTCCATTCTTCCCTCCATCCTCCCATGCCGTACTTTTAACACCACAACCTGCCTTATAGTTACAGCGAGACCAGGGTCTGTCTCTCTCTCACACCAACACACAGGCAAACACACACTGGCATCATCGCACTGCATATACAGTATGCTACACACACGCAACGCGCCATGTCCAAGACAAACACATTACATAAAAGCAATGGCTCACACGGGGAAACATCAGGGTATTCAACCGTGAGGTGATGCAAATGAAAAAAAAGAAAGCAACGTTTTGCACATTCGCTAATGGCAAACAGAGAGGAAAAAAATGCAGGCATGGCAACAGATATTATGAATATTATCGTTTTTCAGCAGTGAGACTGGCTTGGCCCGAGACAGAGGCTTCGTTCTATCGATGCCTCCTGACAGATGGAATTGAGCAGCTTGTGGGAGCGTGTAGCCCTTTCAGCCGCACTCCCGCCGAGATGTGTTTGCGAAGAGCAGGTAGGGCTCCATTTTAAACTGCGGCAAGTGGGGCGATATTGTTTTTGGTTCATGGATTAGTAGAAAATTGACAAATAATGACTAAAGAGAGGACCTTTGGAAATGTGAACGGGAGAGAGAGAGAGAGAGAGAAAAGGGGTGATTTCTTATTGGAGGTCTCTGCTCGAGAGTCAGTGTGCTGCTGCTGCGAGTGTTTTTGTTTTTCAGCACAATGCACACCGAGGTCATAAATGATTAAAATGGTTTTATGTAAGCATGTCAAACAAACATAAAAAAGCAGAAGCATATTTAAAGTGCCAGCGCAGTTAAGTACAGTAGACACAAGGTAGGGGTGGGGTGGGGTGGGGGGGACACTTACATGCACACACAGAGACAGGAAACAGGAAAAAGAAGCTGCCTAGAGACGATCCTGCTTGAAAATAATCAGCACAAGTATCCGCTCGCCATCTCCTCCCTGCCCCTCCTCCTTCTCTCCTTGCCACCCCTCCTCTTTATCGCTTCTGTAATTTGTGCACAGATGTGGCACGGCTTTACTAAGGACGGGGCAGGTGGCCTCCGTCCCGGCTTCCTGTCTGATGCCAGATCCAGATCCAGATCGCGAGCTACAGATAGGAGGGTTAGCTAAGCAAGGCGTGATGGACTAAGGGTTAGTACCTGCCAGAGTAGGGGAGCGGACCTTGGCACAAGGGAGCAGGGGAAGGACAGAAGCCTCTGTAGAGGGCCTGGGGCACCTTGCTGTCCACAGGTTTGTGGATGACACTGTAAATTGGTTCAGCCCTGCTGTGGGGGTACAGGAATCACAGTGAACGGGACAAGTGTAGGACACAAATAAAGCACACAAACCAACAAAGAGGCGACAAATGCACATACAAGTCATGTAGACAGCTTGTACAAGGACATAACGGGGTGGGGGGTGGGGGTGGGGTACACGAACATCGCTCTTCCAGTAACACATTGACTCCACAACGCACACACATCAACGCCTGCATGCAGTCAAACGCATATGCACACGGGGGAGGGGGGGGCAGCCTCCTCCTCCCCAGAGCTGTGGGTTAAGATGACTCAAGGCCTCATGGGACACTCCAATCAAGCCTCTACGAATGCTACTTCTGATCCAGTACTTGGATAGGAGGTCAAAGGTTAAAACACAGTCATGACAAGAACAAGAAGTGACACGAGGCCTGTGGTCAGCACACAGCCACTACACACACACACACACACACACACGCACGCACGCAAACACACACACTGTCCAGCTATAACGCAGTGCACTCCAACAGGACCCTGATGAGCCGGGAATGATAAACTAAGCCTTTGTTTTTGCTTCACGGAACACTGCATGAGGGCACTGTTTAGTACTGCACGTTTGTTCCAAGAAAGCCACACTACGACAACACCTGGGAAACAGCAGAAGAAGAAGAAGAACAAAAAAAAATAAAAATGAAAAGGAAGCTGCTAGGAACGAAAAGAAACCCATGCAAAACTAGCGGAATCATTTTACACAGTTTTGCTACGTTTCTTCACAACAACGGCGAAATCACAAAAGACCTTTCGCCTCAAAACACTGCTTGTGTCGGAGCAACAGCCACAGAGCTGACAAGTCATGTATGGAGAGGGGGGGCGGGGGGGGAGAAGAATCACTCAGAAAACACCCAGCAACCTACCTTGTGAAGTCTTCCTCCCCGAGCATGTGGCGAGGCACTGGCGAGTACCTGGACGGGGTGACCTGGGGTGGCGGGTACGCCGGCTTGGGCTCCATGGCCCCCATGTAGTTGTGGCTGACGTGGTTGTCCACCATGGTTGGGAAGGCTGGGGGGAGGGCCAGACCAGCAGGGGGGGAAAGAAATAATGATTACACTGCAGGCACAGCAGGACGGACTGCAGAGGGCGCTAGTGTTTGCACCCGTGTTTACCCCTCCTTAGATCTGTGCTCTTTGGGTTAGGAGACATGTTTGAAGATGGAGGAAAAACCGAGCACACCAGTGACTCCCAATTTGGGATCTATTGGCTTCGAAATAGATAAAAGATGAAAGGACGCAACATCTCCAGCAAACATCGATGTGCTCAGAACTTAAAAGAGCTGTCGTGCCAGCAACCGGCAAGAAACAATTAGCGAAACATTCTATATACGAGAACCAAAAAAATTCAGAGTTGGCAACTGCAGTTTTCCAATTTGGGAATGTGTACTTACTTTGCTAAGGTATGTAAAACTATAATAATATACAACATAATTTCTCCTGGTGGGGCTGGAAAAACCCAGAATGTAAGGATCTAAAGGACCAAGCACGCGTTTAGGAATGTAGCCCGGCTATCCAAACGAAAAGTCAGACTTTGAACACAGACTTTGTGCGATTGAGACCTGATGTGCCCCCCCCCCCCACGTCCTCCTCCCTAACCGCCAATCCTCTTATCACATCACAAGCGAAAAAATATCACAGGCCTGAAAAAACACCGCTCTCCCCTGAATTTACATTCTTGATGGAGGCGGCAGAGCATGATAAAACAAGCATTTCAAATCCAGATCATCTGACCAGGAGTTATACTGTCAGAGCGGGGTTAAGTCTGCATTAAGGGCTCGCGTAAACCCTGACAACTGCAAACATTTGGACCCTGCGCACACACACACACACACACACACACAAAAAAAGGCCTCAATCATCCACCTCTAATACTAAATCACTGTTGTGTGGAAATTTGAGATGCTGCAGCTCAAGATCGTGGGCTCTCATGAGCAGGTGGGATGTGAGAAACCATCCACACTCAGTGGGAGGCAGAAAACTGCGCTTGTTGTTGCTGTGGGAAGAATTCTGTCTGTGTGTGTGTGTGCAAGCATTGACTACGTGGGTGTCTGGGCATAGCAGTTTTGGGGAGAGAACAGTGATCCAACGCTAAGATTCATGCAGGCCGGCCGAAACATCACCGATAAAGACAGAAACATGATTCTGCGATCAACCCTTTACCTCGCACTAAACATTTTTATGCAAATGAACCTCGGAGCAGGCTGATAATGGATCAGAGAATATGAAAATGTTATCTGACTCAGACTCTTTTTTTACTCCGTGATCTGGGAAAGTGTGAACAGTGTCCACGCTCTTGTCAAAGCTAGAATGAGAAGAGGTAGATACGTACTGCTGGAGTAGTCCGGTGGCGCGTACATGTCGTTGAGGTGCACGGGTCCGGGCTTGGCCACCTTGAGGTAAACCATGTCAGAGGTGTTCTTCAGCGCCGCCACCGCCTCCTCGTGGCGCACGTCCTGGAGCACGATGTTGTTCACCTGCGCGCCGATGGAGAGAGAGAGGAGGACGGACATCCCCGCATCAACACCTGAACGCCTCGTGCGACAACAACATCGCACATCACACCAGCCAACACACTCATGAATCACCGCTTTAAACTATCGGGAGGAAGGTTTCTCTGTGCTTTTCTTTTTTCTTTCTTTTTTCTACTTGGCGACGGAGCTGTAAGAGGTTGGTGTGCGTTACGTGGAGGTCAAAAGCAGTAGGTAGAGGTTCTGAAGATGCAGAGACTTTTTAAGAGTGGCTTCCAAGTGAAGGCGCTGTCAGCAGAGCGCCCCACATTTTTAGCACTTTTAACTCTCAAACAACACAGAAATGGTTACAAAATGTTCAAAATGTGTTGCGATCATCATCAAAAAAGGACTAGAAATTAGATATTTAGTGACTGGGATTCATCAAATGGCTGTGGACCTTTGTAACGTTCTCCAAAACTATAAGAATTAGTGATGTCTTGTTGACAATAAAGCAGCGAGTGTGTGTGTGTCTGAGTGGCGTTCGTACAGCTAGCAGGCGGTCTCCGGTCTGCAGCCGTCCGTCTTTTTGGGCAGCTCCTCCTTCGATGATCTTGGTGATGTAGATGCTGTTGTCTCCGGGGATGTGCTGGTTGCCGATCCCCCCGGCGATGCTGAAGCCGAGCCCTGGATGAGTGCAGCGGGAGAGGTTTGAATTCATTTCATAAAGGGGGAACTTTGACTCTACGCGGGGTTTTATCCTGTGTGTTAAAGTGGCTGTGATTCCCCGGTTTGAAGCCTGCATTTCCCATGAGCAGCACCACCTGCTGCCGCGCCAGATCTTGATTTGGCTTGCCTGTGTGTGTGTGTTTTGGACGAGAGTGAAAGAAAGAGTACTTCTTTTCCAAAATGTTAAAATGCATTTGTTGTTTGCAGGATGAAAAGCAATGAGGTAATGTGTGTATTAACTGAATAGCTGTCATCACTTTTAAATGCACAACTAGCTTGCACGTACAGTAACCTCGGAGCAGCGCGGTTACATGGACTCCGTATTCTGCCAAGTATCCAAGTTGAACAGCTGGGTTCCTGTTTGTTTTTCCCTCATTATCATGCTGAATGACCCATCAAGGTCGACTTACTCCACGTTTTTTCCCCTCTGCCCATCCTGTCTCGCTGTCATAATCAAAAAACTATACTCACTGAAAAACTCTGCATGGCAAAAATGTGAATATGCATGTTTCCTTCCTATTTATGAACATCTGAACAGGACACATTTATCAGGAGTAGCCTTATAAAACTGCATCTGGGCTTTTTTTATCCGCTCGTCAATAACGCTAAGTCATATAAGCACTGGTTTGGATTTCCCTCTGACCTTTTGGCCCCTTCAGCAGGTTGACCTCCAGGATCGTCTCGGGTGGGGCCTGCCTCCGCCGCACCAGCAGCCGCACCACCGGCCCTGCCTCCTTCAGGGCCTCCACCGCCCTGCTGTGGACCACCTCGGACACGTCCACGTCGTTCACGCGCAGCACGCAGTCGTTCACCCTAGTGCGGAGACACGCCTTTTAATGCACCTCACAAGCACGCTGCACACACAACTATTGCAGGCTTAATTCGTCGCACTAATGCGTGGTGGACGCCAACGCCATCGGGGATCTAAAAGCAAAACGTGGAAAAGTGATTTTTGCATGTTCCGTGCTTTGAGGAAGCTGTGGAAAGGCTGCCTCCCACACAGCGCTGCCTGGCTGAGAGGTAGAGAGCGCAGAGGTGAGAGAAACAGCTGCAAGAGGATGGAGAGGACAAAAGGAGGGGAGGGGGAGGATTAGGAGGAGGGGGAGGGAGGAAAACTCACCCCAGCCTTCCATCCATAGCAGCTGCTCCTCCGGGGATAATCTTGGTGATGAAGATCCCCGGATCATCAGGAATATGGGGATTGTCTATTCCTCCGGCGATGCTGAAGCCCAGGCCGGAGTTCCCCTGCACACAGGTTATGATTGGCACTTTCAGTGGGTTACAGTAAACAACACACGCACACTAAGATAAGTAATGGACCCAATGTGGGCTCAAGGTCGGCGCAATACGGCTCTTAAGTGTATTGGTATCTCAGAAGGAACACGTGATCAATGCAAACCGCTGCGGGGGATTTTCTGATGACCATATTCGTGCGTGTGTCCTCGCGTGTGACGAATGGCAATGCTGCATATTCCATTAAACGGGGACACTTCATTCAAAATGTCACGCTCCCTCCATCAAACCCACGGAGGAGCATCAGCGGCGGCGGAACTGCCCTGCATCCCCGGGAAAAGTGGATTTATGACGCCGAGTCGAGATGACCGTCAGAAGCGTCATCTCTGCGGCACGGGGACGGACCCCACCGTGTCCCACCGTCCTTGGAATGACGGAGGACCTGGTTGGGATCCGGCAGGGTTCCGGACCGCCGCCGCCACCTTTGACAGCTGTGGCCGCACAGACGGGCAGCAAACAAGACAGCTGAGAAAAGACTTCGCTTTATTATTTTCTATAATTAATGAGAAACAGTCGAAACAAATTAGGACGGGGGGCAGGGGGGGGGGGGTTGAGGTCTTCCAACGTGCTGCTCTGGTCCCGGGGCCATACCGCTCCACATGTTACACACCCCCGGACCTTTTTAAAGTGTGACTATGCATCGTTTATTTAAGCCTTCTGATGCAGAAACGCCACTCGGAGTGGAAGGGGGCAGAGAGGCGGCGTGCATTTCTACACAGTGGGGGTTTCAAGGTGCATCCATATGTGGGCGGAATAATGAGCGGAAACATATAGATCTGCCACTACAAGCTGCGCTGCTGCTGACAAGTGCAGCAGTGCCCACCGAACTACTGAAAAGGCGAGAGCACTTTACATTTCTTGCGTCTGCTGATGACATGTGCGTCCCTATTATGTAAAAAGAAATAAAAATCCACGCCTGGCTGCCGTTATTGTGCGCTCACACTCGCGAGATGACATTGCGGTGATGCCACATTACTGCCATCACGTCCTTCGTTTACACACACATGGAGGCTGATGTTTCATCTTCTCATGGGGGTAAAATGTGGGAGGATTACTGCCACCTACTGGGGAGAAATCCGCCCATCATGCAAAGACACTAAGGTGCTAATTCTTGGAAATAAATGTAACATGAAGAAAAAACAACAACAAAAAAACAACTCACCCTCTCCAAAATGATCTCCTCATATTTATACATCCCGTCACTCCCATTTACCTGTACAAATAAAAAAAAAAAGCACAATAGTCAGTTACATCATCAGTCATGAATTATGTCATTTTCTAAAAATAGTTCAAGGAAAAAAAAAGAGAGAGAGAAATGCATGCAAATGTTTAGCTAAATCCTTTTACCATATAATACCATGCAGACCTTTCAATACCGGGAACTGTGAAAATAGGATTATTGGGTAAAATAGACCAAAGATACATTCCCTGGATTGTTTCACAAAACTATAAATATTGCTGTGTGTTTACACGGGCTGAGGTGGGTGCTTAAATGAAGGTTTCTTTAGGGGAAGTGATGCATTTGGACGGTGGGCTGCAGAATGCACAGCCTTCGCAGAAAAAAAAAAGGAAGGCTGGGTCAATGGGATAATGGAAGCCCCCGTCCACATGGCAAACAGCATGCTGCAAGCACAAGGGGGGGCCTTTTGCATCCTCACACACACATACACACAAACACACAGATGCAGAAATACGCTGAGTGTGAATGAGAGATGTATACTGTACAGCGGAGGGAGAGAGCAGATACTTACATAAGGGCCCGCATCTAGTGAGTCTGCGTTGACAATGATGGGGGGAGGGTTGGCCTGCGAATACGAACAGATACACATTATCTCAGAGTGTGAGGCTGGCAGCACGCAGATGTAATGCGGTACACACACACACCAACACTCGGGAGGAAACGGATGCCATGGGAACAGCCAGTGAGTCTCCTTGAGGCTCAGGCTTTTTTTATTTATTTTTTTTAGGGGAGGTGTGAGGACTGAGAATGAGGAGTGGGACCCGGAGACCACGGTGAGACGCTCTGCAGTTGCCTCCTCAAACAAACTGGCGTCCCTGGGCTGTTTGGGACAGATAGTTTTTACACAGTATCGACCCAACCCTCTGAATTTCATTTGGTAGCCCCACCCCCACCCCCACCACCACCAGAAATAACAGTGTGTAGTATCACATGCAGAATGCGCGAATCAAACATCATTGCATCACCCCCCACAAACACACACACACCACCACATTCTGGGGTGGAATTGGTAACAAGAGGAAAAGAAATAAAAAAAAGAGGGAGAAAAAGAAATTAAAAATGGAAGGCGGAGAGAAATATAAAAGCGGAGCAGAGCAGCGAGTCTTGGTGCCTCCTGGGATGCGGCAGAATCAGTAAATGCAGCAGCGCTCAGGCGGCGAGAAACCAACATATGTTCACTCTCAACCTCCAACACACGTGCAGAAACACAGAAATGCAGAGGTGACAGTTGCAGCACGGAGGACATTTGCCTTAATTGCAGGACGCAGCTAATGCTGATGATGGGGAAACCGAGCACCATCGCTTGACTTGTGTCAGATTATATATGATCACTATATGTTCGTGGCATGAAAAAAAATTGTATTCTCATGTTTTGACCAGCTGGTTTGAGGAGGTCAGGGAGGAAACACGGAGTGAAAGTCGATGCACAAAACGCAGCAACAGACTTCGATATTGTTTTACCAAAGAAAAACGTGCGCTGCCATATTAACATTTTATTTGCCACTTGGATAATTCTGATTTAAATGCTTATAAAACAATAAAATGATGGTTAAACAGTTATAATATGCATTACATTTTTGCTTTAGATGTGCTTTTGTACTCAATAGTTAATTAAAAAAATCAATCTGGTGACATCACTTTGGCCTTGCTGGCACATTTAGTGACATGAAATACGTAAAAATAATGACTTCAGATTTAATTATAATTGACAAATCATAAAAATAGATTTCTGGCTTTTATGAAACCTTAGATTGCTCATCTTGTTTGACTCCGATCAATACGCCGTGTAAGTTCAATCGTGGCAGGTTAAAAGCACCGCTGACACACACACAGGACCCGCCTTTCAAACCACATCTGAACCAGCTGAACCAACCATTGCGGACCCTTCCCCGATTAACTCCCCCAGCTCGGCTCTACTGTGCCACCTGGTGTTTTCCCTCTCTGGCCGCAGGAGCTCAGAGCAGAGACCTCGCAGGTTGGGGATGGGGGGTGGGCTGGCACCGGGCTCACTTCTTATTGATTTGACTGAGCTGCGTGGGGGAGGGGGATGCTGACGGCGCTGCTCGGGGACCTTCGCGTTTCCCGAGGTCCGACACTGAGGAGGAAATCACGCTGCCCGTCTCACCTCTGCCCTCGACCAACCTCATCAATACACTGAACATCAAATAACATCAAGCACACGGTCTGTTTACACACACTCAGCTAACAAGTGGTTTTTTTAGGGGGGATTGCAGATTCCTACAAAATGGGAGTGGTCATCTAGCGCACAAATGATAATTCTTCTGATAATAATGATAATATAGCATAGTAATGCAAGTACAACCTTAAAAATTCAATACAATATAATTTCTCAAGAGTATTTAACATTGTAATTGAAAGAACTTTTCTCGAGGCTCACTGTGTGTGTATGCCAGCGGCCCCTCCTCCCCCCAATGACACAAAGACACTGGATGACTGACAGGAGGGTTCACTCTGTTCATTCTGCGATGGAACCAAAGCGCCCAGGTGCTGAGACTGATGCACAGAGTGAACCCTCTTGACATCAGCCTGTTTGGTAGCGTGAGACGAGGAAAACCAACACTTATGTACATGGAAATATATCGAGGCCTGCAAAATTATAGGGTTTATTGTCATTTATCGTGTGATTAATTGATTTATTGATTATTGTGACAGGCTTAGTTCTAGTTGATAAAAGTTGAATGATTGAATTGAAGTGTTTTGTTTTGTTCTAAATAGTAAAGATTTCTTTTGTTGCCCTGGCGACGAAGCGGAATAAATCGGCAACCGCTATTTGAAACATCAGTAACAGCCAAGAATTTCACAAGTTCCCAATCGGTGCATCTCTAATTACTATCATTAGAAGTGACAAGAGCAGAAACATCTTTTTTTTTTGCTTTCTTTTCTTCTGTATGTGTAATTTTAGAACGTGATAAGGATATAGCTCGCATTGCTGTGCATTTTTCTGTCGAAAACTGTGTCAGCTGTGAATGAAAACCACTTGTTCCAGCCCTTGTTCTGCACTGATCCTTTAGAATGAAAGCAGCCTGGCCTCGCTGCTGCCGGCGACGTAATTAGAATATCTGAGCCTTGTGTGTTTAGGAGCCACTGTTGAAGGGCTCGCAATCAAACCGCGAGAGGCCTTTGATCAAAACCGTGAGCAAACTCTGCGCAGGTGTGACTTCATTTCCCAAATTCCTCACGCTTCTCTCTGACTATACCAGCCTTAGACTTTGACCCGCCCCGTTCTTCCCACGCCGTGATGTACTGTGACTCAGGACAGCTGTGGACGACCCCCCCCCCCTCCCCTACCCCCCTTCTTCAACAACACTGCCACCCGGCCCCGCCCGTGCCAAGTCAGCACAATCGGGGGGTAGTAGTGGGGTAGGCTTTGCTGTAATCTGCATATGGACTAACAGATGCTCACGTCTGTGCTTGTGTTTGCACATTCCCATCTTAAAACCCGACTCAAAGCGCATGCCCAGCGTCCAGATGGTTGAACGGGAACGGCATCATGGGATTAGAAGTCAACAAGCAGCCACTTAAGTGAGGAGGAATTGTTAACTCCGGCGCACCGCGCGGCCGTGGGGACGCAGCCCGAGGGGGACGAGAGGGAATACAGCAGCTACTACTGTCCCTCTGTGAAGGACAGGCCGAGACCCCCCCC
>CAESWR010000070.1:241375-255957 GCA_903171835.1 Mullus surmuletus | reverse complement strand
ATGATGAGACAACGTTCCACAAACATGCACAGGACCCCGTGATGAGGCGTTAAATGTGACCCGAGAGCAGAGCACGCTAACAGGGACTTGGCAGCGTTTCCCGCACATGGGGCCCTCACACGTCGGGACACACCTGAGCCGGGAGCAGAGTGGAACGTGTGGAACTGCAAAGTCATATTTGTTGGCATTTGCATGGATTGTTAATTTTGTGTGTGTGTGTGTCTATGACAAATAAATCCGTCACGCCTCAGCTGTGACACGACAAGAGGCGTGGTCATGTCGCCCTCAAGGTGTCAACGCTCACCATCGGGGCGCCGCGGTGGCCGATGAGCATTGGCTTCGTCAAGTTTCCCCATTCTCTCAGGCAGGGCGATTCGATGAGCAGAGGGCAGAGGAGGACGGCGAGTGACAGCACGGTGAAGACCACAGCAACCAGGAACTTAGAAACTGCCGGTTATATCAAAAATAAAGTGGAATTTTATGCAATGCACTAAATTCTGTGGAGAACACACACACTTATGCCCACTGCTGGTTTTCTGCTCTATCATTTCCTTGCATTAGAGAGTTATAAATCAGCGGCTGATTAAATCATGAGAAAAACACAGTTAGACCATGATACATGAACCCCGCTACTGAAAACCAACGGCAGTCCATCTTAATACTGTTATGTGAGTACTCAGCAACGTATTATTACAATAAAATCAGAACGGTGGTGCCAGGTAATTAGTCTGTAATTTATTGTTGGCTGCAGGGGCCATTTTATTAGCATTTAATAATGTTAATTCTCATTTTTCATCCTCCATTCATTAGTCCATCTTTATCCTCACCCTGCAGGGTAGCACCGGTGTGGGAACAAGCTCATTTTTATGTAATATTATTGAAACAGCGTCCTTGATTCCATATTGCCTCAATGCTGTCTTATAATCTCTTCATCTAATGACTCACACTTTCCCTTGGCCATGTGGACGCTCTGGAAGACGAAGGGGCTCAGCAGGGTCAAAGCGCCGACGGCACCGAATTGCAGGAAAGGGGCGGTGGCCTGCCGAGAGGACGACATCGGCGTTTATTTAAAACCTCGTCGTTCCCGCACACATTCGCTGAGCGACGTCCACTGCACCTGGAGCGAGAGTAGAACCGTGGGCCATTCGCTCCGCCACTGCAGACTGATTCCCGTGACCCCCAAAAAGATGAAAAGCACTCCAAAGAAAAGCAAAACCTGCAGGGAGAAAAAGAAGTGACACGGTAAGTAAAATCCAACACTAACATGTGTTTTGCGAAAAATACGACACGTTGGCATGTTTTGAGCACCTTATGCAGCAAGTGTAAGTTGAGCGGTTCTCTCAGGGCAACTTGGAACAGAGCAAAGAGCTGCAATGAACAACATTCCGTTAGAGACGACAAAATTGCAATTCTCATCTCTAAAAAACATCTTTTAATATTAATTCCGGTTTTAATTTTGATCATTTTCGTCCCTTTATTCCTTGCAAAAAGAAACACAGAAACTTAAGTTCTATAGTTCGGCTTTCATGCTAGCTTTTGAACTTCATGTAATTAATTTAGCTGTTATGCTGCTCACAAATTAAATATGCTGCCAACAGAAGTGACGTCAACCCTAAGCGTGAATGTCTTTAAATCCAGGTTAAAAACTTTTCTTTTTTGCCATGCTTATGATTGAGCAATTTTAAAGCACTTCAAAATCATTTTTCAATGTTTTTGCATTGTATGTTCTTTTAGTAATTTTAGTAAGCTGTCTCTTTTCTGTACTTTGTCCCTCAATGTTCTATTTTTAAATGCTTTTAAATTTTTAAATCATGTAAAGCACATTGAATAACCTTGTGAATGAAATGCGCTATACAAATAAAGCTGCCATGTCTGTCCTTGCCTCGCCTTGGTTAATGACTTAATTAAGTTAAAAAAAAAAGTTAGTTTGAGTTCTTTTTGAATTAGCAATGATGCGAGGGACGGCGTGTGTGACATCATCAAGCTCTCTCCGCACCAACAGCAGGACGCAGTAGCAGGTCACCACGGCGGAGACGATGATCAGCACCATGAACCAGTTCACCCAGCGCTGCAGCTTTGTGAAGCCCTTCCTGGTAATGGGACAATGCAGGGGCGACAATGGAGGTCAACGCGGTCAGAGAGAAAGGGACAAAAGTGCAGAAAAGAGAGGATTCTGGACTTTTGTCGCTGGCGTCCGTGACTGCCTGCTTGCATGTGTTGTGTGTTTGAGTGTGTATGAGTGTGTGTGCTCACCAGTTAACGTCGTCTTGGTCGTTGAAAGTAACCAGGCAGATGTACATCCAGCAGAGGGAGAGCAGGGCAGCAAAGGTGACCACAGAGGACCAGCAGTACGCCTGCTGGAATTAAAATTCAGTTTGGCAGTGCAAAGCTCACAGAAAAAACACTCTTAAGACCCTTTATATTGGGAAAGTATGTGTGCGTGAGTGCTCTTTGCGCTTCTCATAACGTGAAAAGACAGTGAAGAACATCTTTTCATGCCTTCGCCGCACCAAAACAAACAGACCGTTCTCTCCCCTCCGCCATGGGAAAACACACCTCCACCATTCTGCCATTTGTACCACATTACCCTTCCTCTTCCCACACACACACACATACCAACCCCTGCTTCAGTTAAACCCAATGTAAACTTGTTAGGACCTGCAAGTTTTGGCCCTCGGATTAGATGTTTATCTATTTGCGCCTATTTGTTCACTTAAATCATCTTGTTTTTTTAAGAGAAACTTCCTCACCAACCAACTGCCTTCGCTTTATGTTTTGGGATTTTAAAGGGAAGAGGGCGACAACACGCTGGAATGTTAATCTCTGATTATAAGGATTTGTTAAAGGTTACACAAGTGGAAATACGAGAAAATCTGAAGTCTGTTCAGTAATCTGCGAGAGATGCTTTCAGAAAAAGTACAGCGTGAGCATCGTAATGTGGTGATGTAAAAACACTCACCATCCTCTTGTCTCTCCTTGTGTCATCTTTTCTCCAGCGGCAGCTATACAGGCCCCTGACGCAAAACCCGCAGCAGCTATCGCCTTGCGACGTCTCCTCGTCTCCTCTCTCGTACGAAGCTCCAGATCCTGTTGAGTCCATTCTGAACACCTGATAGGAAGGATGGAGGAGGAAAGACTTGCTCGCTCAGGGTGGATGTGGAGGGGAGGGGGGAGTGACCGAGCTCATTCACTGCCCTAAAAGAGAGAAGGAGAGGGACGACTGTGATGGAAAGCAAATGAGGAAGGGGGAGGAGGAAGAGGTGGGGGGAGAAATGGGAGTTTCTTTGGGTATTAAGGCAATGCCTGCTCAATCAGCCGCCCGTCAATAGAGCCCTGTGTGCGCCGGGGACGCAGCCACACAACGCTCACAATGGCTGCCACCATTCAGAGGCCTGAGAGCGAAGTCACACTGAGCCTTCGCCGCGGCACAAACACGCGCAGTGACAGGCACGTCCATGCACGCAGGGTAAGGGGAGGGGGGGGGGAGTGGGAGTGTGTGTGTGTGTGCAAACTGGGAGTTGGAAAAGGACAGACGGTAGGGAAACCATCACCGAGAAAATGTGGGGGTTTTGGAGCCCGAGGTGAACGAGTCGGGGCACATCGTCTGCCAGGTGAATGGCACCGACACACACACTCGCAGCAATAGACACATTGTTTGTCACCTGTGTGACGCATCGGGCAATAAAACCGGGATCGAAAATTCATAGTTTCCCGTTTGACTTGATCCGACTTTGGCTTCGGTACGGGCATCCTCATACCTGGATGAGTTTGCTCCGATGAGGGAGATGAGATAAAGCAGATCAGGCCGAGATAAAACTCACTCTCACACTCTAATAGATGAGATATGTACAAAAAAGTCAACAAACATATCAGGTTTGGGCATGTCGCCAGGTGGCAGTATCTTTGATGGGAAACCTAAGATGCGATGTTCCCTGTCAATTACAGAAGACAAAAAGCGATTGTGTGTAAAGGGGTGAGAAAATGTCCCCCGTCACAATAAGAGCATAATCCCACCCCTCCCTTCACGCCCCACTACTTTACAACAGTGTCACTTACCAAGTCTCAAGAGAATCATGCATAACTGTGACCGCATTTGACGAGGCAAAACACACACACCAATTTGTTCTGACAGGTTAATTAAGTAAACAGTAATTACGCATATTGGATCAACCGGATCTGTGGTCATAAATAGTTTGATTGGTTTCACACGAGTGATTGATCTCGAGCTCTGATTCATTCGTGCAGGAATATGAAAAATAATGATCTCTTATGCACTTTTGATCCACTTTTACTCAGACCAAGACAAGACTTCACAGGCAGCAAAGATTATTTTTTGCTTTACTTCAACCTCCACATACCATCCTCACCCGTCTGCCCTTCAGTGTAGTTTTATTTCTCTGTGGCAAATATTCCTCAGCATAAAAAGCAGAGTTCAATGACAGTATTTGATTTTTTTTGTATTTACCTTACAAAGTGAGATGTTTCTTTGAAGGGGAAGGCGGTTGTAAATGCCACACAAAGGTGGAATATTTGGCAGCCACCTGGAATTCCCTGAAACCAATACAACACTACACTTTCTCCTGGACGGTAACGACGAGGGAAAGAGAAGTATGTTGAGTTTCAGTCTAAGTAAATAATTTCCCCGCAAACCCATAAGGCTGCTCGCACCAGTGATACCATGAGACAAAGATGACAAAAGAAAAGCGAAACGGGCAGCCACGGCCCTTTAGGACAATAGGGCTGCTCTTCATGGTTCACTACCTCACAACAAAGTGCCTTTCATGTCCTGGCTTTCACCTCCAAACGGGACAGGAGATGCACACGGTTCGAGCTCTGCCAGGACTGTAACTTCTCCTGACTTCACACTGCAGCTTCAGAGGTGATCCTCAAAGTGCTGCTTCACTTTCTCTGCACATAAACACTTCAAAGCCAAATCAAAGCCGATGCATGAAAGATCAGCATCTATCTATCTATCTATCTATCTATCTATCTGTCTATCTATCTATCTCTCCATCTATCTCTAACTCACCGTGGATCCCTCTGACTCGCTGCTCTTGCTGCTTTTCCCTCCACTCGCGTCTGCTCGCACCCCTTCCACTCCGCATGAGTCCGTGGACTGAATGTGAAGCGCCTGAGATGAGTGGGTGCGGAGTGACAGGGTGCAGGGAGGGAGGGAGGGAGGGAGGATCCACGAGGAAGTCGGATTCTACCTGATTCCGCAACAGTCGCAATTCATAGGGAATATAATGAATGGTTAGTAATGAGGTTTACAAATTGATTTCTGCGCGTCTGGCTGCATCATTACGCAAAAAAAAAGTTGTTTTTTTTTTTACATTTTGAGTTAGAAAATGTTTTGAATTTTTTGAATTTTGGGACATTTTCTGATTGACATGAGGCAGCCTCATCTCCCTTTTCTTTTTTGGTTTCCTTTTTCTTTAAAACAAATAAACTTGTTGGAATTGGCGCTGCTGCACAGTAAAAATAAAAGCCGTAAAAAATGGTCAAATGACGGCTGCCAAACAAAAACCACACAATTAAAGGGAAATACCTTCATTAAAATCATGTGCAAAAACATCTATTTTACATCAATTATCTGCGATTCTATAGTATTATGACTGTAATAAAAAAAACAGAAAACCACTATAGATATTTATGGTTTATAACCGTACAAATAGGATTTTTTTTAATTTTAAATTTATTATTATTTTTTTTACAGTGTGTGGCACTGCGCCCTGACGCACGGATTGCGCATTAAAAAAAACAAAACAACAAAAAACACGTTTCGATTTCCATAGAATTTGGTTGAGGGTTGGACCAAAGACGCAAATAACCTTTGTTATTTAGTTTTTGTCCGGATTGGAACGAGGAAACCTCTTTTTAGAGGTTTTCGAAACTTTCCCACCGTTCTTCCTCAAAAACATCTTCCTAAATTCAGCTGGTGTGATTCCCAAAGTGTGATTGGGTGGAGCAGGTCCACGCAGAGCGCACCTGTCTGCACCTTCACCACCTCTGCGTGCAAAGACACTCCACAACACGTGTGCTTAGAATAGCTGCAGCTCCCCACCACCCCAACTTCTAATGGAAATCACCTTAAGGCTTTTGATCGGTGTCTTTGTTTTCCCACAAGGGGAAACTCAGGCAACATCAAATACACACAAACAATAATTGAAAGCACAATAAGACAATCAAATACATCAAAGTGCTGTGAACCATGGAGAGTTCAAAGAATTGTCAGTTGAAAGCAAAAATTTGGACAAAAGGGATGAAGGTGGACCAACATCAACAACAACCCAGAAACCTGAAGCACATATTGATCCTTTAAGAGAAGAAAGTGAAAGTTGCTGCTCACTGAGGCTCCTGGATAAGATCATAATGAATGTCAAACGTTGCCAACATCTCACAGATCACTTCATCCCCGCCAGCATCATCTCCGCCTCATTTAACCAGATATGGAAAATAAACATGTAGAGACCTGATACACCATGTTGGAAATCCTGTGTGGTTAATTTCTTCTCGGACATCATCGTTCACCTGCATAATGGCACACCAAGTCAAACAGGAATGGACCCAGATTAGGAAAGAGGAGTGTTCTGTGTGCGTTGTTCTGGCAACAGTGTGTATTGGGAGGTCACTTGTCAACTTTGTAGGATTTGTTTTGTTTCTTGTAGCCGAATATGTGGCTCATAGAATTAAAAAAATAAATAAATCAGTGCTCAGTGCTTTTGTAAGTTATTGTAAGTCCTAAACTTGTACATTTTATCTGTGTTTTGCCGACACTTTTGGATAAACTATGTGTTTTAGGAAGTACAGCACGACACAGCTGCAGTAACGGGTGTGGTTCGCCCTCCTGTGCAGCAGGGGGCGCTGCTGCCGCTCACAGCGCTGCTCTCCGCTAATTGGACGAAGTAGAGCTGTCTGTCAGAGCAGCCAGGTGAGACAAACCCTCGTTTTACCGTCATTAGTCTGCGTTTTTCACTCAAACGTTGCGCAGTAGCTTCATATTTACATCCCAGATGATGACAATAGTGAGTTCTGCGGAGGGTTTTGACGCTATTAGCGGAGAAAAACGCTTGTCGCAGTGCAGCTGAAGTTAGCTCCTAAGCTAACTGTAGCACTAGCTAACATCTGTTTGAGTTCACCGGCGGTCTTGTTTAGTTTTAATGGCTTTCACTGTGTTTTCAGTCACTTCCAGGTCTTATTTGTCATAGTTCTATTTGGAAACCTGGGCTAGTTGAGGAAAAAACAGTGATCTGAGCTTAGTTGAAAAGTTTGTGTTGTTGTTTGTAGCATGTCATAATGCAGGGTGTTCCCAGATGTGCTTCTCTGCATCAGTTATTAGTCCTGAATGCCTTGAGGATTCTAATTATACTGGTTGTTCCCACAGGCACTCGACAGCTGAGCCGAGGGCAGCCTGATATCCATCAAACCTCCCACCAGACGACACCTAATGCATAAAAAAGGTCTGACTGAAGGTATTTATTGGTTTCTGACTCCAGGGGACGACACGTCCGTTTGATGACAAATCTAATAACTGCTTAGTCAGACTATTGACGAGTAGGTACATGTTTATAAGACGGCGGAACCGTGCAAATGGTTTTGAGTCTGTGTCCTTTCAGAAGCAATGGATCAAAAGATTCCCTATGACGACTACCAGCTCCCCGTGGTGTTCCTGCCCTCCTACGAGAACCCACCGGCCTGGATTCCCCCTCAGGAGGTACGACAAGTCCGGCCGGAAACCTCGCTGGGTGATGATGTTCAGAATCATGTTGCCTACCGGTCCTGCAATTTCTATTTATGCATGATTTTTTTACCCTATTCAGCAACACAGTGAATAAGAAACACAACAGTGATTCACTTCTATAACGAAATGTGGTTGCTCGGCTTCCGGAGTACAGCAGTCTAATGCTCATAAGTCAGGGTGTATCATAAGAACCCTGCAGACTTGGCGTTTATACATTGCGAAATTCTGTGATTTTTCTTCCCCCCCCCCAGAGGGTTCATCACCCTGACTACAACAACGAGCTCACCCAGTTCCTACCTCGCACCATCGTGTTAAAGAAACCTCCAGGAGCTCAGCTGGGCTTCAACATTCGCGGGGGCAAAGCCTCACAGCTGGGAATCTTTATATCCAAGGTGTGTGTTTGTATGCGTGCGCTCCGTCTGTTTTTCAAGGTGTGGGGGGGTTTGGTACTTGGTGCACTACTTGGAAAAGTGTATGTAATTGTTAAAGTTGTGTTTTTTGTGACGTGTTATCGCAGGTGGTACCAGACTCTGATGCCCATCGAGCCGGACTGCAGGAGGGAGACCAAGTTCTTTCTGTGAACGAGGTTGATTTCCAAGATATAGAACACTCGAGGGTACGTCGGAGGAGGAGCACTGAGGCTGAAATCTCAGAGCAGACTGTGACATATGATATCACTGATATTGAGAAATGAATGTCAAATGTGTGTTTATGAGGTATATTTATCAAATATGTTGCGCTACATTTTGTTCAGTTTTCTCTATCCTGTGGCATAAATGATAAACACTTTGAAAGGGGGGTGGAGGAAAGAAATTTACATTGGAATCAAATTCTGGGTACAGAAATAGTAGTACCAGGAGTATCACACTGAATTAAATCAACATTTAAAAAAAACTACTTCTACCTAAAATTTAAGCTAGTGTGTTTCCATGTCCGTGTTTGGTAAATAACTTGTCTTTTGTCAGGCACGGCTTATTAATCCCCTCAAATGTTTGTCCCTTTTGTGCTTTGTCATCATTATGTAAATGATGATGAACACAGAAGCAGGCGTAGTCTGTGCCGTTCACAAACAGACGAGCCTTTGTTAGCTGCTCCTGAGTCGATCTCATACAAATGATGACGCCTCACCGGGAACACCACCATAGACATTTTCTCCCCCTATATGGTTTTAATCTGTTAAATTATTCCTTATTCATTTCGTAACATTTCTTCTCACTCTTTAGGCTGTAGATATTCTGAAGACTGCACGAGAAATCCTAATGAGGGTTCGATTCTTCCCATACAGTAAGTCTGGTGTAAATGAGTGGAAATGAACATTCTGATGATGTGTAATCACGTGCCAGCCTCCAGAGTCAACATATTTACGTTGTGCATCCATTTGTCGCATCTTTGCATTATACAGGCGATTCAAGAGATTATTCTTATCATTAGAATGTTACTTCTTTAACAAATTTCAGCATTTAACCACATGATATTAAAACACACATTCCTTAGTTTTAAAATTCAACATAAAAGAATTTAAAGGATTTTTAGTGGCCATTTTTCATTCATTCTCTTTGCCCATGTTATGCCAGCCAACAAATCAATTTTATTTTATGATCTTAATATGTTTTTAAGATTCAAACATTAGTAGTTTTTAACTGATGTAATTAAACCCACTCATGTTTATCTGCTTTTGGTGACTGACACAGGTCCCGCTTTTGTGTTATTGTGCAACGCCTCAGACATTTCACACGATCTGGCTGAAGCTGTCTCTGAGTGGCTTCTTTATCTAGACACACTACGACCTGGATGACTGAGAATGTACACACACACACACACACACACACACACACACACTCACACACTTTTATCACTCCCACAGCATCACTCTGTTGTTCTCTCCGCCTGCAGACTATCAGCGGCAGAAGGAGAGGACCGTGCACTAGGTGGCAGCATTATCAGCCGGAAGAGTGAGGCGGATGGAGACACCGCTGCACGTCATCCCCCCCGCCCGCCCGCCCAGCACGCACCTCCCTCCCTCCCACCCACCCACTTATACCAATCCAATTGTGTCTCATCGTCTGAGTGGCCCACTAGTGTGACTAACAGCCTCATCACAGGACAACACACTGAAACATTCTGCCACGCTCGCAGGAAGTCATTTTATAGTTTCCTGGCAGTTGGACGTGTCAGCAGAATCTCTGCAGTATCACAAACTCTACAAATGCTTTATATTTTTAGCATAACAGCAACACTAATTCCTCCTCAAGCCCTGCTCAGATGATTTTAATTAACTTAAATAGTGAAACTCGTGTGCACTGTACACATTTGCCTTGTAGACACTGATATAAATTAGAGGTATATTACTGTATATGTAGAAAATCATGTATAAATGTGTATATATCGTATGGATTCTAGCTGACGTGGTACAAAGACAGCAAGGCCTCACATCCTGTAAGAACAAATCAACACTTCTAACAGAATTTTAACAAAGTATCACTGTGAAAAATACTCAACGTCCTGTTTTAAGATATTTAACTTGTCACGCTGTCGGCAATACTGGTGCAAATAGATTTCAGGGTCCGCTTCTAAGGAGTCGCGCTTTGCATTTCACGACTTTTGAGTTTTTACAGATTGTTTTTGCAATGCATTTTTTCACGCAAGGATAAGAGCACCCTATTCAACTGTGAGTTTTTCAGATGCCAGACCGTCGATTCCAAACACATCTCGCAATCTGCAGGTGTTTCTCTTCGTACGTCGGAGCGCAGCCCGCCATCTGGATGTTAGCCGGGTCTCATTCCACGTTTACTTTGCTCATGTGTGAAGACTGATGTAAATACCTGTCTGTTGCATCTCAACATTTGCTTTTGTACGCCACTTGGAATAATTTTGTAAGGGAATAACTGATTGACGTTAGCTTTGTTTGTTTTCAGCATTTATTTTTTTCTTTCATAAAGAATGTGACTTTGAACCCTTGTAACCTCGCCTGAGTGCCTGGAGAGGCTCGAGCCAGAGATTGATATTTTGCTCTGGTCGAACGAGCCAAACTTGTTCTCGTTTCTAGGCTGGTTTCTCTCAAGACTTGATTGTCACCCTTTGAGCCGGCAGCCGAGGTATTCAGAGCCAAATCCACGCAGGCGGAAAATGGGGCGACACCTCTAACTGACGCAGATTAGATTTCCACATGCTAGTAAACAGAGCAGGAGTCTGTGCGGTTCTCATAGTAAACAGGTCAGCACAATGGTGGAGTCTTCTGTTACAGACTTACAGAAAAAGTACATTATTGTTTTGCCGATGTAGATGGTTGATAATGTGATGTCATTACGGGTGGCCCGATACAACTTTTTTACTTCCAATACGATACTGGTATTGCAGCCTTGATTATTGGCCAATATGATATCAGCACAACTCCTACCTTTAAGGCTTATTTTGTAGTGTGGAATGTTTGAAAAGGCTTCATCGAGTGATATTACTCAAATAGAGAACAATAGTCAACAACAGTAGCTATGAGAAAAACTGACCCATTTATTAACCGATGGGTTGCATACATTTTAACCTTTAACATAAGAATTAGAGCTTGAGTGGAGTCTGGAACAGACTACTTGTATTGGAGATTTTAGATGCAGGCAGATATAATCCAAAACTTTTTTTTTGCTGGTATTGGACAGATATCAGTATTGGGTTGGGACACCCCCAGATGTCATCAATTCTAAAGGCACAATTTACAAATGGCAGCAACATAACTGTCAAATACGACACTGAAAACATGTTAACCTTCTGGGTTTTTAATTTAAAAAGGACAGAAAGACGTTTTCAACAATGAATATCATCAGAACTTCTCTCAACCTGCCAGGCTTCATTCCATCAGCAGTTCCTCTGAGCATTAGGCTTCAAATAAATAAATAAAAAATAAATCTTGTTAGTCATTTCGATCCTTCATGTGAGGCTGCTCGCCCAAACAAACTGGCTATGTACAAACAACGTGTCAGTGCGACCTAGTGGGGTTAGTATCGAAGGAGGTCCGTCAGTGCCTGATGCAGGTCATCGGTCTGTCCAACATGTGACCCTGTGAGATGTGCAACACGTGACAGACTTTCATAAAATAGAACAGTGGATAGCGATAAAATAAAGTATTGATATCATTTATGAGCCCAGAACCTTTTACTATAACAAGTATACATTAATGTGATTTAAGATGAAAAAATGTGATTACCTCATTCCGATGCACACTCCTTAAATTGATATATTTAAGAAAAAAAATAGCTAAGACATGTAATTCTACAAAAACGGATGCCATTTGTTTCACAGTTGCTTATAAAGTCAAACTGATGGACGGCGGCCTGGTGGTCCCCCAGCTTAGCGACGATAGCTGCGACCAAACATGTAAAGGTAGTGTTGTAACAGTGTCACATCCACACTCGGACAACCTCTAAAACCTGTAAAAAAAGAACAAAACTTAAAAAAAAAAAAAAGCCACACGATGGTGGCCAACACTGGAGAGAGGTTCGTCTTGGCTCAGCGCGGGTTGAGGTCAATGGCAACGTTCTCAATGTTCATTTCCGTCTGTGAAGACGGCTGTAAACACTTCATGCTCGTGCTCATTTCCAAAAAACCCAACAACTTTTTCTTTTTTTTATAAAAAAGGCACTCAGATTTAGAGTTGGAGGTAAGCAGTCCACCCTCCTCATCTTCCTCGCTCACACGTTGGCCTTTAACTGCTCTCCTCGCCGTCCTGGTCGTCCACCTTGGAGCTCTCGTCCACGTTCTCCAGCGAGTCGGCCCGCTGGATGGCCAGCTCTCCCGGGTCCATCATGGGCAGCGTGTTCTGCTCCTGGAACAGCCAGGGCTTCTGGTCCGGAGAGTTCTGCTGCTTCCACTCGGAGTAGTTCTGGCCCGCCTTGTGCACAGACTTCATTACCTGCGAGTGGAAAAAGAGGCCGTCATCAATCACAGCCGACTCATTCTCGGTCAGCAAACACGAAGCTGCTCCTTATGTAAATTATTTGCAGCCTAGAAACAAAAACTGAGATTTTTACCTTTAGATTCTACATTTTTCCTCCTTTATGAGACCGAAACTCAACATCTTGTCAATTATTTTTATTCTAGTATGCAAGATAATGCCTTTTTTGGGCCAATATTGTCCAACTTGTCCTTCTTAAGATGGATCCAACCTAATATTATTTATCTGGACTTATTGCTCTCCTCCTGAAAGGTGTCTCTGTCTGTTTCCTATCATTTCCTTTAAATAACCTGAATGATTTTTGACCTGTTAATTTAACTTTTACTTCACAAACTTTTCACTGGTTGCCACCTTTTAAAAAATGTTGAAAATGTTTTTTTTTATGCTCTCCAGCAGCTCCCTGCTCACGGCGATGTGACCTCGCTGCAAACCCCTTCCGCGGAGACAATAAAGCATTTCATCTTGACAGGGAGCGCTGCAAAGTATCGATAAGAGTACAGATAATTTCAGCTGCAGGCGCTGCAAGACTGCAAGATGTATGTCTGTGTTTCCATGCTATGCGAAACCAGTTTGCATTGGAAATAGTTTCCATTGAAATTGTAGAAGGCATGCAGGTGCCTCGAAGCCCCGGCGATGCAGACTCGCTCATCTACCTACGTGAGATTCAGGGGAGATAAAACGGCGCAGGTGGAGTGTGTGAAGCCCAGCTGAGGCAGAGAACTGTGTATTTTGTGTCCTTTGAAAACGCAAAACAAGGACGAGTCAAAACTAATCTTTTGAGTGTAAATTTCACAATTCCTCATCATTAACGGTGTCCTTCCGCTCATTAGTGGTTGAATGAAGGCAAACTGTTCATTTCCTCATTTCATATTATAATAATAATAATAATAATAACAAAAAAAGAATTCACTACAGCTCGAGAGAGTGTGTGTGTGTGTGTACATTACACAGACGACACTTCACCATGAACACTTTAAAAGTGCGAAGTGTAAGAAACCCGAGGAACGAGTTCTTCCGACAGCCCGAGCCAAGAAACTCCTTTGTCAGCAAACTTAGCAGGACAGGCCTTCAAATTGGGTTTCTATGGTTACCATTGTACTTTAAAGACACAGAAACCTTCAGACACTTCATGCACACACACATCGATCTCACACTTTTTTTTGTTAAATCACTCCTTGAGGAACACACCCGCTGTCACAAACGCATTCGTTCACCCTTTCTGGTGCTTTTAGCGACGACGACTTGCATCACTCACCTGGGGAGCGAGAACCTGAGACGCTTTGTTTACCACCCACTTTGGAAGAGAACCTGGAACACAAGGGGGGGGGGTTGTTAGGAAAAACAGCTTGGAAAATCAATCATAAAGCTTTGAAAAACACTCGTGAGGTCACCGGGCGGACCCTCACCTTTGGGGTCGGCCTGTGAGAGGTATATGAACGTGCAGCTGTTGGGGCCGATGGGTTTGATGTAGTAGCCGGTGAGGATGGAGATGGCTCGCACCAGGTCGCTGCGAGGAGGGAATTTCTGTAAAGCCCCCACCCCAAAAAAGTCAGAACTTGAGCAGGTGTGAACATTTACACCACAAAAAAACAAAAACAAAGAGGTGTCAAAAACAGCACATTAATGGCCGCTGAGTGCGTGTGTGTGTGTGTGTGTTTGTGTGTGGGAGGAAGAGGAGGCGTACCGGATGTTTGACCGAGAAGTTAATGATGATGTATTCGTCATCCTTCACCTGCCATGAACGCAGGGTCACCACGTCTCTGTTCTTTATCGGCTTCGGACAAACCCCTGCGCGAAAACAACCACACGGTTTTCAAAATCACAGAAAGTATGACTGAAGAAAGAAGGGGAAAAAAGCTGCCTTTTAAAGGGATAGTTCACTTAAACTAATGTAATGCT
>CAESWR010000070.1:217772-241071 GCA_903171835.1 Mullus surmuletus | reverse complement strand
AATCACAGAAAGTATGACTGAAGAAAGAAGGGGAAAAAAAGCTGCCTTTTAAAGGGATAGTTCACTTAAAATAATGTAACATGCTGACACAGGGTTATATACACATGTTTTTGTATTGGAATCACATCAGGGGGGGAAATTGTGAAAGTGCTGAGTTCTGATTTTTGAGTGAACAAGCCCTTTAGGCTGCAAGTGAACGCTTGTTATGACAGCAAACAGTTTAAGGAAGAAAAAAAACAGTAGAAATGGTTCAAGAGGAGCTTCGCTCATCCACATTTGCATGGTGGAGCAGGAGGTGGAGCAGGAGGTGGAGCGGCAGAGCGGACTCACAGGAATAATATCCCATGTCGGCGTTGGCGGAGAGCCTGGCGATGTCAAAGCTCTCCTCCATCGCGGGGTCCCACTTCTTCCTGTACTGGCCGTCGTGGAGGACGTCGTACATGGTGGCCGCGGACACGTCCTTGATGGTCATTTTACACTGCACACACACACACACACACACGGGGGTGAATTGAAGTGGGGGGAAAACGAGGGTGGAGCCGGCGGACCCCTCCGTGGGACTCACCTTGATCTTGTGCACTTTGGCCGCGTTGCCGTGCGCTTTTCCCGCGGGTGGGACCTCCACCCACACCTGCATCCCCTGCTTGTCGTACTTGCTGACCCAGTGGTCCGTGGACAAACACTGGGCTCGGAAGTCCGCGAAGGCCGCCTCGTCGGGCAAAATACTCGGAGCTGACATCCTGGGGGGAGGAGGAGGAGGAAGAGGAGGAGGAGGAGGAGGGGGTCTACAGGTGCCGTCTGTCTCGGAGGAGCTGGGTGCGAGTCCGACGCGCGTCCGCGGGCTTGTGAGCTCCTGTGCCGGCTGGCGACGCGGATATCAGGCGAGCGGATCGACGAGCAGGTCGGGCGGGATTCTTGCGCTGGATTCCTGAGCCATTCCTTCACCAGAGCGCACCTGTGTGACGTCACGCCACTTCCGGAGTCCAGGTGTGCGCGCACGCGACTGCGCGGGGAGGGGGGGGAGAGAAGCGGCGCGTGCGGTCAACTTTAGAGGAGCGAGCGCGAGCGGGCTTTTATTGTCGCGGGTGTGTGACACGAGTGGGCAGTGGGGAGTGGGGAGGTGGGAGGTGCGAGTGACTCACTGTTGAAACTAATCACGATGCCGAGTGTTTGTTTTCAAACCGTGGCGTTTAAGGGAAACAGGTTAAAGGTCAAATAATGTGGGTCCACCTCTGGGCGCTTAACAGACCCCCAAAGATAGTTTTTTAAATCATATATGACATAATATATATATATCATATATATATATATATGATATATATATATATCACAGCTGTTTTATTCCAACATCCACATTTTTCAAGAGGAAATTTATGATTCATTGACACAACAGCGATACTTGCCATTGGTCAGAACTTTTAAAAGTACAATCATTTCCAGTATCCTAGTGAAACTCAACCACTTTAGCTTGACCATATCGGAACATTTAAAAAAATTAACAAGGAAATGATCATTCACGTGGTTGTGAATGATCATTTCCTTGTTAATCAATTCACATTCAACCGTCAAGCAGACAAACGTGAATGATCATTTCCTTGTTAATTTTTAAAAAAATGTTCTGATGTGGTCAATACTACCCTTAAGTTTCTGGTAAGAGAGCCTCACTGAGGTTGGACTGCTTTACACTGAGAGGTGCGACTAAGAGTTCAGCCAACATTTACACACACACACGTGCAGGACAAAATATCACACGACAACAAGTCCGATTTTTGTCAGGAAAAAACCTCATAAATGAGCTTGAAAGTGCAGCATTCCACACAATGACCTGGATTCACGATTCAAATAATTGAATTGGAATAATTGGAAAAAAGGGTTATTTTCCCCAATATATTTTATGCGGCTTTTTTCTCAACACTCTTTAAATAAACAGTACTGTGAAAAAAAAAGAAGAATATACTTTATTAAAAATCATGTGGTCAGCTGTTAATACTGGAGAACAGGTGTGGTAGTGACAAGGCATTTGCTGGAAACGCGCTGTCTCATTAGCCACACCTTCCTGCTGTAGCACTTGTCATGTATTGCTCAACAAGTAGTTTCGCCGTTTGTGACGTGGCAAACACATAATGTAACGTATGCAACTGTCTCCTGTAATGGAAGATTATTTACTGTACAATGAGTAAAATCTCAGGCATGCTTGTGGAGACGAAACACCAATACCAACCATCGCGGAGGCTTTTCCTCAAACAAAACAGGAATCAGAGCGGTCCAGCTTTGGTGAAATATCTTTATTTTATTCCGTGTGATAGGCCTACACTTGTGTTTCATTAACTCTCCTTTTTATACATCGTTTAGTAATAGTATTCACACAACGTTGCTAAACACGAGTAGACAGCATATTTCAAATGGACAGACACAATTCAGAAGAGCACAAAGCTGAGTATTTTAGTTGTGACAATAGAAGAGCTGCTCATGTTAAAATGTTCCATATAATTAAATACTTAAACTTTTTCTTTTTAAATCCACTTTCAAAATGTTGACATTTCAAAACAAGCTACGGCAAATGACCAGTGTCTTATGTTATACTATGGCTAGTTTGTTGGTTTGTGTTACACCGTTTGTGTGTGTGTGTGCGTGTGTGTGTGTGTGTAAATGGTGCTGCCGTTAATAACTTGACTGTAAACCCCAAGCGACTGACACTGCATTATCAGCAATGTAACAGGAAAAGGGAAAAAAAAAAAATCACAAAAAAAAAAAAAGAAAACACACACACGCACATCACCAGGCCTAAATGCTGCCTTTTTAGTCCCGGCAGACACGCAAATAAATAAAATAAAACTTTCCAACATGCGTGTCAGCATCTGTAGATTTGGTCAAGCGTACAATGTTATTTCGTATGTCCAAGTTACAAAATAAATAAAACACATAAAACCAACAGTCCTACACAGGCAATAGCAATACAGCAAAGGATACTGCAACTAACGTCTCTGCGATTTTTCATTTTTTACAGCGGTGGTGTTAGTAAGCGTTCGGCTGCATCTGAGGACAGACCTTTTTTTTTCTTCGTTTTTCTTCCTTTTAAGTCTACCAGCTCTACAAAACGACGAGTGAAGCCATGAACCAGTCAGCAGGCTTCTGTTCTATTTTACAATATTGTGGCTTGATTCAGTGCACAACGTTGGTGAACAAACAAGCAAGGCATCTGTGTTCTTATCCATAGAAATCCTGCATGGTGAGCATGCTGCATGTTCTCGCAATTAAGTGTCATCAAACACAACACGAAGGTTTCGACGAGATGGGTGGGCGCATCATCGCGACCGATAGTGATGGGGGGGAGGGTGGTGGGGTTCCAGCAGCATTGGCTTTCTTTTTTTTGTGTTGTTTTTAACTTAGTACATAAGGGGCGACACATTAAAAGCTCCTCCTCAGATATGTTAGTGTACTCGCAGCCGATTTAACCAGTTTGTTGCTGTGTCATGTTTTAATGAGAGATTCAGTGTTAGTAGTCCTTTTTCAGTGAGCTTGGGATAAGATAGCTTCCCTTTGATGAAAATGGATGTCGAATTTTTGCGATTGGCTACACCGCATTCGCAGCACTGGTCTCAAACGGTGTCGATTTGGTCAAATGACACTGTTTTGTTTTGGCAGTGTCGAAAACATCGAATGAATGGCTCCGCTGATACGCCACAGAAAAGGCCTCATTTGAACCTAATGTGTGAATGTGGTGGCTCGCAATGACGCAACTACACTTGTAAGATGCTGCCTCTGCTTCCTCAAAGTAAGACAAAGTTGAGAAATGATCTGAGCGATAGAATAGTTGTAGGCAAACTCTCTATTGAAGAATCAAAAATAAAAAGTAGTAAACGGGCTGAAAACTCAACCTTGCAGAGTCATTTAAATAATCCCAAGCAGTTTTTTACTTTACAACAATGACAAGAGTAACAGCACTAAGATTCGGAACTGTGCAATAACCCATAAGCGGTTAGCTATGTCAGTCTGCAATCCTATATAATGCCATGCAACTGGATGAAAATCTGAACATATCATTGAACTTATTCCTTGTTTTTAAATGTTTACTTTTGAACCATTTTTTCTCCAGATAATCTGTTTCAATACAGTAATGCACATCCACACGGTTACTCTGAAAAGTCACTGAGTTGAGAAGGGGAAAAAAAAGGCGGGGGAAAAAAAAGAAAGGAACGACAGGTCCTCCATCCCTCCGGGCACACTGCCCGAGGGTGGAGAGAGTGGCCACTGAGAGACAAGCTGTTGGTTGGGTGGGGGTGGGGGGGGGTTGGGGAAGGGAAGAGACAGGCTGGCTGGGGAGGGGGTGGTGGTGGGGTGAGGGGCTGAGGTGTACTAGCATGAGCAGCTGCTCTCGGTGACAGTCATCTCTGGCTGCTTCTCCAGCTTGATGTCGATCACTGAGGAGGACTCGGTTAAGCAACAACAGCGATGAATTTGCAGATTTTGACATTGGTATTTTCTCGCACCACTATCTGCCCACCAACAGTGAGAATTCTATTTTTGACAGCCCAGTAAACTAACAAACATATATAAGGCTAGAAAAACACATCATGATCAGTCATGGAGATTGCTTCTTTTTTTAATAGACACTGGTGCTTGTTTATTTATTTTGTAACACACGATGTTCCCTTAGTAACAGATGTGCCGCTCGGCTAAAAAGCAGCAACATGTGTGTCGAGTGTCAATACGTGGCATTCCTGGAATCCAAGCCCATGACCCACATAACATATTTCCACGCTAACTTGAAACACATGCACGCACGCTCACAGAGCAGACGTGACAGGTAGCAGTGCTGCTAGCTTCCCACTCTTAGAACACCAGCTGAATAATCTGCACTGACCGTGACAGAAGAATGTCCAAATGTCTCAAAAAAGGAGACATAAATATGATTATGAAAGGTCTACATCACGCTGTTGGCTGCTCAGATACATAACAGTGGCTGTTTGTGAAATTAAAGCACCCAGGGAGAGGCATTCAAAAGCCCTCCTCATAACTGGCAGCAAAGTATTGATAAAAATGACTAGCAATGCATCAACTAATATTAATAAATGATTCTCTAGAATGCACAGCATTAATGAAGCCCCCCCACCCCATACTCAAACAGTGCAACAATACAGGCCTGAGCGGGAAGAGGAGGACAGGAAAACTCCATTTTGTTCCTGGTTTCCAGCAGCGGCAGCAGGAGCACACAAATGTCAGAAAAGCTTGCCAACTCTGGCACAATTTGTCTGGATCACAATCTCTTTTTCCATTCCTACACGTGACAAAAATCTGTGTTGAAAGTGTGTGTGTGTGTGTTTTTTTTGAAAGGATACTGTCCTCTTTGCTTTTCTCTGGTGTGCTATCCATCCCCGGCAACGCAGCAGCGACACGACGGAACAGCTAAAAAACAAAGTCACAGGAAGTGAACGGTAGAATATCACAGAGAGTACAATGATGGAGAACAGGAATAGATGACAAAAATAAACATCTGCTGGGCATGATTTTCATATTAAGAACAGTATGGGTTCTAGAACTAACCGAAACCAAAATATAATAGACTAAACAGCAAGTTACATCATTCATGGCCAAATAGATCAATATTAAATCACAATGTTTTGGTCATTAGATCACCTACCTCTACTGCTAGTCAGGACTATGCTGAATATACAATCGACAAAACGATCAAATCATAAGAAATTACTGCTAAATAATGCATTTTCATCAAGAACAGGCAAAAACAGGCAGTTGAAAGCAGTGACACAAAAGGCGACTGTAACTACTGGGTGAAATAACAGCATGAAAGTGGAGGTTGCTGTGCTCTCCTCCTCCTCTTCCTCCTCCTCCTCCGCTGTTGCTGAACAAATCCACAACAACATTCTTAAAGCTGCACAAATTTTTGTCGGTGAATCAGACAAAGTACTCGAGCAAGAATAAACACGGCCAAAACCTGCGGTGTGAATCAATACCGAGGCGCGAGGGGGAGAAACACAGCTGAGGAGGCTACAAGGCGTGTCATGAGGAGCCACGAGAGGTGAGAGGGAGGCAAGAGTGTCAACGGGCGAGGAAAGGGGGTTAAAAATAAATAAAGAAATAAATTGGCTCGACTACCCTGAGGGAGCAGGATCTCTACCTGTTTGACATTGTAGCCAGTCTTTGCGCTGGTTTCAATGAACATGACATTCAGTTCCTTAGCTCTTTGCTCGCCCTCCTCCGTGGTGATCTGTCTGCTCAGGTAGAAGCAGAGGGGGAGGGGAGATGGACCAACAGATAGATAATGGAAAGAGGACGGGCCGGAGAGGAAAGGGAATAGATGTGGGGAGAAAGAGAGAGAGAGAGAGAGAGAGAAAGAGAGAAAAGCTCAACACCAACTCTTTTTTGGGGGGGTGAGAAAGAGAGGTTAGTCAAGTTGTCACAAAGGAAGAGGGGGACAGAGGGAGAGGAGCTGCTGTGCTGTGTGGAGATTAAGCAGCAGGAAAATGACTCATTCACTCAACAGTCAATCTCTGATCCATATAATGAAAACATGGAGGAGCTGTGTGCTTCCACTCGGCCTCGTCAACCTAAATGACATCATAACCTGTGCTGGTAAAGGCCCAGTTTTTGTCAGTAGACACCTGCTACGGCTTGACACCAACCTGTTTGACGTTATAGCCAGCCTTGGCGCTGGTCTCTATGTACATCACATTGAGCTCACGAGCTTTCCTCTCTGCCGCCTCAACAGAAACTTGCCTGCCATGGTCCCGGGAGAGGGGGAGGTTTTTTTTTTTTGGGTGGGGTGGAGGAGGTGTGGTGGGATGGAGGGAAAGACACACACAGACACACATAGATACAGAGAAATAAACAAGTAAATAAAATCAAAATGACATGGAGAGAATGGATCAGGAGAGGCAATGACAAAAAAAGTAAGAGGCAGAACAGAAATATGATCAAACCATAAAATAAAACAAAATACCTAAAACAAAGTACTTGTATTAGGAAGCCAAAATATGCAAACTACCAAGGGATGATAAAAGTCAAAAATCAGATGAGGTGCACTGAAGGAAAGAAATGTGGGACTCCAGGCTTTGGCAATGTTTTACATAACTATCCATTCATCTTCAGAGTGCTAGTTTTACACATCTATCATTCTATTAGTCTTACTAAACACAGGAATATATGGTATTTAACAACAATTATAGCAACAAATGTCATTCACACATCTCTCACACAACGATGTACCTTTTATCCGCCAAGTCTGTTTTGTTTCCAACAAGCATGATAATGACATCACTGCCCCTCTCTGTTCTAACATCATCAATCCACTTTGAGGTTTGCTGGAATGAATTTAGATCTGCAAATGAAACAAAAAAGAGAAAATAATGTATATACTGTGAATCATAACGACATGCATATCCAAAAAAGACAACAAGCCCAATCCTTGATACTATATTTGTTAAAAGTGTGCATAAGAAGCCTTTACTCATTAAAGAAAAAAAAAAGGTGGAACATCTTATGCAAGAAAAGCTTCTACAGTGCTCGTGAGTTAATAAGCAGAAGTACTCAGAGAACAAGGAAGAAGAAACAAAACGGTTGAAGATTTTTTAGCAGCGACATATAAAGTGCAACTATCCAGTGAAAGCGTCCTCTTCATTAATCTAAACCTCTACAGAATGGTTAGAGCACAGCCCTGACTCACTGGTGATGTCATAAACAACCACAGCAATGGTAGAGTCACGGATGTAGCTGGGAATTAGGCTACGAAAACGCTCCTGTCCAGCAGTGTCCCAAAGCTGGAGTCGCACCTGAGGGTGGGAACGGAGGAGAAGAAAAGAGACAAGGAGGTGGAGATAAAGACGGGGGGAGGCAGAACAAATAAAAGTGTGGAACAGGAAAAGCTGCAAGCTGAGCAGTAGAGACGAAAATTGCTTTTCTATTGAAATGGGAGGAATGGAGAGAATCACTGAAATGCAGCAAGGGTCAGAGATGACCAGCTTTACGCAATTAAAGAAATGTAAAACCCTGCTGAATCATTGTATGGACAGACCCCATTTTAGAGGATCTGAGCCTTTGAGGAGACATTTGAATTCTCCTTTGTCGGCCTCACATAAATAAACAGCATTTAGGAGGCATAGACTCCCCTCTGGACACTGCTGCTTTTGTGCTTTAGTATCACTGTGACTGGAATATGCCCACAGCACAGTGTTGGGTTAGGTTTCCATGCTTGTGAATGCTCTTTTATGCCCTTGCACATACTAAGCGAAGGACAAGGAGTCGAGGCAAGGCCATGATACCTACTGGCTATGTCATAAACCACAACGGCAGCAGCAGAGTCCCGGATGTAACTGGGGATGAGGCTGCGGAAACGTTCTTGTCCGGCTGTATCCCAGAGCTGCAACCGAATCTGTGGCCGGCCGAGCCGTGACACGGATGTCGGAACGGGGGTGATTTCATGACCCAGGCAGGGGGATGGAAGGAAAGCAAAAATGAAATAATGATGGAAACTAAAAACATGATCACATGTCATGACAAAACCAAATTATAAAATCTAGTGTAACAACATAATGTGAAATGGTAAAAGGGAAATAAATGATTGGTACTACTTGAAAAGCTGAAGCATGCTTTAAGCATCCTAGCAAGTTCAGTTTTGAGTACATGGGAATGGTGAGAGTCACAATAACATGGCTTACCGTGCGATCTTCTAAGTACATGGTTTTTGACAAAAAGTCAATGCCAATCGTTGCCTGTAAAACAATCACTGCATCAAAACAAGCTACCACAAACATGTGACACAACAAGAAAATGACTGAATAGCAAAGATAAACTCTAAGATAAAGGAGTGTCCTCATAGGAGGATATTTTTTTTTTTTACAGCCCAGCCCACACAAGTAGAAATGGTACAGGTGGAAATGGAGATATGAGCAATAGATCCGTTGTAAATAATTATCTGGTGTGCAATCAGTTAGGCAGTCTGCCAACTACCCTGCCCTTAGATTCAAATTTAAAAAAAATCTCAACTCAACTGTGACTCTCAGCATGTAATAATAATTTAAACACAGTTATTACATCGCTACTCAAGCTTGAAACTTAGTGTTGTACTCCTCAGAATTTTACATGAGAGAGAGAACACCACATGCTGAGTGCATTTGAAGAGGGATGCATTTGCTTGTACGTGTGGTGGGAGACTGCTATTCTTAGGCAAAAAAAGTGAATGGACAACAACGGTGACTCATGTCTCAAAAGCAAAGTGAGCCAAAACCAAGAGAGTCACAGCAGTGATGCGATTCATCCCCTGCACTTTGCAACACTACAAACTCCTTGGAGTACATGATTAAAGCAACTTATCGAAATATGTGGAAGCAGTAACCCAGCTCGGCATTTTCTCTGTGGGTTTTTTACCTGATAAGTGTTGTCGAAGCTGTCATACATAAACCTGGTGATGAGTGAAGTCTTCCCAACTGTACAAACAGAGTGACACACAGTGAAACACCACATCAAACAAAGGCCGTATCTCCACCACAGAGATAAAAATACGCGGTTACATAAATCCTAAGGGTTGCATCCCTGGAGGAGAGAGAAAAAAAACAACAAAACGTCTTGGTGACATCACATGGCAAGTGAAGGTCCATCATCACTGATGCAATGTGGACTGCTGAACCCACACGCTGAGCTGGCAATATGGGTGGAGCCTCCAATTTGGGGAAAAACAGAAATGGCCTTTACTTCTCCCGTTTGTGTCGTGGCTGCAGACTTGTCATTACACAAGCAGGTAATCACGAATTAAAAAAGACAAAAACATTTAATTGTGTCTGCATCCGTCCCTGTGAAGCGACATCGAGCGGTCAGGGAGGAGGAAACAGGCCGAGTGATGGAGAAGCTCTGGCCGACGTGGCTTTTGCAAAGCTACTACTGCCGGAAGCCCCCAGCGCCCCTTCCCACCCATACATGTACCCCCCAAAAACACCTCATACGACACACCCGGAAGACACATTACTTATTAACACGTCACTTAATACACATAACAACTACTAGCGTCACAGCTGATGCGTTTTCCTGCTAACCCTGGGAGCTAGTTAGCATGAAGTGGTTAGCCGCAGCTTCACTGATGACAGGACGCTGATTAATCTACGCGTAAACATGTATAAAACAGAGAATTTACCCACAATGCCGTGCAGCGTTAATTTCAACAGCGTTAACCTTAAACGTTAGCAAGTCGAGCAATGACATCATCACTACAGAGGGGGGGGAAAAAACCACGGTTTTTCCCTATTTTTCCCTCGCAATTCCTCCTCTTTTGCCTCGCATTGTTGCTAACAACACACTGAAATAAAGCGGGGTGTCGCACAACGCGCGACGACGTTGCCCGACGCGGAACTTTAATAGGTAGCCGCTAAGCTAGCCGAGTGGAGCTAGCATGCTAGCGTTTAGCTTCGCCGTTAGCTCGGCGTGCAGCTCACCGCTCTGCTCGCCCAGGAACACCAGCTTGAACTTTCGTAGAGGGTTTCCAAACTCCCCGCCGCCGGTTGTGGTTGACATTTTTTTTTTTTTTTTTTGTCAGGAAAAGTGTACACGCAGCTAGCTGAGCCGAGCCGAGCTAATGATGTGATGTCTAGACTGGGAGAGGAGCGAGGAGCTGATCCCGGACCGGCCAGCGCTATTGTTTTTAAGCGCGCCAAGGGGAGGAAACAGCGCGACCACGTGGCGGGAGCGGGTACTGAACACCGCTCCGTGCAACAGAGGTGACGCCTTTTTCTTCTTCTTCTCCATGACTCCCAGTTATCTGCTGGGTGTGAAGGTTTCATGGAAAAAGGTTTGAGCATTTTTCAGTGTGTGTGCGCTCGTCATTTCACCTGCAAACCGCGTGTGTGTGTGTGTGTTTTCATGGTTAAAACAGCCGAAATGAAAACCAATTCGACAAACCAGTGTTTTTCCATGTGACTCAGTTTTGGGTCAAGTGTGTAGAGAGAAAAGCAAGGCTATTTTTACATTATTTGTAGTTCTGTGAATCATCATACAGAGCAACATTTGTGCGCCTTAGAAAAGGCCTCATTAGAGCCTTCATCATAAAATGCTGTTTTAAAGAAAAACTACTCCTGCATGCATATAAACTGGTTGATGATTATTTTCTGCAGTGCACATTTGAATATATCCCACTGTTCACGACACACATTTTGTGATGGAACAGAAAGTGCACACCGGTGTTACTAATCACATTCATTAAGACTCCTCCTCATTAATGCTTGAATTTATCTCCATGATAACTTGCTCCACTTTTACAGTTTTTGTTCATACTGCTGTAAAATGGATTCAATATTTTTGATGAAAACAAACAGCAGAAACAGTAATTTGGAAATATGGTGTTTATTCCCTACTCTTATCTTTAAAGAGTACCGGGGATGTCACAGATGTACATACAGTCATAATATCTCATTGCTCTAATAACACAGTGATCAAGATTAAGGACGAGAAAAGCTCTGTAGCTTTGGAATCACAACATGTGGGAAGAAGAGTCTACTGTCTACTCTGTATGGGGACATTCTCTTTGTCAGAAAAACATTCAGAATACATGTTTATTACTACTTCCAGCTACCAGGGCATTCGGACAAACGTTGCACCGAGTTTATTATCTTTTGCTCAGTGATGTAGCACTCACTGTAATGCCTAATAGCAATGCGCACTGTATGTACAACAGAAATAAGAAATTGAAGTGCGATGAAATTTCTTAGTTCTTGGTGAGTTCCTTCGTTCTGTTTTCTTTGTCAGAGAAGCAACTTTTCCCTGCTGGTTGACTCGTCACTCCACGGACTGGAGCTTGATGTCCGCTCTGTGATCACAACAAGGAAAAAACAGCTGTTTCTGTGAGTCCACTGTCACACTGAGGTAACACAGGTCATAGCTTGCATGGATAGTGTGCAAGAGCAACATCAATGCAATGCAACTATGATATTTTTGTTTTGTTAACATAACGCTGAGGCATTATGCAACAACTACAGGATATCTGGAGGTTGGAGAAGTAATGATTCATATATGACATAAAAGGATGTGAGGTAAACAGGACATCAGTGCACTCGTCAAAGGGCCATTTCATGTTTTACTGTCTTATCAGGCCTCTGTTGCATAGAACATGTGAATTATAGCCCTTTGAGAAGTGAACACCAGAGAATATACTGCATCATAGGTGACCTCACCTGAACTAAAGAGGGCTTTAATCCAATTTGCTGTGGTTCGTAGAGTACACAAACACACGAGAAGAAAAGCATCAGCAGCATGTTACCAGCATCACACACACACAGGCGGGATAGGAGCCTACTTTATACTTACACTTCTGCAGATTGCGGCAGTGAAATAAATTGAGAAAGACGTTAAGGGGTAATTAATCATGCCATCAAAAATGTAAGGCTGTGTAGTTTTTGTTTTGGTCAAGAAGAAATGTTCCTGTTCTGTGAAAGACTCACCTGCAGGTTTCGGGGACATCAGAGTCAAAGGAAGGTCCACGGTGACATCACTGAAAAAGTTAAAAAAGAAATATATCAAATAAACTGACTAACACAAGGCATATATCTAAAAAAAAAGAAAGAAAAGAAATTAATCTTTACCTTGCTGTCAGGCCTCCCAGCAAGCTTTGATGAGGGATAAACAATCAAAGAAATGCTTTAGTCTGACACAAAAAGTACAAGTGTAAATCTTAATTATTTCCCTTTTGGGGGATCCTTACCCTCCGCTCGACACAATCAGGTTGACCTTGACTTTATAGGAGACGACGATTCCCTGCATCTCCTTGTCTCCTTGGCTCCTGTGAGAGGGACAGGAATAGTTTACACATCATTGCTTGGGGATTTGGCCTAAGACACGATAAGTGGATGTCACAATTGTGGAGTTGTATCACCACCACTGGGTAAGAGGATGCGCGGGGCTCAGTGTAAGCCCTCGCTACAAAGCCCTAGAATGGCTTACAAAGTCGTGGATGCAAGGTTGGTGTCTTCATCTTTTAGCCGTCCGTCCACTGAGATGCCTCGCTTCTCCTTGCTTGCGGCAAGCGTCGGGACGATTTTGAAGGTCTTGTCCATTGTTGAGTTAGCGTTAACTGTCTCCCTGTACCAAGCAGTTACATATTGAGAGTGAGTTTTTGCTGAATACATAGACTTGAAATGAGCATTGTTTTGAAGAATAAGATTTACCCAAACTCCTCACAGAAGACAGCCTTGGTGTAAGTGTCAGATGAGTACAGCACAACACTTGTTAGCTGCTCAACTGAAAGGAAGATTTAGCAGTGTTACTGTTAAATCACTGTCTGTCTCTTCTCTTGCCAGCTGCACCATCACACCAGGGATTCAAACTTCAATTCTTTGATTATTCTCACCTGAGATTTTGATTTTCTTCACAACCTTGTTAGTTTCATTGTTGATCTTTACACTGACAGTAATTGGATCCCCGTGATAGTAAGTCTGAAACCCATAAGAATAATCAAAATGTATATGCACTTATGTATATTCATGTTACTATATCCTCTGATAATTAATATCTCTTGTAACCAAACGCACCTCTTTTTCAAGGGAGGCTTCCAGGTGAACAGGTTTGTCAGTCATCATAAACTGCTTGGAGATCTCAGCCTTGGGTCCAGCCTTGTTGGTGGCTGGTGCATACTGAATTTTGCGAATCATCAAGCGACAAGTGTCCCTAAGATAAAAAGGAAAAAAAGATTACATAATGGTCTCTGTATTTTCCTCAGCTAATTGGATTATTTTTTTCATTTGGAGCATACATACTTCTTATCGACAACCTCATCAGGGTCATTGGGTGCCTTAGCAAGGTATGCTTTGACCTCAAAGTCCACCCCGCAAGCCTAAAAATCCAATTGGACAAGATTGAAATGATAAATTCGGGCTTCAACCATTTTATGCAGTGAAAAGAGAAGAGGTGATTAAAAAAAGTACCTTGCCAGCATCATTTGGCCCAGGCTGCAAGCCGACTGAGCACGGGAGGTTTGCTGGCATCTGGAATGAAAAGAAGCAGACCACAGTGATGACTCAGTATCAGACCGAAGAGTAAAGATGAAGCAGTGCTGTTCAATAAGACACTGAGTTGAGGGTCTGATGTCATTTATGTTGCAGAAAGTGTGAATGGCTTCATTACCTGGAAGGTGAAGGGGCACCCCTGCTCTCCCACTTTCTTCATGAGGGATTCCTGCATCGGTGTCTTTGCTGCGCTTCCCTCTGTGGCGGGATAGACCTGAACGCGCTGAATCCAGATGTCCCTCCTGAAGGACAGGCCAATCACATCCAGATCGTCGCTCCCGTAGCGGAAGGCACAAGCAAGGTACACATATACTGCAAAGACATAGATGCAGTCGTGAGCGTTGGCTTTCAATATATCTCAGCATAGGAGTTGCAGGTGGCAGAAGTACCTTTTCTGCCATCAAGGCCAGCGGGGTCCACTTTAACAACCCCATCTGCAATGGGGGAAAGTTCAACCAGGGTTAGACATCACAGAGGCACATAGACATCGTTTCCATTTGTGAAGATGCACAAGAGGTAATGTTGCCACGCACCAACTATTTCCACTGAATCCACATTGTCCACAAAGTCTCTCTTTCCCAAGTACAAGGCAATCTGATGGGAGCAGAGAGAAAGCAGTTCCCACAGAAGGTTACCAGACTTTCAGGGTTATTTCTGGAAGCTGGAAAAGCTGCATACAAATTGCACTCCTCCCTGTAATAACTATATTACAGAGGCCACTTACATGTCCATTGCCACTGGTCTTCTTAAAAACCCTGGAAAGAGAGCAGAAAAGAAAAACACATGACACTGTTGTTTGGTTACACTTTTTTTTTTTTTACATTTTAAAGGACAAGCTAGCAGCGATAGTCCTTTCCAATTACAGGATAAGCCCTGCCAGCCTCCACCGTGACACCCAACTCTTGTGAGAGCTGTAATGGAAAGGCACCTGCTGGTACAACGGTCTAATCTGGATACAAGGCTCGCCAGTAACTAAGGTGGATAAATGCAGATTACTTGCTTACTCATCTGTGAATGAAATCGTGGTTTATTTTTCGGCATTGCGTCAAATTAGTTGCTTATGTCAGCTGTTTATTGTGAACTCCATGCGAGATGCTAACGTGATCATCAGATTCACAGAGGCAGTGTAAACTATAGTGCCGTCCTCGCATTACGTAACCACACACGGCAATCCCTTTTGCACCAGAGCCACTGACAAACAAGTAATCCTCAGAGGTGTTTGCTTTTTCTGATGTGCACCAGTTAATCCTGTTAAAACCTTTCTTTTGTCTAGTAAACCTCTCTGCCAAGATCAGGTCCAAACAATCCACCTTAATAAGGATTAATCCATATCCTAGAAGACTCAAGGGTGAGCAGCCAACCAGAATCATATGCCTTTGTCAGGATGTTAGCCTGATGCATATAAGCTACTTGGAGTCTTTTTTTGTGCGTGTGAAGGAATGATCAATCTGATTTCTACATTAACCCTGAGCCAGTCTAGTCCTAATCTCGAGTCAAGAGTTCAACATTATAAACCACACTCTTGTTACATTTCCATTACAGCACAAAAAAAAACGTTGTTCTAACATCTGACCAACTATTCCACAATTTCAAAAGCCTTCATACTCACTTGGACATGTTGACGGTGAAGTTTGAGGTGGAGCCTGTAAGAGAAAAACAGTTTTCAGCGCATTAGTGACAGCAATAGAGATGCTGACATCACTATCGCTAGAAGTGTTGATTATAGTTAGCGGTTGGTAGAAACCACTACAATAAGACTAGTAAACACTGCTGTTTGATGTGTGCGATGGAGCTCTCATAATGTTAGTTGGTAATTCATTTCTATTTAGTTACAAAGTCTTAAAGTTTAAAATGCTCTACATGAGAGCAACTAGCAATTCCGTGAAATCGTTCAGTAAATTCCCCTTTATGCAATCGCACGACTGTCATTAAGTAAAATTACCGTTATTAAATTACCTCATTGTGAATGTTCAGGCTCGCTTAGAGAAACTTACTGTGCTTGCAGTTCAGTCAACGAGTCGTCTTGGTTGTCTTCTGTAATCCTCCACTGTTGACTGCGCGTTCGTTGTGAGTGCCAATCACTGTCTCCTGATTGCCTTTATAGAGTGACCTCACCACCTCACCGCCCTCCCATCAGCTTATGCAGCCTCTCACAGAAGGAATTTTTAGAGAAAATCTGATTAATTCATTAGAACACCACAATTTTGGTCCAGGGTGTGTGTAAAAATAAGGTTGAGTATGTAAATGCATAACTCTGAGACCGTTGTAAACAGTGTCTTAGACTATGTTGGTCACTTGGTCTTTGTCTGTTTTTGGTTCTGGATTCCCTGCAGCACGTCACGTCACCATATAGCTCTGATCAAACCTCCTTTTCATTCATGCTGTTTTTAAATTCCAGCAGTAAATGCAGGAAAAATGATATAATGATAAATCAAAACAATCCACTAATGAACATCATGTGTGTAGACTGAAACAATGGGCAGTTGTAATTTTGTACATTCTTGAAGCCTAGTTTATAAATGATTTATAGATAAAAAAATAATGTGCTAGAGACGATTTATTATAAACAATTGTTTTCTAATAGTATCTAAGAACCATTGTAGGTCTTGCTTTAAATATTAGACAGAGATTTGCTAATGTTATACGACTGTATTGTGAATTGGTGTTCAAGGACTTCCTTTCTTACAGCTTAGACAGGAGTGGAGTGGTATTAGTTGGATTTTGGTTGTTATGGTAGCCAAAGCGACAGATGGCTCCTCTGCCAAGCCTCGGACAATCTGTGCACATGGCTTGTTCACAGAAATCTGTAGTGACCTGCTGACTTATTGCTGTTTTGAGCCACACTGATTTGCAATTATTATATAATTATATATACATTTTTGGTTTTGAATAATATTAATTCTGAACGCCTTATATTGGATGATTTGATACATGTAAATCAAATATCTCCCTGGTCATGAGTGGTGTAATAATATGGGTATATTTTTTAATTTATGTTGCTTGGATCCACCTTAAGTCTTGCTCTCTGTGAAGTTCAATGCCTAATCTCCAGTGAGGCAGGGGTGTAACCTGCGTTAACCCGGGACCCTCGTTCACCTGCAGCAGTGGTATGTAGCACTGCCACTTAGAGGCAAATCTGTCTGGTGGATTGTAGGCAGATCTTCGCACTTCGTCCGGCAGGTGTAATTGATTAATTGACGTGGTGGCAAGCTGTAGGGTTTTGCAGAAGATTTTCACACCTTTCCTGTTAGGTATAATAAATAAGATTGCTAGGTGTTTGCCTCGTCTCAACTGTTACATGAGGGCAAGTTTTTCATCCCTTTAAAGCTGTCCAGACAGGACAGCGCTCTGGTGTATCACCAGAAAGGTGAGGGAGAAATTTAAGGTTAAACTATTTCTTACTTTAAACCTGTCTCCTAATACTTTTTCATTTGTCATTTTCACACGCAGAAAGTTGTAAATCATGACTTTCCGGAGAGTTTTAAAATATAAAAGCAGGAGGAGGAATTTGAACTCTGCAGTCTGGCAAATGAACACACTTTTCCTTAGGCTCTTCCAGCACTGTACTAACACTGTTGTTGTTGTTTTCCCTGTTTTATTTTGGACCCTTAAGCTACTCCAACTATTCAAGCAGCTCCTGTTTTGTATGGTTTGCTTTTCTCGTCAGTCTTTCCTTCACTTTTCCAGAGAAGCAAATCGATCCTCACCGACCTGTCATCTAGTCTTCATGTCACAAATTCAGCAAGGCAAATGCATGACTCAGACTCAGCCTTGAATAACCTCTCACATATCAACAGATACAAATCAGCTGCTGCTGGTCCATGTCCCCTTAATTGCTGATCGGGAGCAAACAAGGAAATATCCTGCACTTGATTTATTATCACATACCTGAACAGTCATTCCTGAGGGCATGTTCAGCCGGGATATTATTGAAGAATACAGTTTTTCAAGCCAAACCTATTGGGTAGTGGGATTTTTATCTTCGCCATATACGCACATGGTGACAACTATATTCATTCATTAATCAAATGTAGCCCAAACAGCTGATATTCTCTTAAAAAGACAAAGACAGATGGTATTGCTATAAAGTTATATATTTCATGGGTAATTAATGACAACAACATACTTTGTCTGATTTATGACAATTTAGTCATCCAGTTAAATGTATAGCCAAAGGGAATAACACTAAAAGAATTTTGAATGTTGTCTTTCAGCAAAATACTTTTCCACTCATTAGCCTATTGTCTTGTTAATTCATTTTCAGAATGCTATGCTCTTTAAAAGCACAGCTACAAAAGGCAAGTGTGTATTTTTGGTTAAGTGCAGTTTAAAAAAAACCCTCCAGCCTAAGCCTATTTTCTGGTCTTTTCATGATGAGCAGCCACACTTGAATTTTCTTCAGCCAGTTTTAGCTGCACGCGTTTGCTTACAGCCTCGTAAGCCCCTTATAGTTAAGCCAGTGCCATTTTAGGCAGGCACCTTCTATAGTAAGTCAACATTGTTCCTCAAAGGGATTGCTGTGTTATCTTGTGGAATTATAGCGCAGTGGCATAACCACTTCTTAAAAACCACAATCTTCAGTGTGTTAAACTTAGGCAGCGATGTACTGTCTGCTGCCCGGCGGTAACAAATTCTATTACATGCTGAGCCAATCAGAGCTTCCTTATGAGGAATGGCAAAACATGTGTGTGTTTCCCTTCACAGTTAACCTTCAACAAATGTCAATGTACATGACTTCAAATGTAGACAATAGATAAAGAGACACACACCTATACTGTGACTAAATACCAAACTGGGCAACTTACCTTAGCCGCCTCGCCAATTGTCATGTGAGCGCCGCTTTATTTTTAGCTGATGGTGCTAAGTTAGCCGAAGCTGTAACGGTCAGCTAAAGGTCAGCTGATTACGAAGAAGCGGTCATTCACAAACAGAGCTCCGCTGATACTCATTTTAATAAGAATCAGCTACTTTCAAATTATTATACTGAAGGAATGTTATGCTGCCTCTCATATGATATAATAAAAGCCTGGCCTTCAGCCTGACTTTATGAATAGAAAATAGAGTCAGTGAATGTTCCCATATCTTCCCATTTAAGGATAATTCAACGTCAGCAGCTCTCGAAGCAGCTGTTTTATCAACGCTCAACTGAAATTGAATAAAAATGGCAAGTGAGCAGGAAGTTCTTCGAAATTTGGCACAGCTTTCCTCCTTATTGTTTTTATTTGCTGATGCTGTCTCAGTGATGTGTTTCAATATGATATCCAAAAAACTGCACGAATAAGCAAAACATCTGTTAGAAGTATCTTGAGGTCACAACACTGAGTTTGGCTAATGACATGACCTCCATTCTGCCGCTGCATGCTTCACTTTTGGAACAGATAGTTTCATGAAAAGACGCTTTTGTTGCTTTTCTTTGCTACAATTTGGCATTTGTCATCCTGGCCTAACCAGGTCAGTTTGCAGTTTGCCACCACAACTCAACAAACAATTTAAACAAGCTACGGTAACTGAAAATAAAATCCTTGATGGCACCCAGCTGTCCTGTACTCTATCAGACAAAGCTCTCAGTCACGTTTACACTGTTGTTTCCTTACAACAACTCAACCCCCGCAAGATCAAGATCAGATCAGATCAGATCAAGACTCATCCTTGAGCCTCCTGTTACATCTCAGACACACTGCTGTCAGACATTTTAAAATAACAATCAGAGCCTGTCGGTGGCAAACAAGCCTCCATAGTCGATTTTTCTCCATTCACAGTTCTTGCCTGGTGAAATTCCAAGCATTTTTCTAGCAATCACTGTGAATCAGTTCGACTATAAAACAGGAAAATACAGTCTATAATTTACAATGCTTTATAAATCGTTAATAAATCATTGAGTATTGCCTCTGAAAGTTACTACAGTGATTCAAAAAGCATAATCATCATTTAATATTCACAGAATCCATGTTTTCATGTTCTCCACCAGGGCTATAAGTTATCTGGAATTAGTTATGCAACCGTAAAATGATTGATTGCTAATTCATGGTTGAGCATATACGTCACCAGATGTGTGTTGGGGGTGGTGGACTGGTGTCTATTTGTTTTATGGGGGCTGCGGTCGGTGGTCGGCGCATTTCTGCTGAGTAGTGAGAGGCAGAGCGGCGAGTGTGGAACCAAACAGCTTCCCACAGAGTTATACGCTCCAGCTAACAGAGAAGGAGGGAAGTAGGAGGGCTGAATGGGCGCTGTTCTAGGAGGGCAAAAATAAGAAAGTGAGGGCTGATCATAACCATATGGAGACCAGCTTTTTTTTCTTTTCCTGAAAGGGGAAGAAGTGAGCAACTGAGGAAGGAAACGTTGGGAAAAGTGACAGAAAAAGGAAAAAGATGAGAAAAAGCAGCCTGGCAGCACATCTTCGAGTGGGAAGCTGATTTTTTTTTCTCTCTCTCTCTCTCTCTCTTTCTTTGTTTTGTATTTCAGGAAAGAGACAAGGCAGCGCCCAAGGGAAGAAGAAGAAAATAGATGGGAGGGGAGGGGAGTGGGAGAGAGCGGGAGAAAAAGGAAGTAGTCTGCTGTTTCACACACTGGCGGTGAAGTTGAGCCCCTCGCAAGAATTCTCCTGGCTATGTCCGCCATCTGGAATGTGGAGTCACCTCCTCCGTCCAGCCCCGCGCTCTGCCGGGCTCGCTGCCGCTGCTGCTGCTTCTGCCGCCGCCGCTGCTGCTGTGTGCCTGCGCGCTCCCTTCCTCCGCTCTGACAGCACGCCGAGGAACCGCTGGAGACCACACCAGCGCAGGACGGGACGCTTCTGACAAGACACACACGCCAACACGCCTGACAGCAAGCATGAAAGTGAGACCCCGGAGCAGCCCACTTCTGAGCAGACACACTGTAAATGGAATCCGGGGCCTGGAAGGAGCAAAGACAAGTGTAGTCATCAGCTGAACGTTTTGGAGGGTGTTCCTATTCCCTTATATGGCAGCAGAGCTGGGAAATCATTTGAATTAGTCTGGTTTCTGTTGCATGCCTGTCTGGTTTTAGTGCTGACTGAGTTGCATCTGGTGTGTTTTCTGTCTGTTGCTGCGCGCGCGTGAGTGTGTGGGCGCTGCGTGTGCGGCCTGATTTGTTTGTTTTGCCATTCTTGGTTCTTCTTTTCCTGTTGTTTGCATGTGGGGGTTTTGTTTTGGTACAGGGGGAAGGCTCGTGTTTGTGGTTGAGCTATAGAGGCACCATCACCGCCGCAGGGGAGGCTGCTTCATTCAGACCCTGCGGCACCTTTTTGCTGTTTTTCCCGATCCCTGCCTCTCCTCTTGCCGCTGTGATGGTCTGTGTTTTTATCAGCAACATACCCACCTGGGCGCTACGCGCCGCCCGAAAGTGAAACAGGGTCACTCCATTGAAGGATATTATCGGAAAGGAGGACCGGACAAGCCACAAAGTCGGCTGGATGTTTTATTTTTCCTCTCTGGTGCAACAGGATGTGTGATCCAGCGGGGGCTAACCAGGACTCAGGAAGTGGCAGTTGATACAGACAAGGTGCCGTCTCCTTACACCAGTCTGAAGTAGAGGATCATGTGAGAGTGCTAAGCACGGTACCACGCAAACACACGCCGGCGACTCGCATGACCAACCCTCAGACGTGACGCCCCCCTTCCCCCCAAGCACGTCTGAAACGGTGAAAGGCGCACAACGGTCACAGTGGGTCTCTCACCTCATGTGGACTATCCTCGCCGGAGAGCCTCTCAGCGCTGATGGCCATGGCGACGGCGGCATGGTATCATCGTGACATCAGCCGCGTGCACGCTGAGGACCTGCTGGCACGGGCGGGGAGGGACGGGAGCTACCTGGTGAGAGACAGCGAGTCTGTGCCAGGAGCTTATGCCCTGTGCCTACTGTGAGTATAACACACACTCACATTGTAGCCCACTGTGTAAACAACCACTATATATATATTTTTAAGATTCCAATCTTGATGATTCTCTCAAAAACACTTTAGAAATATGAAATTTAATTTCCCCACGGAGGGATGAATAAAGTTATATCTTATCCTATCTAAATAGTATTTAGCATACTATTTAAAAGGTCCTGACTTGATCTAAATGTTTTGAATCTGCTCCTCATATAATTCAGTTATTAGCTTGTTTGTTTCTTCTCTGTATTTCATATGAATGAATGTGTATGATACGTCATTCTAGATATCTGGCCCAGGTACAGCACCATTGTTTTGGCAGAAAGCAGTTCTACTCTTACGTTAAGTGTTTTTGCTATGTCTAACCCTCAAATTAAATGGGTTCCTCCTTGGCCCCTGTGCCAAACCCCTCCACCAAGCTCCGTGAAAATTCCCTTTTCACGTCAGATATACCGGCAGACACAGGTGAAAAAACACAACCTCTGTGGTAGAAGTAATTAAGCCGTCTTGTAAAAGCGTTTATATTTTGGCGAAAAGGACTGGAAACTATTCATAAGCGCCATGTTATCGGCCTATTGTCCCCATCTGCAAACTGAATCAGCTGCTCCCTGTCATATCCATCAGCTCTGTGATCATCTGCCCGGCACTGTTGGAACGGCCGTCGCCGAGAAGGCACTCGGGCCGGGCCAACTTCACACGTACAGCCTCTCCAGACTAGTCAGGCTGTCCTGTGTGAACACTCATCGCAGCCAGTTAAAGGCTGGCTCGGGACTCCCTGTTTCCCCTCTTTACCCCGCTTTCTTCCCTGGGGCCCCTGGAAGAGGGCGGGAGCTGCAGCGACCGCACTATGCTGACTGCTCGTCAGCCCGAGCCAGATGCATTCCTGAAAGCTGAGCCGGTCCACTAGCACTGCTCCCTCTTTCCCTTTTTCCCCTTCTTTTCTCAATATGTCATTCCTTCTTTTAGTTGCTTGGATTCCTCCACAGTGTTGATCATGAATTGGTCGTTCCGCTGTTTCTGCTCAACGTGACGAACAGAAGCCGACCCATTTTAAAAGCTGCCGTTTGTCTTTAACAGCTTTACCGGTGGAGATGATGTAACTGTCAATCACATGTTGTCGACCTATAACAAGCCACATCATTAGCCATCTTTAAAACAACTGGCGCCTTGTTAAGAAATGTTATGGTGTCTTTAACAACTAGGAGACATCTGTTACTTGTTTCACCAATGAAACAAAGTGATTTTTTTTTTTGCTTTGAAGGTTATATTTGTTCACATGTGTTTTACAGTAATGTGCATTGTAAGTGATAAAAGCTATTTCTGGTTTTCCCCAAAAGGTTCCAGCGTCATGTTCACACTTATCGTATTCTCCCTGATGCAGACGGCCTTCTAGCAGTGCAGGTGAGCTACC
>CAESWR010000070.1:121229-131882 GCA_903171835.1 Mullus surmuletus | reverse complement strand
CGCCAGGCCGTCACGGGGAGAAAAATGAGCCTGTTTAATGTGGTTGCAGATCAGCGTGTATGCGTGTTAGGCGAGAGAGGGGCGGGGCGGTGTGTGCTTGGTAAGAAAGCCTAAATCAACTATGCCCTCTGAACAGGAAGCGGAGAGACACATTGATTTTTGTCATTAGTCTCTTTGCTTCACTTTGCAGCGTCTCCGGATAATTAATTGAATAGCAATTACAGCCAGCGAAGCCTGCTACATTATTAAAGATAATGTCATCAATACGGCTGGAGCTGATATGGAGATTTTTTTTATTTTATTTTGAAAGCGAGTCAGCATTCGGATATACTATAAATGCCTTTTAGTTGGTATTGCATGGCCTTCTGCCAGAAGTGTGTGTGCGTGTGGTGTGGGCTTTTTAGTTAAGTTACAACCCACACACATAACACAAGAGAGCGGCTGCATCGGGAACCTTCATCTAAGTAGCTGAACCTGTCGATTTGTCGCACACAAACAGCGCAGAGAGTGTGCACTTGGCTGGAAAAACCATATTCCATTTATGGCCACACTACTTTAAATTCTCTTTAATTATGGATTAAAGTGTGACTAGGCTGCAGCTTGAAATGTTCTCACTCCCCCAACCCCCACCCCCTGGTCCTAAAACACAGGAGCCATGGAGGTTTTTTTTCCTCCGCAAGAAGCACAATTCACTGTTGTCACATTCTTTAATACCCACATTGTTGAGGGGATGGTTGTGTGTCACAGGGGACAAAGTTCGAGTTGCAGTAACGTATAATCCCAAAGCCAAAAACTTGCTAAACGCATGCATGTAAACCCATAAACAAGTTAAAAGGTAACTTGCCTGGTGAATATAAAACTACATCTGTGGCCTTTTCTTTTTTCTCTTTTTTTATCGTCTGCTCTTTAGTCTAAATACAGTTTTGTTTTAGGAACAGCATGCTTCAGTCACAAAAAATGACCACAGGCTGTTGTCAGCATTGTGTGACTTGCTTACACATTTCCTGTGTTTAACCTCCACGGCCATTTCTTTTTTTTCTCCTCCATTTTTGTTTTGATCTTCCACTGTGTCAAACAATGGCTTGGATAAACTCATGGAGGCTTTTCTTCCTCTCCCCCTTTTTTTTATTATTCCTTTGCATACTTTGTTGTGCACAGAAGGGAAGCGTAGAGAAGTAAACATCTCGGACGGTGGGGGGAGGTAGGGGCAAGGCAAGCTCCCGATCTTCACCGCCACCTGTTATCCTGTCACAAAACATCCGCGGTGACATTTCAGAAGTTGTCAGTCACAAGTTGTCAAGTACTCCGTGGGCGTTGGAAACAGCAGCTTGCGTGATATCTGTCTGTGGCTTTTTTTTTTTCTTTCTTTTTTTCTTGAGGCTACCAAATTATTGAGGAAGCGGCTCCCGTTGCAAGGTCTTCAACGTGTTTCCCCTCCTCCCCATTGTCGAGGGACGCGGCGCAATGTAGGCCAGTACCAGCCCATGATACAGTACACTCTGTGTCTCGTACAGCTGCAGGGATGCTGGGTAGAACAATGAGCCTTTGCCGATGCACAACAGCTCCTTAGGATCAGCCCTCACAGTTCAAGTTGGACTATTATTACTCAGCGAGGCCATTCATCAGCGTGTGCAAACGGCGGACAGAGCGCAGATTAGCCTCTGGCATGGGGCTTTGGTGCTGTGCCACAGGCCAAGCGTTGGTGAACCTATGATGGAGGTAACCCCTCTCTCACTCTTGGGGTGGGGGGGGGGCTTTGCTTTTTCTGTGATCGCGCCGGCTTTCTAACACCTAATAACTCGCTAATTATTTCACAGAGATGGTGTGAATTGGCTTGTTTGTAGCACAGCTCAACTGTCAAACCGCTTGTCATTCAGCAACAAACTAGATGGATAGATGGAATCTAAACTAGACTCGGTTGCATAAATGTTGTCGAATAGTGTGGAGCTGCAACTATTACATTACTGGCCCACTGCTCTGATCAATTACTAATTGGCTAATGAAGGTTTTTTTAAAGGGGTAAAGTGAAACGTCTCTGATTCCAGCTCTATCAATGTGAATATTCTCTAGTTTCTTCCACTGTTGCTGCATTAACACAAATTTGTTTTATTTGAGGATATCCCTGGACTGCCACTTTTCATCATTTCTCAGCATTTTATGGGAAAAACTAATTAAACTAATCACCAGGATCATATGATAGAACAAGTTTCAGATGCACACGATCTGCCGTGTGATGATCAAGTTTAATTACGCAGAGTAAATGTTTCATCTCCAATATATTTTGAATATCTATTACACTTGACTGTAGCAAATTCGGTTTGAGCTGAAATGAGACAAATTAGAAATAAGTCTTACTACGAACTTTGTTGTCATAGAACAAAGAAGGCGGGCGTTCATTAGAAGGCCTCTGGTCGCAAACGATTAATTCAGGTTCCATGTTGGCTCATCTTTGAGCTACTTCAGAAGACGGAATGAAGCCTCTGAAAAACTCACTGCAGCGAATACTTGGATGTGTAATCAAAACTGGGAGAGTTACAATTAGCGAGAGAGAGCGAGCATGCTGGAAGAGGACGGGCGAGCGGGCCGACGAGCAAGCGCAAGAGAGAGAGGGAGGATGAGAGAGGAGCGGGTGCCAGATAGAGTACCGCAGTGACTAAAAGCATCAGCCCGACATGTTTCTCCCTCGTCTCAGCTGTTCATCACTCAACGCCGTCCGGCCCGTCATAATACTGTCGGTGCGGTTGTTTTTACTATCGCCATCAACATTTTCTCTTAAAGCGGTTCAGTTGAGTTAAGGCTTTCGCTGTGGAATTTATTTATTCCATCGCTCTCCTGTTTGATGCTGCGGCCTAGATGTACTGGAATGTAATAGCTCTTCTCCGGTGGAGGCTTCTGTGTGCCGAGAAAAGAAAAAGGATAACGACGTAATACGCTAAATGGCAGATAAGGTTGACCTGTGATCAATCGGCTCCCACTTAGGACAGTGTCATAAAACCTAATAGAAAAGATAAGATGTGTGTTCAGCAGACGTGTTCCTCTTTCCCTGCGTGGAAGTACGCCTGACAGGAACAAGGCCGTTGGGTTCGTTATTTTTCCTTTTTCTTTACAGAGTGTTACATGAAACTGATACCAAGGTCAAACAAGAATATGAAGTTTACAAAGAAACCTCCGTTGTCTATGTAGTTTAGACTGCCGTGTGCGGGACAGAGACGAGTACAAGCGCAGGTCCCTGGTGCTCTCTCTTCTTCCCACAGCTCCCTCACACCTCATTAAATGTATTTAAGTAGATTTTCTAAGTGGATTTTTTTTTTTCCATGCCTAATGGCACAGCTCCTGCATTCCGTACCGACTGAGCTCGGTGTTTTTGTCCCCCTACTGAAGTTGCAAAACCACAAGATCAGACTGATCACAACAAAGCTTAACCCGGGGCTGAACATTTTTCCATTTTCTTCAGCACTTTTGTTAAGGGAGGGAAGTTACAGTATTGATTTTTTTTTTTTTTTGGCCACAAAATCTATTTGTGTCAGATTAAATAACGCTGCTGTCACCAGCAGGTGTGAAGCTGCATCTTTATTTTGTGTTTGCATAGAGGCGCTTGTCAAAATGAACTCGCCCGACAACAAGCCGCCTCGGCCACGCTTCGGTTAAGCTTAACAGCAGAAAATGTGAGCATCAGAATAACACTTTGCTATCCGAAGTAACTCGGCGAGCTGCCGCCACCTCTTGTGTCAGACTCATGCGCTACAAATGGAAACGTGCTGATGTCTACGAAGAAGCACTTTGTCAATGGAAACTTGTTTTCTGTTTTATTTTGGGGTGAGGAACATGTGAATGTCAGACGAGAGCTGCGCGTGATGAAGACAGGCCCCAGTAAATTGTCTGAAAGCAACCACAGCAGCTCAAAGTCGAGCAGTAATTGGTTTTTATATGGCGATGGTAACCAATCTATAAATTAGATTTCCAGAAAAATATTTTGCACCTGTAAAGCTAATAGAAAATTGTATATGGGCTTTCTCCTGTGCCTTTAATTACAATTTTGACTTCTGTCTCTTTCCCTTGATGGTCGAGCTTCACTCTGTTTGCCAGCTTGATTACTACTGTTCCCTGGGTGCTTGTTGTGGGGGCAGCCCTCATCGCGTTGGACAGGGTGGGTTGTTGTGTGGCGAGAGTGATGTACCCACCCACTAATCTAAAGAAATGCCCTAGCTCGGCCAGCCTACACGAGTCCGGCCAACTAAGATGATGGATCACTTTTTCAGAGAGGATAACCTTAGAACTGAATAAAATACATTACACTGCAAGGCTAGAAAAAAACTCCTTTACAATGCAGGGTAATTTGAAATACTTTTTAGTTTGTTTGTGCGTAGGGTTTACACTTAAACAGGAAGGGAAATGAACAAAACATCCGGCAGTGTAATGTTATTTTGTTCACAGACAGCAAGGCCAGAAATTACCCAACACCACTTGCTTAACATGCTGTCAACATGGCTCACAAATTCAATAAAATAATTAATAAATGCTTTTTTTTGATAGGTTGCGCTGTAAAAATGTTTGCCCGCCGAGCAGGTTGTATTACGACGTCGAAGATCTATTCAGTGTCTGCTGAGCGAACAGCATGCAGATTGTGACAAAGCGGATAGTCACTGAATAGTGACATGGTGTGACAGGACGCAGTGTCATCAGACCAGAGTCATCATCGGGAGTTTGGCAGTAGCTGAATGCAGCCTTACATCCCCCCGGCTCTTACTGGAGCACCCCCTCCTGTCCCAGCCTCTGCTCATTTCACAATGTGTGCATAATTAAATTTAGAGCATAATTTAATGTAAAGTTTCCAGCTCCCTCAATTCTCTAATGCACCATTTATTTCTGACTGAGCAATTACATTTCAGCTCAATTGAGCATTGGATGTTTGCTTTATTGATCCCCATTCACATTTGGTACCTGATGCTTTTTCATCAAGGGTGAATCTACTTTTTGGTATTGACATACTGGCACTTGACTCTTGGCCACTTTTTGCATCGCTTGTAACATCATTGGCATTGAACGGCGCTTGGTGACCTTTTGACAATGAGGCAAAGATAATGCAATCGGCCCTGCTTTCCCTAAATTAGCATTTTTTTACGTGGCCTTCAGTTCACTATTTTGGAGATGAGTAGTACAATCACGTAACTGCTCCAAAATGAAGTGGCCCCAAATGTCTGACCCTCATTATATTTTACAGAGAATTTGCCACTGAATCAATAGCCGTTCAGTAGTGCTTCCCTTATCTTTAGGACCCCAGAACATTGACCACTTCCTCATTTCTTCCTCATTTTGAAATGTTTTATTTTTTTTTTTTTACATAGAATGACGTTACAGCATGGATTGTGCTCCAACATCTTTTATTTCTTTGCATTGTAGAGCACACTTAAGTCCACCATTACAATGTTAATTTAGTCCAAACCAGTGTTCATATGTACGTCCTGCGACCTTGCCAGTGTGCCCCTTTGAATGGCTAAAGGCCTCATCAATCCTGCGGAGAAGGTGACAGATGATTGGCACTTGCGTATCAAAAATGCTGGTATCATCAGACAGGAAGGATAACTGGCAGTAACGCTGCATCTGATTCAGATGAATGAGCGGCGTTCCATGTGGGTGTTCTTGGCATATCACTCCTCCCGCGGGCTGTTTGTTGTTTGATATAGAAAACCTGGATGTACTTGTGTCCTTGGTTCCTGTTGTACTTCCTCCCTCTTGCACTCTGTCTTCCTCCCATTCTCTCTCTCTCTCTTTCTCCCCTCACTTCTGCCTTCATCCTCTGGCAGGCAGGTCCTGCTGAAGGACTGTCGGTGCATGCCGAGCGCGAAGGAGATGGTATATTTGACAGCCATACCAAGGTGTGAACATGGCTGCTCATGCATATTGGAGCATTATGTAAGCTTTTTTGGCTCTATATTCGAGCCGGGAACAGAGAGGAAAAACTGGGAGGCATTTCAGAATTAAGATAAGCAATTTTGTGTTATTTTACTATTAATGAGAAGCAAATGATTGCATAAACTAGAGTTACGCCGGCCAGGCTTTTGTCCTCACATGCATAAATTAGGTCCCCAAGTGTTTGAGGCTATTCTTTGGTCCAGGTCGCTGCTATTCACACTCTCTCTGGCACCGGGCCAGAATCAGATGTTCATGGTAATCTGTACCACAGCCCACATGTTGCTGACCTTTTTATATTGGATAAAGCAGATCCCCCTGCCCATAGAACCTTAATAATTTACAGGCACAATACAACTCGGCAGAGATTCTACATGTGTTGTGGATTTGTATGCGAGCTTGCGGATTTACAGATTTGTTTCACAGATTGAGGTCTTCATTTTAAGTGGATTGATTTGTTGTTATTTGATTTGATTACCTATGAAGTTTTAGATTTTTAAATCACAACTGTCGGCTGTGGAATGCCGACAGTTGTGATGTCACTGCATGTGCTTCTGTGTCCCATGCAGAGCTGTGTACCAAAAGCATATCTATCTACGTAAATCAGAACTTTTCTTTAGGTGAGACATTTGATTTGTGCCATTTCTACCATCTAGTTCATGAAATAGTGCACAGAGAGAGAGTCCTCACTTGCCAACACAGACTTTAGGAATGTCAGAAATTAACTGCGAGTGCCAGCAGGATTACTTTGTCTGGCAAATGCTGCATACTCGCATCTGTGGTTGGGCGTGGGCCGAGATTCTCCGGAGTAACTTTTCGTAGTTAGAAGGAAATTTCACGCTTGTGCTAAAAAAAAATATGGGAGCAACAAACAAACACATGCATGCGTTTGGGAGGCAGCGCCAAATATAGTGTTACAAATGCACCGCCGCGGTGCTCCGTAATGATAAACAAATGAACTCTAAAGCGTATTTTAAACAGGGTGCACAAAAACAAAATAGCCCCAAATAAAGCTATGAATGACTTCGACCTGGTATTGAGCACAAGAGGCTTCACTGAAAACGGTGTCTAAGATTCTGAACGCAGTAGGAATCCCAATGCGTGAAAAGTGGGGGACATGGAAGACTTGTCTGGGTTGCCGAAGCAATTTTACAAGTTACAGCATATGTGTGTTTGGGTCGTCTCAGCCTCACTGTGTGCTTGCTCCCCAAATTAAAAAGACGGCAGCACTTAAAGGCCTCAGCAGTAAAAGTAGAGCTGGGGACAAACAGCAGAAACTCATTTGGCCCCTTTAAAAAAAAAATAAATAAATAAATAAAAAAAAAAAGTGGCCGTACTCAAGAAGTTCAGCAGCGATGGCAATTCTTCGGTATGCAGTCTTACGTCTCACTCGGAGTGAATCCAGCTGTGGTTTGACATCTCGCCATCGACCAAAGTATCCGCGTTGATGGATGGATAGACATAAGGGATGAGTAACTGCTGTGAGTAATGGATGCAAGTGACTGAACCAGGTACAGTAATAAGTCAGAGCCTCCGTGGGCTTTTTATGGCTCTCCTGGATGGCTGAGTGACTGCACAATGAACCCTGGGTGGAGACGTTTTTTTGTTCTCTCTTCCTGTTGCTGTAAGTTATGACACATCTTTATTGTTTCTAAAAAGCCCTTTCTTGACTGCTTTACTTTGCCTTCTCCCACACAGTGACAGTAGTGTTTGCAAAAGTTTTAGCACATTTTTTTAGACACCGCTGGAAGCGACTGGAGTTTGAGTCTGTGCGAATGCTGAGCATTGCGACAAGACAAGTACTGATGGGAGATGAAGTCATTGCGTCGCCTTGTTGTCTTTCTTTATGCCAACATGTCAGACCTTCATCAATTTGTTGGCATGAGGCCTGTTGTCTTTATAGAATGGTGTGAATTTCAAATCTATAAATATTGACTCTTGACACCTTTTCAGCAAATACCACAGCTTCTGCGAGGCAGCGGTGAAAATGAAACTATCCCGAGAATGCAGAGAAAGGCCACAGGAGATAAGCGGAGTGTTTTCAGCTGTCAGATTTCACAGCCAGAAATGTAATTAAGAGATGACAATTTAGGGGAGAGTCAAGGTTGAAGTGAGATGGATGACCAAGAGAATTCGTTGGAAAGAACTACTAGTGTGTCTGGTCAGAAAGGCAAATTAATACTCCCCTTTGATCCCAGAAACCCTCCTGCAAGTTTGGCATACTTGGGACTGGAGCACATGTTTGCTGCACAGGCGTGTCTGCTCAAACACAACCTTCACAGAAGTCGGTGTGGGAAAAGGCGCATGTCCTTGCTATGAATCAGTGAAGGACTCGTGTGTTTTGGAAACAGTTGGGCCGGTGAAGTGAGAGCAGTAGGTCACTGCAGACACGATCAGAAGAGGTGCACCGAGGACAGGTAAAGCGGAGAGCGGCGTTTCATGAAGGGAACATTTCCTGGCAACTGTTGAGCGCGAGTGTCCATCCATCACACTCGTGGGATGTTTAGCAGCCAGCGGCTCGATGAAGGGAAGAATGGATTCCTCTAAGTGCGAGCCAGCGCTGGAAGCAAGCATCACAACATCTGCAAGCAGTGTGAAGCTGGACAGTGGGTGGCAGCTACAAGATAATGCATTCCTGGAAAATCTGCCTCCTACAGTTATAGAAGCCCCCAAATTCTGCTACTATTGAAAGTCTGTGGGTAGATCTTAAAATGCATATGGAAGATGCACCAAGAGTAATCCAGAATAAGAAGGATTTTTTTTCTAAAGAATTCCCAAATGCATTTGAAAGACTTAGTTGGATACCAAAAGTATTTCTAAGCTGTGAGATCTGTGTTTCCAAGTCCTCCAAAAGTACAATTTTAGTATTTTTCTTGAATACATAGAAAGTTTCTGTTGGCATTTGAAGACGCTGCAGTGTTTCACATTCCATTAGATACAGAGGGTGTTTACTTTTCAGTTTAAAAAAACAAACAAAACAACATCTTGACAATATGGCGTCACACGGAGGAACACATGTTAGCTATTTGTTAATCACAGCTTTTGGAGAAATTAGGCATGTTTGTTGGGACGCATTGGCTCACCCCGCTCGCACAAACACAGTGGACTCATTGCATCATAAAATATCACAGATAGGATCGTACAGAGACCCGAATCCAGATTGTGATCTATCGTGATTAGTCATGCAGCTATGCAAGAGATGCAAAAAAAAAAAAACAAACCCAGAGCAGATTCTAGGGACTGTTTTGAGAAAAAATATCGAAGGCAATATAATTTCCCATTACTACAGCCTTTTTTCGATATGACCTCAATACTCTCCCAAAAGCAAACTTTGCTTGCTCACCGAATTATTTCGCAATGAATTATACAAATTCGACAGATATGGCATCACGCGAATTTGGAGTGGTCAGCATCTTGTACTGAAATACATTTGATATGTTTATTGACTCATCCGACCCCCCTTCCCCCCGGACGAAGCGAGTGTCTCTGCCGTGGTGATTTAAGCTCAGGGGTGTGAGGGGGAACAGATGCGAATTCAATGGGATCGTTTGCATTTCTCAGAGACCCCATCTCACAGCAGTTGATTTCAAATCGTGGTTATGCACCAGTGCGATACATTAGAATTGCATCGGCACGGATGCGTAAGTGATCCACGAGTCCGTATATTTAAGTAAGACCTAATTAGAACCTGCACGTATATGTGGAGATGAATATCAGCTAATCGTACACACACACATTTTGGTTCCTAATCAAACAACACCGTTCCCCCCCCGATATTTGGGCGATTTTGGTTCCTTTTGCAGAGGGAGGGGCTCCTGATTTATACTTTTGTTCACAAGGTGTGAGCGAGGGTGTCAACATGCTGCTCATCATCTGGCCATGATGGAAGTGACGAGGCATCGATTTATCTTTCAAAAGAGGACCTATGTCACCTCGTTCTTGGGTGATGATGGTGTTAAACATTAGCAATATTTTTTTTTTTTTGACCTTTCTCTTCTTCTGAGTTCCCCACTCCAACAAACCCACTATTATGACTTCCTCTTTGTCTTTATTTTTTCTCGACTGAAATAGCCACATTTGCGAGTGACTTCTTCTTGCACCTAAGTTGGTTGGGCCCCGAGTTGCGTTGTGGCTCACTGTAGCCCCGCTAAGAGTGATAAGATCACAGTTTGAGGGGAGGCCCCAGCTGAGGCTTCCCAGCCCTGCTCTGCGATTCACCCCGCCTGCCTGCCCGCCTGCCTTTGTATGGATGAGGAATGCCCCGACCGCAGTCCAGCAGGTCTTTGGCTCCTGACCTGCTCCCAAAGGCTTTCCTCTTTTATACATTATGCCTGTGTATGTGTGTGTGTGCGTGTGCGTGCGTGGGGGGGTATGAGCGGGCATATCACCCCTTCTGTCTGAATCATGACACGTCAGCTCAACCCATAAATCCCAGCGCAGCATTTTTCCTCCCGGGTGCCCACATTTATTACTCATTTATCATCGATGAGTGACCACCTGGGAGAGCCCAAATTAAGTTATAGTCCCTGCACATTTACCATTTTGGCCCATTGACCCTTGTCATACTTTTCCTTTGTCCCCCCTCACCCTCCCTCCCTGCCAATTCTAAATCATTGGATTGTGCTGTATGGTTTTTCAGGAGAGTGCCTTTCAAGTTTTTTGTTTTTTTTTCATTTTCTGCACCACACTAGAAATTTTAATCACTTAATTCTTGACCTCTTAAGCCTTATCAAACTTTTTTTT
>CAESWR010000070.1:101500-119978 GCA_903171835.1 Mullus surmuletus | reverse complement strand
CATCATAAACAGTGGCTCTTCACTGCTGTTCCTGTGTGGCCCGGGCCTTTGTCGCGCTTTGCTGTGCGGCACAAGTTACCAGCAGGGTGTTTGTTAAGCCAACGCCAAGGGATTTAAACAGATAAAGGTGTCGCTTCAGCCATGATGCTATCAGCCGTCGCCACTTCAAAACCAACAAAAGGCACAGAAACACTTGCCAGCTTGACAAGTTCATTGGCTCTCCATTCAAGGGAAGGCGAATTAAGGAGATAAATCTCCAATCTGAATCAATGCAAAACCCCCGCGGTCCCCCATGGCTCGTCTCTCAAGGCCGCATGGAGAACAGAGGCTCCGGTCTATTGAAGTTGCCTCTCCTCTTCCTCTTTCCCCCGTTGAAACGGAAGACACACATGCAAGCGTGTGAATATCGAACGCCTCTAATCTCTACTCTGTTTGACAGGTCTTTCTCTGGCCTTCGAAAAGAAAAGAAAAAGCATGCTTGTTTTGAAAGTCAACAAAAAGAGCATCTTCAAAGAGCCATTTAAGCACACATCAATGTCACCTACCTGTATGTGTGTGTCTCTCTCTCTCTGCAGTATACGGTGTGGAACTTTCTACCAAAGAACCTGTTTGAACAGTTCAGAAGAATAGCAAATTTCTACTTCCTTATCATCTTCCTGGTGCAGGTAAGTTTTGTTTATCTGCCAAAGCCAAACTCAGATAAACTCAGATAAGAGTTTTTTAAAATAATGACCCACCTGTTGTGTGTGTGTCTGCACCACTGTGTGAGTGAGTGAGTGAGTGAGTGAGTGAGTGCGTCTCTACAACCGATACATAAGACACTGCACTACATGTGTGTCCCCTGTGCGAGAACAGGGTATGAGCTACGTGAATTATATATTTGCATCTGTGAAACTGCTGCAACTTCTCTCTGCAATCACTTTCATATTGTGTATTGTTCGTTGGTGGTGAGTTATTTTTATAAAGAGAACAATAACATCAGAAAGTGCTTCCTGTATTCTTTTGGTCAGGCATTGATGATCTTGTGGTACTGCTGGCGTCAGTCATTGTTAGCGTGAGCTGCGTGTGTGCCCCTATCCTCATCAGTCAGCCAAGAGTGCGGACTAAAACGCAGTTCCTGTGCTCTTAAAACGCCCCCCCCCTCCACTCCTCCTGCTCTTGCTGCTGCTCCTGCTCCTCCTCTTCCTCCTTTACTCTCAGATCTGTTCTCGCTCCTCCATCATCCCATTCTATCTTTGTCCCTCTCTCTGATCCACAGAGAACCTCTTTCCCTCCAGCTGGAGCCTAAACCGAGGCTGCAAAAACACCCGTCTAGTGTAAACAAGTGTTGGCGCGAGCTCGAGAGATGTACTTTCACCAGTCACATACTGACTGAATGAGCTCACAGAGTGACGCCTCTCCGAAGCCCATCACCGCACTAAAATGGGATATATATCTGCTCCTCTCTTTACGCAGTCCCCATCCCCCGCAGCCCCTGTTTGCTCCTGTATTTATGGTTGACACTCCTGCTTTTATTTTCCAGTTTGTCTGGTTCAAGCTCAGCTAATGGTGCTCGTCCCACCCCGCACTCCCCTCCCCCGCCCCTGCACACTTGTGTGGGAGTGAACCATCAAGCATGTTGGCATCACTCACACAAATTGCCTTTTTTGCCGCACGAGGATTATCCGTGTGTGATGTGCGCGGTGTAGCATGTTTGCGCACTGGTGCGTATTTCCCCCTCCCACCCATCCTTCCTGCATGTGTGTGTGTGTGTGTGTAGGTGCATGTGATGTATGACTCAGTGGGTGTCCTGGGTTTGCTGACGGTGTTTACCCATGCTGCAGCGTGGTTGGCATTTCTCCACTAATCCAGCCTCTCTTGAGGGGTTCCTTATCCTAGCCACTCAGTTTCCCCACGCTGCCTCGCTATTATATCACCGAGTCGGGGATGAGAGAGCGAGGGGGAACAGGTACATGGGCTGCGTGTGCACTCGCTTCACACAGATGGAAACATACCCTTTTTTTCTTCTTCACAAATGCAAATGCATCAACCAAATGTCGGGCATCTTCAAACTCTGCCTGGTTTTTGTCTCTCTGCTTTTTGTCTTTTTTTTCCCCCTACTCTCTCTCTGTCGCTTTCCCCCTCTCTCACCCCCCCATCTCTCTGCAGCGCCGCACTGCTAACGTCAGCAGCCAGGAAGCCCTCTGTGCTACTGAGTGCCACAAATAGACTCAGGCAGATAAAAAAGCACCACTCTCCTATAAATAGCCCTGCGTGTCTTTGCTCGAATTTGATCGAACGGGAATATATATATAGAGTGCCGCGAGAGAGCGGGAGACATAGCGACGGGAGGGGGGCAGGCAGGAGAGAGTGGGGGGCAGGTGGAATGAGAGGGCGAAAGAGTAGGAGGATGTGAGGGGCCCCCACAAGCACTACCTCGAGACCCCCGGGGACCCGCTGTCTGTAGCTTGCTCCGACACACTTCCCCAGCTCAGATGAAGGGCTTTGTGCTGCACCGCTCGGCTGCTTTCATATCACACCATCGCAGCAGCAGCACAGGTGACTTATGTTGCTGAGATTTTTGTCTTTACGTTTGGTGCAGAGGGTGGAGGAGTGAAGGTGCTTGGGCCACCTGGAAGTTCGGTGGGAATTTCTTTGAATCTGTTCAGATAAACCCTGTGTGGCAGAAACGTTTTGTGCTATCTGTTATCTTCGCCTGATATTACAGCCACTTTTCATTGTCAGCATACGCCGTCAAAAGTGTCATAGAAGCAACAAAGCCATGTAAAACACAAGCATATAGGTTGGAAGTTTTTTTTATTCCCTCTGCGCTCACCCTCGCTTTTCATGTTGGACCGTCTGGCGGAGCATCAGAGGGAAACGCTGTCCTCATTGCTTCCTGACGTCGCTTCCCGGCTCTTGGGCTCTCAATCAGAGGCACGTGACTAACAGATGTTTGCCGTCAAACTTGTTATCGGCAAAAATAAAGCACGCACCATTGCCAAACATGGAAGTGTTGCTCGGCCGGCACGTTTAATTATCCGCCAGAGATCAGAGCAGCGCGTCTGGTGTGATGAGCTTTAAATACCACCGTTTGTATACCATCCTAATGTACACACACTCAACTATTTTGAAGCGCGTCGCCCCCTGGCTCTCTTCACCTGAGGCTACTGCGGCAGAATTATGACGCTGTCTCTCCCGCCTCGCTGGAACCGCCAACCACCACAAATATAATGCAGACTCCCCCTCTGAATCTGCACTCCTCCGGATGGTTGATGTGCACCAGTCCGAGTTCCTTGTAATTGATTTATCCTCCAGTTAATTGTAATCACAGTAAAGCTTGGGTAGGCTGGTCGCGGCACTCTTCTGCTCTGTGTGTGTGTGTGTGTGTGTGTGTGTGTGTGTGTGTGTGTGTGTGTGTGCGTGTGCGTGCAACCCACCCCCCTGCGATCAGTAAGCAATCAAGGCAGTTTGTCTCATTCGCAGTCAAAGCACAGGTGGGGGGGGGGTGAAATACCGGAGAGCGCTTCCGAACTTATCCCACGCTCCTACTGGAGCTGATAGCCATCCGACAGCTCGCAACGCTCCTGGTTTGAATATTAACGAGCCGGATGTGTCTGTCTGCTGTAATGAACATTCCAACTCAAGTGTATGTGTGCTTGTGTGAGTTGGGGTGGGCGGGGTGAAGCAGGATCAGAAGTCCCATGGTAAGTCTTATGATAGGTTTTAAGGGTCATGCAAAAGCTGTTTGTGTGTTGGGGCGGGGGGGGGGTGCTGCTGCTCCTAAACCCCCCACCCCCGGATTACTTGATTATAGCATTACTCTCACTACACATACAGAGAATCGCTAATAGCTCCTTGCACACGCAGCTCAAAAGAAGCAAAGCCATTCCTACTTATTTCATCTTGGCCCTGTCCCGTGCCTTGGCGTAAGTGTTGGGACGCCTCCAGATGAAGCACTCTGTCCCTGACCCACTTGATTAAAAGTTCCCTTTCGTGTTTCCTTCAGCCGAACAGCTTTTTTTTTTTTTACAAAGATATAGTAGAGAGAGGCCATGCAGAAGCGGGCTACACCCTGCACTTAGAATGCATGCCCCACCTTCGAAACCATTACCACTCTTTCCTCCCCCGCCAGCCACACGCACACACATGCTGCACTGTGGACTTTGAGTGTCATTTGCATATCTTGTATTTCGATTGCCTTACATTGTTCCTTATTTTCCTTTCGTAGGTGATAGTGGACACCCCCACCAGCCCAGTCACCAGTGGCCTACCCTTATTTTTTGTGATAACAGTAACCGCCATCAAGCAGGTACGACTATGTTTTGGATAGCCATGCGCCTTCATATCTGTCTTCTCTCTGTCTTTCACGTCACAGTGAGCCCCTCCCCCACCATACTTTGTATGAAGTATGTGACTAATGCTCTCTGGGATTTTGTATTAATATGCTCCGCTGTTGAATTCTGATTGGGGAGAGGAGAAAATGGGCTCGTTGGGAGCACGAGAAAATGGAGAGCAAGTCTATTACAGAGGTACACATTATCAAAGGGAGTGTCGGTCTCTTTGACTCGGCTGCTGCCACATCCCGGAGTCAAATGTATTGTTTCAGGATCAACTTGGTCAACATCGGTCCTGTCCACTGCTGTGGCTTTGAAATGCACAATAGTGGGCGGACTTCCTTTTTCTCAAAATATATGGGGCATGCTGATAGTGTTGGACCGCCTTGAGACCCGGCTTTGAAGTCGGACACCAAAGCACTCTACCTGACTATTAGTCTGGTTGAGGTGAACTCTATAGTTCGGCCGACCATCAGTGGAATGCCCCCCACCCGCCCCCCCGGCTTCCGTGCGTCCGCCTGGCATCGTTTCTCCACATCACTCAGCCAGACTTTCTCTCCCCTTCTATCACCTTTCCCTGTAATCCCGCTCTCTGGCTCTGGCTCTGGCTCTGGCTCTGGCTCTGGCTCTGGCTCTGGCTCTGGCTCTGGCTCCGCCTTGGCACGCGCTCTGGTTTAACCTCTCTACCCCGCTGCATCTCTGCACCATCTCCCCTGCCTCCAATCACCATCTTTAAGCACTTATGAAGTCAACACAAGTCCTTTTAAAAAAAATAAATAAAAAAAATAATGCCACTCTGTATTATTTTGTATTGTTGCAACTCACCGCTGGACAATCACAGACCCATTCTGCTGCTGCAAGCACTGCTAGGCACCTCATGGACATAATGAATGTAATCATTATGCTGCACATACGGACTTTTCATTATGTCCCACTTCCCCTGCGATTGGGGAGAAGTCCTGGAAACTCTGTGTGTCAGTATGAGGCACTTTATTTGCACTAATGTCACGTAGGCAGTTTTGCAGATATTTTTTTTTGTGCAGTAAGCAAACAATGTGGCTCTTGATTTTTGATGTGTTGCCGCAGGGCTATGAGGACTGGCTACGGCACAAGGCTGACAATGAGGTGAACAAGTACCCAGTGACTGTGCTAGAGGACGGCCGGAGGATACGGAAGGAGAGCGAGAAGATCAAGGTACCATTTTAGCTAAGCTCCAGTGGAATAAATATTTCCTCAGAGGCATGGCCTAAGAGGAGCTGTTGGCAGGTTGACACCACTGTTTAGAGTATATGCACAGGGGAGAACGCACACTGACTGTTGAGCTGATTAGACGTTCAAACACGGCCGTGTTGGGAATTATCTACCATGTTATTTTGTTTTGCTATCAGTCATATGGTGTGTTTTTCGCTCTGCAGAAATTTAAACATACAAGCAGGATTTGAACCCAGAGACTCCCAGGCAATTTAACAGCCTGCCCAGTGTTGATACCTGTGAGAATCTAGCTGTCAAAACCAAAACATCATTGCTTTCCTGCTCCCCGGTGTAGGGTCTCGCAAAAGTCAACTTTCAGCTTCCCCCCTGGTGTAAAAGGAGCTGGAGTTAGGTAAACATTTAGCAAGCCGACGGGAGGTAGTTTTCTTTTCTCGCTAGCTGGCAGAAACCAGAGTTCAAGGGTGAGAGAATATTCAACTTGTGTGTCTACTTGTCAACTAGGGGGATCCAGAGTTGCTGATGTAAGCGTCTCCTCATATATTTGCCACAATAGCTTAAAATCTGTGAAAACATTACTTTCATACTTGTGTTCTATTGCTCCCTGCTTGTGAAACTAGCGCTGAAGTGTGATTGATTGTTTAAAAGTCAGACATTTATCTCTTCTTAACATGTTGGCTTTGAATGTGTTTCTTTACCCAGGTGGGAGATGTTGTGGAGGTGGAGGAGGACGAGACCTTTCCCTGTGATTTAATTCTGCTCCAATCCAGCCGAGATGACGACACGTGTTTTGTTACCACAGCAAGTCTGGATGGAGAATCCAACCATAAGGTTAGATGGACCTTTTTGTTTGGAAGTAGCTGGTTAGCCGCTTATGGTTCACGCTCTGCTGCTCCTGGCAACTCACACCTGCAGACGAGAGTCCGAAATAAAACGGATATGTTCTTCTTCAGTGTATTTTAAATAGAAATTGAAACTCTCATATAGTTCAGTAAGATAAAACTAAAGCGACAAAGTGATCTATTCATCGAAATAGTGATTTCTCTATATCCCTGAGGCAACGCTGCTCTTTCCGTTTAAAAAAGTTTCACTTTACATTCAGATGAGCGTATGTAGCAGCAACAATTGTCAGATTAATCAGTAGGCCCAACATCAAAAATGAATTATAGTGTATCAAAATGCTGCAGGGAGTTCCAAGCCAGTGGTAAATTACCAAAGAGCTGCTGCTGTGCACCCTGGCCCGGGATGACTGTGGATGTCAGCCAGGTGATCATCTCAGGAGTTGGGCTGCTTGCTGCAGAGATGACCAGCTGCTCTCCCCTAAAAACATCACACCAGATTTACAGAAAGGCATCATTTAGACGAACTAATCAGATATTGGCAATACAATATTAAAAGCTAACTACATGGTATGTCGCAGAAAAAGATAATCAACCTCTGAAAATTTCCAATCGGTTTGTTACCCTTTGAGGAAGAAAAATCCTGTTTTTGTAAATGATTCTGTGGGCGTCTTCCCTTTCTTTTCCTTAGAAAAATGCTTTTGTTCTTTTCCCATTCAAGCATATGTTGCACAATCTGGTTATCATTTGCCTTGTTGTTTCCCTCTGTTTTTGCCCTCTGTGTGTGTGTGGTATGGTTAAAAAGATCACTCGACCTCCACACACACTCTTTCTGACTCTTCCACTTCTCCAGACACACTACACAGTGCCAGAAACAGAGAAGGATCTGGAGTCTCTCAACGCCACCATTGAGTGTGAACAGCCGCAGCCTGACCTTTACAAGTAGGCACTCATCATGTCGCCCCAACACATTCACCCTGCAAGCATCTGCGTGTCCCGTGGTTTGTTTGGAGGCACATTAACACAGCTGCCAGTTGAAGGTGTCCTTATTTTTTCAGGACAGTAACTGGAATTTTAGTTGAGAGTTTTGGCCCTGAACATTTTATGGTTGTTGACCTGTGCTAGATCGAAAGAAAGCCTTTAGCTCCCCCTTGGGGCACGGGCTGGAAACATTATGTGTGTGAGGACTCCCAGTCATCCAGGTCATGGTTTGTCCAGAACGGTCAAGTGAAGGGCAGCTGGACCCGTGGCAAATTCTTGAAAAAGTTTCACCTCTTAGCCAGCAGTCCGTCATTTAACCTCACGTTAGAATGCTGACGTGTTTGACACCTGCTAAGTAAGTCATAATGTAATCCCAAATGCCCCCTACTCCGAGGCGACGCGGCTGATAGGCGTGCTGCTGGCTAACCACCCGTAATTAGCTGTCTTCCAAACCTCTGCATCTGATTTACATCACTGAGTACTTAGAGTCCTCTAAAGTAAATTAACTCTGCATGGCTTTGGACAGCCCAAGTTCAAACTCTCTCTCGTTCACGAGATTGAGCAGTGCACAGAACAAGCACCGTGTGTCGTGTTTTACAAATGACCTCCGTTTCTGACTGCGTATGTGTTTTTGTTCCAGGTTCGTTGGCCGTATGCACATCTACAAAAACAATCAGGAGCCCGAAGTGAGGTGAGAGCACTTGCCATACGCGCACCCCGCCCGTCTGTGCCCACTTAAAGCAAGAGCGAAATCAAAACACAGTTGCTTAAGCACTCATTTGTTTCCCTTTGCATCACCAACAAATCATTATTGTATTGATCATTCATTGCAGACGAGCTGTAAAACTAAAACAGGTTGGCTTGGCCACGGTCACTCCTTCCAAAGCGCTCCCACAGGCATTCATCATTGACTGCTTTGTAATGGCCATATAAACAAATGCCAGTGTCCTTCTCAAGAACATTGGGTGCGGTGTAAGCCCAGACTGCAGTCATGCTGGGTACCGTCCCTGTGCACTTTAGACTGAGTGCCAGCTTGGCTGCCAGGTTTCCATTTAAAGAATGGAAGAGTGTGTGGATTCCTCCACTTCTGTAACATTGAACCGTTTGATGTCCTGATGTGACTGTTCAGGTCTTTGGGCCCAGAGAACCTCCTCTTGAAAGGTGCGACGTTAAAGAACACGCAGAAAATATATGGTGAGTTGACTGACATTACATCAACTAAAAATTCAAGAACAGCTCTGTCTTATTTTTTTTAATCTCTCCTGCTCCATTCTTCCTCAAGGAGTTGCGGTTTACACTGGCATGGAGACAAAAATGGCTCTCAACTATCAGGGCAAGTCTCAGAAGCGCTCTGCTGTGGAGAAGTAAGTTTACAGGGAAAGGTGCCAACAAGTTTCAAATATGCATTTGGTGCTAATGACGTGCATTTTTATATTTCCAGGTCCATCAATGCCTTCCTTTTGGTTTACCTTTGTATATTGGTCAGCAAGGCCTTCGTGTGCACTACACTGAAGTATGTGTGGCAGAACAAGCCCGGGCAGGACGAGCCATGGTACAACGAGAAAACACAGCGAGAGAAGGACACCAATCTGGTGAATAAACATTCCTTACCTGTCCTTGCTGTGCAAACATGAGCAGGCTGACGGGCATGAACGTGCCACAAACCAATCCACAGTGTGCAGTGATGGTGTTGTGGAAAACTAAAAAGTACTTTAACTGCCAATTAGGAACCTGCTTGATGTGACATGAAAGTGGATTGTTTATAGCAGATGCATCTTGCTGTCTGATACACACATCCCGACATGCTTAACGCCAAAATATATCTACACCCCTTGAATCCTGATACACAATATCAGTGTGATATCATGCAGCTTTAGTCAAGACAGCGTGAGTGTTAACATATTGAGTGGAGTAATGCGGAGATCGGACATCATTATCAGTGAACAAAACTTTTCGGAAATTCACTTTTTCAAATAGCGTGTCACGGTTTGGCTGACCGTGCAGAGGGCACGTGCCGTGGAAGAACACTTTCATGCCACCTCAGCAGTGGTAAAGACAAAAGGAACAAACACACATTTGAAAGTTACCACAATTAATCGATGCCACGTATGAAATTTTAATGACCTCGAGGAAGGTCTTTGTCGACTTCCAAATAAATCAGTGCAGTGGTGAAACGACTGTGTGGATTTTTTTTTCTCTGTCGCAGAGAAAAGACAAAAGAGTCAGCAGTGTTTGTGTGTTTTGCCTTCATTTAGATATCAAACTTTACACATTCTGTGGGCGTCTGTGCATCATCACCCCTCAGCTCAAGTGATACGTGTTTATAGTGGGGGAATGGAAATAGAGAGCTTAATAGTCTTGCTGGCAAACGGGCTGTGTGTCATCATGTCTTTGGCAAATATGACCAAGCAGGAACTGCTGCTAATACGGAAAAATACTTTTGCCTGTGCAGGGAGTGCAGCCATAACTTCTGAGGCGGCTCCGTCCGTCGTATTAAAATATTTTACAAGCTCCATCTTCTTATGATCCACAACTGTAAAACTCCTCTCAGCAAATGGCCACGCTGTGACACGGTCCGTTTCATTGGCTGTTAACCCTCTGCCCTCAATGAACCATGAACATTACCGTACACAACTTTGATTGCCTCAGATTTGTTGTTTGTATAATCCGCTGAGTCATTTGGGGTCAAATGTGTGTGTTTATCTTACTTCTCAACAGTACCTAAAGATGTTCACCGACTTCCTGTCCTTCATGGTGCTCTTCAACTTCATCATTCCCGTGTCCATGTACGTGACAGTCGAGATGCAGAAGTTTCTAGGATCCTTTTTCATCACCTGGGACAAGGATTTTTTTGACCCTGAAATCCAAGAGGGGGCTTTGGTCAACACTTCAGACCTCAATGAGGAATTGGGACAGGTTAGGAATATCTTTTGACATCAGGAAATTGCCTTCTGAGATTTTCTGTAATCTCTCAATGCTACTTGCTGTTCATTTTTATAGTGTTTTAAAAAGTCCACAATTTGCCATGCAGGAAAACACCCAGTTATATTTCCAGTAACATTTTCAGCACTGGCCCAATCTCAGAGTGCAGTGTTATTTTGATACCACTAAGATAAGGTGAAAATCATCAACCAGTAACAATGAATCCAAAACCAGGAGTTTAATTAATTTGATGAAGATGTCTCCACTCATAAGAAAAATGCTGGCACTGATTTTAGAAATAATCGAAACAAAAACGGTTGCATAACATTGTTCAGGGATATTTTTTCTCTCTTCTGGAGTTGTAGACCTTTAAAAAAAGAAAAGTGATGCTTGTGTATAAACCACACTCGATGGTGACGTCAGGGTTGCTGTTTTTATTTCATCTGTAACTCAAAATGGTTCAGTCAGAAATGAAGAGCGCCTTTATTTGCCAGGTGATTAATTCAATTATAGGTGATGCTTCATAAAATTGATGAATGCCTCATTATACTTTGGGGGAGTGATTGTCTTATCTCACTGTTGGAGCCTTTTTAATCGAGCAACTGGGCTTTTTATGGGTTTTGGAAGTGAGCACATCCCTTTATCTCGTCGCCTGCAGGTGGAGTACGTCTTCACAGACAAGACCGGCACCCTCACCCAGAACAACATGGAGTTCATCGAGTGCTGCATCGACGGCTTCCAGTACAAGTACCGTGACTCTACTTCAGAGTTGGACGGCTTCTGTGTCACAGATGGACCTGTGAGCAAGCTACAGCAGAAAGCTGGCAGGGTAGGTGTTGTGGTCTCCCTCCCATCTGTTGTAAGAAAAAGTCACACAAGCAGCAACATATGGCCATTATGTAGCTGGCTGCGCAGAAAGACCCTTCACAGGTCAAGCGCGTAACATCTCCCCGACATGTTAACATATGCAGTCAACATGGAGAGCGAGCAGAGTGTCCGTGTGTCCTTGACATGAGCACCTGATAAGACTTTACACACTGCTGCACCTCAACATGGATGTTGATAAGAGGCCAATTTGCGCTAATTGTTGTAAATTTTAGAGTTATCTCAGCTACTGTATATGGCTTTGCGTGTGGCTTATTTTGTTAATGATTCACACTTAAAAATCTGAAAACAAATGATTGATACCGTTTTGCAATTTAACCCACATTAATCCCTCTTGGTGTTGTGTCACCAGGAGAAGGAAGAGCTGTTTCTGCGTGCCCTTTGTCTGTGCCACACAGTCCAGGTGAAGGAGTCGCCAGAGCAGGGCCAGGACCAGGTGGATGGATTGATGCACCAGGTGGACGGGCTGAGTGTTGATGGAGGGGTGCTGCATGCTCCTCATGAGCAGAGAGGGTTCATAGCCTCCTCTCCTGATGAGGTGGCTCTGGTCAAGGGTGCCATGAGGTAGGAGATGGACCGGTGCTCTCTATTAATCCAACAGGACAGCTTAGCAGGAGGGTTTTTAGATAACACAGAGCTCATTAAACTCCCTCGTGGTCTTTGAATGTGCTTATTTTTGTGGTTTGTCGCCACCTGCAGGTACGGCTTCACATTTCTTGGCCTTGAAAGCAAAAATATGAAGATTCGTAACAGGAACAACGACGTTGAAATGTAAGTCGCTTCTCCCAAAAGCATTTTTTTCTGAAGCGTCTCTTTTCAGTATTCATGTTTTAATTTTGAACCTCCTTTAAGGTATGAGCTGCTACACGTGTTGAACTTTGACCCAGTGAGAAGGCGAATGAGTGTGATTGTCAGGTCCAAATCAGGTGAGTCTGACATTCGGTCAACAGATTTATTGTGGTTTTGTCGTGCTTTGTTGGCAGCTCTCAGACCTGACTTTGCTTAATGCGTTTCTTTAGGTGATACACTGCTCTTTTGCAAAGGAGCAGACTCTTCCATCTTCCCCCGTGTCAGACAGGAGGAGGTTGAAAGGATACGCATGCACGTGGAGCGCAATGCAACGGTGGGTGATCAAACATTGAGCCTCTCGTCATTGTCACAACCGTTTCATAGCTGATTATTTTGTGTTCTCTGCCTGCTGTGTGCAGGAGGGCTACAGGACGCTGTGTGTGGCCTACAAACTCCTCAATGCAGAGGAGTACGCGCAGGCCGACGCAGGACTGAGGGAAGCTAGGCTTGCCTTGCAAGACAGAGAGGAGAGGCTAATGGCTGTTTACAATCAGGTGGAGACCGGTATGAGCCTTATAGGAGCTACAGCTGTAGAAGATCGGTAGGTGCTCATTAGAGTTTTCCACACTCTGACATTATAGATCCCAATGGACTTTGCTAGCTGCGGCCATCAAAAGTTTGTCTGAAATCAGCATTGATTAGCTAGTGTTTGAGCCCCATCATGAAATAGTGCTGAAAGCTGTCATTTGGAGTTTAGTTTTACTCCCACTTTGACTGTTGTTGTGGTAGATTGCCCCTATTTCGCTCTTTTGTCATAAAGTCATCCGTCTTTTGTAATGATAATCTCCTGTTGATGCCAACTTTTAACTTCCTGCAGCTGCCTTTAAGTATTTCAAGGATCCTTTTATGGCTTCTTGGTCTTAATCACATGTCAGCAGATTCCTGGAAGTCTTTTGTTTTTAATGACGAGGTCGCTCTACTCACTCTAAAGTAGTGCCGGATGCCAAAGACCCCCCCCCCCCACTGATGTCCGTTATACCACACTGCCCTCTGGTGGCAGAGATTAGCTACAGTTTATGTACTGTTTAATTACAAAGTCCTCTGATTTCTCAGGCTTCAGGAGGAGGCAGCGGAGACCATGGAGGCTCTTCAGGGAGCTGGCATGAAGGTCTGGGTGCTGACTGGGGACAAGATGGAGACGGCAAAATCAACCTGCTACGCCTGCAGATTGTTTCAGAGGAACACAGAGCTGTTGGAGCTCACGGTGCGCACGCTGGAGGACGGTGCCAAGAGGCGCGAGGAAAGACTGCACGAGCTCCTGCTGGAATATCACAAAAAGGCAGTGCAAGACGCCCCGCCAGTCAAGGCTGGTGTCTCCAGGTTGGTAACTACGCAGCCTCTACCAGACCATGTATCGATTGTTCATGTCAGTTTGTTTTTTTTACCACCAACATATACCTGCACAGGAATAAACTAAAAATGCAATGTCGATTTTATCAGTTTATAAAATGAACTCTGTTTCTAGGAGCTGGTCTTCAGCCAACCAGGACTATGGTTTTATAATTGATGGAGCAACTCTGTCAATGGTGCTCAACTCCTCCACTGACTCCAACTCCAGTCGCTACAAGAACCTGTTCCTGCAGATCTGTCAGAACTGCACATCCGTGCTCTGCTGCCGTATGGCTCCTCTACAGAAGGCTCAGGTCAGAGACGATCAAAACTAAAACAAATGTTAATTTGTTCACACCGATACTCTTCTCTTTAATCAGTTCCCTGCGGCTTCTTGTTCTCTGTGCAGATAGTTAAAATGGTGAAGAACTCAAAGGGCGGCCCCATCACCCTCTCCATTGGAGATGGTGCCAATGATGTCAGCATGATTTTGGAAGCTCACGTTGGCATTGGTAAGGCGCCCCCATGCTGAAACTGACTAATTCCTTTCCCAAACCTAGCTAAAACTTGGTGCAAAGGCGCTCTGTGATCGTCTGTGCCTTTTGTTTCCAGGTATCAAGGGCAAAGAGGGACGACAGGCAGTGAGGAACAGTGATTACGCCATCCCCAAACTCAAGCACCTCAAAAAGCTTTTGTTAGCTCACGGGCATCTTTACTACGTCCGCATCGCTCACCTGGTGCAGTACTTCTTTTACAAGGTGGGAGGAGATGACCCTTTGTATTACGCACTTCCAAAGATCTTGTGAATGTATCAGCGGAATAATCCTCCTCGCTTTTACCCGCAGAACCTCTGCTTCATCTTACCTCAGTTTTTGTACCAGTTCTTCTGCGGCTACTCCCAGCAAGTGAGTATGTCCCAGCGGCCCATAAAGAGTCAACGATGCTCTGACCCGCGACACGAGGCAACGCGCCTTGAATCTGCTCCACCTCGCCCACCCGAATGCTGGACTCTTTCCCTCAGATTGTCCCTCCCTTACTGCCCCTGGGATGCCTGAAACTCTTTGATTTTGTTTCTGTGCTGGTTACGCAACGATGTTGAACTACACGTGTCGTGTTCTGCCACCATAGTACACTGTGTCTGTGTGTGCGCACGTGTGTGTACTATGTAATCATGGTGGCAAAATATGATGGAAATACAGGTCTACAGTAGTGAAGCAGTTGAATGCACATTGATGAATTGACCTGGCCAGTTATTGCAGGGTTTCGGCAGGTCTCAGGAAGTTAAACTATACTTTAGAAGACCCTTTAGACCCTGCAGTGAATGCAATTTCACACCAATTTCACAGCTTGCCAATAAGAAAAGTATACATGTATGAATGGAAATGGAAATCATGGTGACATTTCATGAGGTGCGACAGACTTCCAACTCCAAAGATCCGGTTTTAGATTTTGTGAAGACTTGCAGAAACCCTGTGAAATTCATTAATGTGATGATTTTTCAGATCCAAAAAGCTTTGTTTAAAGGTGAAAGGCGCGGCTGGGAATTGTTCTCCCCCGTCCCACTTGGCTGTGATTTGGATCTTTCATAAGCACATGAAAGATGTATATAAGCTTGCTTATATGAGGCTCTATGTGCAAGTATGATGGTATGTGTGTGTGTGAGTTTTTTCCTCTCCATGATATTAACCCCGGGTTGCCCCGTCCCCCCACCCTCCCTTTCCCTCCTTCCCTCTCCCTCCCTGCTGCTCACATCCTCTCCCAGCCCCTGTATGACGCGGCCTATCTGACGATGTACAACATCTGCTTCACCTCTATGCCCATCCTGGCTTACAGCCTCTTGGAGCAGCACATCTGCATTGAGGTTCTGCTGGACAATGCTACCCTCTACAGGTAAACACGGGAACCTGCACAGAGCTGCTTGGATGATGAAACTTTTTAGTTGTGCTGCTGCTGTTACCCAGCGTTCTTGTCCAAATATATTTTAGCACATGCATGGAATAAAAATGTATCATTGTCATTTTTAGCTCCTCTTCCCCCTTTTCTAATCTGATTGAACAGTTTGAATGTGAATGCACAAAGTAATGAGTTATCCCCCATCTCCCCTGTTACTTTCTTTAGAGAAATTGCCAAGAATGCCATGTTGCGGTGGGGGCCCTTCCTTTACTGGACTTTACTGGGAGTCTTCCACGGCTTGCTCTTCTTCTTTGGCGTCCGATATTTGTTCAGTAACCCGGCGCTGCAGGACAACGGCCAGGTTTGCACTCCGTCGCAATCCATCAACTGGCTGTGCGCTCAGATGAGGCGTCGCCCTCTTTAAGTTATGGCGTTGATGTGCTTCCAGGTGTTTGGAAATTGGTCGTATGGGACGATAGTCTTCACCGTCCTCGTCTTCACCGTCACACTCAAGGTGAAGCTCTCTGCTGTTTCACGCTTCTGATTTATTCGAGCAGCTCTTTACAAAAGTACTTGACGTGCTTTGATCGCTCTTTTGCAGCTCGCTCTGGACACACGGCACTGGACATGGATTAACCACTTTGTAATCTGGGGCTCGCTGGCTTTCTACGTGTTTTTCAGCTTCTTTTGGGGAGGAATAATATGGTTCGTAAAACACCTCATGCCCTACATAGCCGCCACGTTTCTTTGTGTTAATTTTTCATTCTCACCTGAGCTATATTTGAGCCATCGGTCCCCGGGGGCTCCTTTCCAGCCAGCGTAGAACTCAAGTGCTCTCTCCCTCTCTCCCTCTCTGGCAGGCCTTTCCTGAGGCAGCAGCGTTTGTACTTTGTGTTTGCCAACATGCTGAGTTCAGTGTCGGCCTGGCTGGTCATCATCCTGCTCATCCTGCTCAGCCTACTGCCAGAGATCCTCCTTGTGGTGTTCCGCAAGCCCCGTGGGCCTCACGCTCGGCAGGTAGGACTCGAACGCACACACACACACACACACACACACACACACACACACACTCACACGCTCACACACACAAGGCAACACTCTTGTTTATATCACTTTAGCAGACACTTTACATTGACTTGCTTTGGTCGTCACTCCTCCTGTATGTAACTGTGTAAACAGATTCCATGAACTGCAGGAATACACGCACACTCACATACTTAATCCAACACACACTATCTTCTGTTTTTTAATCTCTCCATGGCATTTTTCACAAATTCCCTTAAGGGTTTGGTCATTGTTGATGGTGTTTGATGTGTTTCCATTTGAGGCAGGGTGTAGTCACTCTTCATCACCTCCCTGTAGATTTGTATGACAAAAGAGGTGGGGAATAGACATACACAGACCTCCTACTTTTCATGTAAATATGCATCCATGTGTCCTGGAAATCCAAAACGAGTCATCAGAAGTATTAAACGTCCGCGACATGTCTTTTTTCTGCAGGATTTATCGTAAGATTGCATTTCACAAGGGCAGTTTCTCTCGCAGACAACTTTTCCAGACGTGTTTTGTAGTTTCTCTCAGCTCCTCATGGGGCTAATGTCTTTTCCAAGCAGCTGGAAATGTTTGGCTGTATGCGCCGCACAAACCAACTGTTTTGTACATATTTGAAGGGAGTCACACAGCAATGTTTTCTTATGCATTTTTCAAGTGTCTACTCAGGATATGTCAGGCGGCGGATGTCTAAAAAATTACTTTCATTGCTGAACATCTTTAACCTTGAATTTTCCAGCTGTCTAATGTTCTTTTCCCAGCTATTACTTCCTTTCCAGTCTTTCTCACCGTCTGCTTTCTCTCTTCTCCCTCTCTGGACCCCTCCAAAGATGAAACACCGCCTTCCTTCCTCGGGGACTTCCACTATCTTCATGTTGTCGCAGACCGCTAGCACTCACAGCTTCTCATGGAGTGACTGAGGTCTCTTCCCCCCTCCCTCTTGTAGTCCTCTCCTCAGTCTCTGTGTCCACCAGTCTTGCTCGTTTCCCAGCTGTTGTTTTCCCTCCTCTCCCGCTGTTAAGACTCCTTCCTTTTTACTCTCCACTTAACTCCACCCACCTCCCCAACCGGATTCGGACAATTTTTTCAGTGATCTCAAATTTGCTGATCACGCCAGGAAGGGCTGCGTCTTCAAACCTCAGGAATGTTTTTTTTAACACGTAACAAAGTTGGGAGGCGGGCAGGTGCGTGCCCAGCGGCAGTGTGGGGTAGGACAGGGCGTCCAAGCTGGAAATGTGCAGTCAGCCCCCCTCCCCTCCCCATCCTCGTCTGTCCAGTTGTGTCAGTCAGTCAGTCCGTCAGTCAGTGTCTCCTCCCAGCTGCCTGTGCTGCTCCAATGCCTGCTGCCTCCGCATGTCCGGTCAGGTGAATGCAGCACGTCCACGCACCCAAAACTGCATGAGGCTCAAGTGAACAACCTCGTCCTGGACGGCCCCCCTCCCCACTCCCCCCTCACCCTTGCAGGCCACTGCATTCAGTCCGTGTATGTGTGTGCGTTTATGTTAAAAGCCGGAGCTGTAAAATTCAAGACTCTGTTCTTTTTGGAGAGCTTGTGAGGGGGAAAGGTGTCTTAATAACACTGGTTTTCCTTGTCCATCTGTGTCCCAGTCCTCAAGTCCGTGTATGTGTTTATTTACATGTTCCCTGTGTGTGAGACGGAGCACGAGGCGGAAAGAGGAGGCGCACGTTTGTGTGTGTATGTGAGTGTGTGTGTAGCGGTGTGTTTGTCAGCGTAGTCATGTCTTTGGTGTCTCTCACCTCACCCTTCTAGAAGACGCTGGTTCAGTCGGGTGCGGGGGGCCGCCAGTCTCCTCGGTCTTCATCCAGGCCCCTGCTCATGAGAACCTTTTCAGATGAATCCAATACTGTCATGTAAAACAGGTACCGGCCCACCTTCAAAGCCGATCTTAAGACCCCCCCCCCCGCCTCCTCCTCCTTACCCTCCTCCCAGCCAATGTCCTCAGCATCTCTGGGCTCTAACCTTTTACCCTAACAAGCGAGTTAACGTGGCGATGGCGTCACCAAGCCTTTATTTCGACCGGACCCAGCGTGTCTTTATGTGTCGCGTAAGCTGATATCGGTTGGCTGAAGAGCACTTTTTCCACATCAACCCGTCTCCATTGTTGTTGTTACTTTTCTTTTTTTGTTTGGTAAAAGTCGTGTGTTTTAAACGTGTCCAGCGCATCTACAAGGCTTGAGTTGCCT
>CAESWR010000070.1:79825-91512 GCA_903171835.1 Mullus surmuletus | reverse complement strand
CCCCCCCCCCCGGTGCATGTGTGCGTGGAGATCGCGGGCGACGCAGCGGGGCGAGTGAATGTCAGGAGGTGCGTCAGCGGGTGATGCATGACGGGAGCGGCGCCAAAGCTCGCACGTTATTGAGCACCTGCACATCTGCTGCAAAACCAGCTGTGTTGTTTTTGTTTTGATTCTTTCCAGGCGTGTCCGAGATATGTTGTGCAGGCTGCGCGCACCTTCCTGCAGCATATGACAGATGTGTCAGCAGTGTGTGCAGTGTTTGCTCTGAGTGACTGTGATCTCCTGAGAGTGATGGGTGGCTTCAGACCTGCAGCCCAGCTTGTCTTCAGGGCTGTCACCATGTCAGATTCTCACTTCACCGTTATCGGGGGCGATGAATGTCACGATAACGGTATTATCATCAGCAAAAATGTAAATAATAATGGTACAATCAGTTAACTTTATTTGTTTTCTATTTTGGCAGATGAATTTCAATCAGAATACCTGTCTAAAGTTGTTTAAAGACAAACAGTAACTGTACAACTGCATGCAAAAACTAGGCTGTTTTCTGCTGGATCATTTACACGATGCATATTTAACACGATACTGAAATAATCACAATTATCGGTGGTATATCGCGACAGCCCTACTCCAGAGCGTTCCCCCCCTCCTCTCAACATGTCATTGCTATGTGTGCGGCCGTCATCAGTGTGTCCTTCTCCCTCCCCTCCCCCCGTCAAGGCTTCCTTCCCTGGGAACCTCCACCTGGTCCTGGTGCTCCGACCCACCAGCTTCTTCCACCGCACAGTCACAGACATTGGCTTTCGCTTCAGCCAGGAGGACTTCATGCTCAAGATGCCAGTAAGGCAGCCCCCCCTCAGTCCCCAAACATGTCCCACACCACAACAAGGTACACCTCATTCCTTAACGCAACCCTGATCTCCGTCAGTCAAATGTTCTGTGGTGGAACGCGGCCGAGAACACACTCCAGTTGTAGTTTTTGAGCAGTAGCTAACTAACTACTTTGATTTGAAATCACTTGAATCAATGATTTCCAGTGACTTCTTATTTTGGTATCAGTAGACTACTTTTTTTTTTTTTATCCTCCCCAAGCTTATCAGTCGTCTCTCCCCCAGTGTGGCAAAAAGACTTACCTTTAAAAAGCGTACACCTAATCCTGCTAACAGGTTCAAAGTGAAATCTGCGAGTGTGAGAGCCTCCAGGAACGCACTGCGAGCGTCCTTTGATGTCCTCAGATGTTTTCTGCGCCTCCAGGTGGTGATGCTGAGCTCCGTCACAGACCTGCTGCGCTACATTGACGAGAACCAGCTGACATCCGAGTTCGGAGGCACTTTGGACTATTGTCACAGCGACTGGATCGTTTTACGCACGGTGGGAGGATTTTAAATCACTGATCCCGCTCCTGTTATTCACAATATGTTTATTCATTAGTTTTCCTCCTTTCATTCCCGCAGGCTATTGAGAGTTTTGCGGTCACGGTCAAAGACATCGCACAGATGCTGCAGGCCTTCGGCACCGAGCTGGCGGAGACGGAGCTGCCTGACGAAGCGAAAGCCATCGAGTATCTCCTGGAGTCGCACACTGACAAGTACAGGAAACTCAAGGTGGGTTCTCAAGGTCTTCCGTCCGCCATCGTTATTCTGACCTCTCCCAGTCAGGTTTTGTAACTCTGTTATGCGCTGAATTATCACTCCTGGGCAGGAGGCGATAAGATCCGTGTCCAAAGAGGCTCGGCATCTCCTCGCCAGCCTGGAGACGTCGGAGAAGGAGGACGACTCTCACTGGGACGTCAAGCTGGACTGGGAGACTGTTCAGCGGTAACACTCTTAAAGCAGGTTTTTTCTTGCTTATCCTTTGTCAGTTCTTCCCTCTTCATAAAGTACATCTCTGTTTTGGCTCTGTTCTTTTTAAGGCTCCTAGCTCAGCTCAGAGACATGGAGTCGGCATTCGACGGCTTCTTTGAGAAGCATCACCTGAAGCTGCATCAGTATCTGCAGCTGCTCCGATATGAGCAGAGCTTTCAGGAGGTGAGCTTGTATCGATACAGCTCCTTGGACTTTAAAGGCGCTGTTATGGATACTTTTTGAGGAAGGAAAAAAACAGAGTATGTCTTGCCCTGTGTGAAAATAGTGAAAATATATAAAACATAAACAGATATTTTGACACATTGTCATGGTAACTATACAAGGTAACGTTAAGCTTGTGGGAAAACTCAAATATTCCAGTAATAACAATACTGTTCTAGTGGGAGCTTATCAATACTGCAGCTCCGGGACCTTTTTATGTCGGGTTTCGTACCCCTCCCTAGTCCTGCTGTGGGTCTTGTAATGTAGCCACTACACTTCCTCTGTAATTTCTGGTGCTGATGCTCAATTTTGTGCATCTCTGTGAGACATCGGAGTAAACACAGACAACATTAATGCAAATCACCGACTGCAGGCTTAGTATTTAACTGCCATTGTCCGTGACGTGTCCTTGAGCAAGACATTAAAACTCTAACTGCTCATCTGGCGCCACGGGCTGCACACATTTCATCGTGTATGCTGCAATAATGAGTGATAAAAAATTCATCCCTCCTCCGTTTCACAGCACGCACACACAAGGATGGGCAGGCACGTCCAGAGCTGCTTATTACTCTCAGCGGCGGGCAGATGACCTTGACATGCGCGACCTTTCTCTCGTGCCAGCGCAGTTCTTAAATTTCCAAAATCAATTGTACTCTTTAGAAACTGACAGGGGATGTTCCGTAACCTAAAAAACAGAAGGTGTGTGTTATTATTTCATGTTGAAAGCAGCAGAGGGCACACACTCCACCTTACATGGATGAAAATATGCCACAGTGAGTGCATTGTCTTGCACTTCAACAGCAGAAACAGACCCTCCCTCACTCACACTGATGGATAGATGTTATGGATAAGGTTTCATGGAGCCTCTGATGTGTGTGTGTGTGATGGTGTGTGTCAGATGGAGTCGTGTCTGGAGCGTCTCCTGGCTCAGGAGAGGGAGCTGTCCACTTCTGTCGACTCTCTCCCTCAAACCGACCAGGCTCTCAAACGGCTGGACAGTCTGGAATCCATCGCGCAGGTGTGTATCGCCAGGCCCTTTTTTTTTTAATTGGTTGGTATGTGTGTGTCAGTGTGTGACGTGTTTTCCGTTCGACGCGGACAGGAGGTGATGGCCCGGGCCCAGATCATCATCCTCCACGGGCACCAGCTGTCGGCGGGTCACCACTACGCCATGGCTCTCATTATGCAGCGCTGCAACGAGCTGCGCCACTACTGCGACACGCTCAGCGCCGCCCTCAAGGCCAAACACTCTTGTCTCCTGCAAACACACCAGCTGCTGCTTTGTCTCGGCCAGGTATTGACACACACACACACACTCTCACACCTTAGCTCCCGAATGCCTCTCTGTACTGACGCACACGTGTTCGCCGCCGCCGCCTCAGGCTCAGACGTGGTGTGACGACGGCGCGTACCTGCTGGCCAATCAGCTGGTAGATAAGTTCCAGTCTAAGGAGGGGGCGCAGGCGGCCTTGAGGGACGTGGAGAGGTTCCAGGAGGGGGCGCCGTCCCTGCTGAGGTCCGGCCCGGAAGTCCTGACCATCGAGTACGAGGCCGTCATCACCCCCCAGCTTCAGGTCCAGCTCCGATCTAACAAAATCGCAGACACTCTCGCTGCTGGTGCACGTGTCTGAAAGTAACCCCGCCCCCCGTTCTTCTGTGTATCAATCTTTCAGGCGCAGATAGAGAAAACCTTTGAGAAGTACGCAGCCGTGCAGCAGATGATCCAAAACCGACAGGCGTGCCTGAGGAAGCTGGCAGACAAACACGTACGGCCAATCCAGCTGGTAGCCCCCAGGCCCGAAAACCAACCGCGCACCAAGTCTCCGCTCTTCTCCCCCAAGCACGGTACAACCGGCACATCATTGTGTTCAAAGTTGAGAAAAAAAATCTGATTCATTCGTACACGTGTGCTACGCCGCAGCGGATTAAACATCCGTCTTTAGTTAGCTGCCCCAGTTTGTGACGAATACAGTAAGCTCTTGCAAATAATCCACCCTCCTCCCCTTTCCCAGACACAGTATGGGGCCTAATCCCAGCGCCTCTGGCCTGGCATCAACCACCCGCCTCCCTCTCCCCCTCCACCAATCTTTCCTTTTGGGCACCGCGCTAAAATTAACACATCACAAGGTTCCCGTGATTTGGTAGACCCTGAGGTGTTCGGCGAAACGGGCTGCGGGGCAAACGGACCACCTCCGTGAGGACACTCGGCCGAGGGCAGGGGGCGTAATCAGCCCACCGGGACCCACCTGACTGGTCTTTTAGCCAGGACAGCTGCCATGGAGGCATATGTGGTTCATATACATTAAAGACCCTTTCATCTCCCTCTGTGTCTCCCCGGGGAGGGTGCACAAAGCTGAGCATGTACAGTAGTGCCCAATTAATTCTGTATCTTTTATGTGTTTTTTTTTTCTTCATCTATAGCCTGTGAATGTAAAAGGATGAATTGACTCTTTTTCTATGTTCACTCACATCTCTGAGGTTTTGTTCTCGGCGATCTGGAGCCACATTAATGAGAGTAATAACAAGAGAGATTGTGATTGTGAGGAGGCGTGTCAATGCTCAGGAGAGCAGGCATTTAAAGGAGGAGATGAAGGGGAATGTGATTGGCCCTGATTGATTTGATCTATTACATATATTACATATAGGGTACAATGTTGCACGTGCGTCATCTGCGAAGATCAAAAACGCCACTGACAGCCAACCGAATGCTACCTCAGATCTGCACACCTTTACAGGAGGAAACCTATTATTATTGATTACCCTGAATGTCCATCAGCACCCTTTTTTTTAATTGGTGGAGAATAAGGTCACAGGTAGGGCGAGAAAACCATGAGAAGATGATTGTGTTTGATTTACTGTCAGATTCTTAATTGCCCGTCTCCTATGTATCAGAGCATATGGAAATGTACCAAGTCTCCTTCAAAAGGTTTAAATGAGCCGCGTCTTCCGCTTCTCACAGGTGATGGTTTGAAGTTCACCTTTGACCTCTCTCTACCTGGGAAGAGGGCGTCCCGGAAAAGCCCCAACCCTAGAAAAGTAAGAAGGCGCCCAGCGCACCGCGGCTTCTCTGGGGTCTTTCTTCTGCAGATCTTTTATATGATAATTCCCTCCAAATGTATAACATCGGTCCGTGCATGCGTGTGTGTGTGCAGATCGAGGTGATCCACGACTACCAGGAGAGCCGGAGCTGCGTGTTGTACAGTCTGGAGGGAGAAGACAGCCCAGATCTGCTGAAACGGTGAGAGGAGGAGGAGGAGGAGAGCGAGAGCATCCCCATGTCCATCCATCCATCCATCTGTCCACCCTCTGCACCCTTGCTGTTGCTCTGATGTAGTTTACTTTGAGATTCTCTTTGTTCAGTGCTAATGAAGCCCTCTGGCTCTCTCTCTCTTTCTCTCTCACTCTCTCTCCCTATGTCTCTCTATCTCCGTCTGCGTGTGTGTTTGTGTCACAGTCATGTGATGAGGGAGCTCATAGAGACGGAGAGAATCTATGTGGAGGAACTGCTGTCTGTGCTGCTGGTGAGAATAAGTCAAACATGCACCAGCACACACACACACACACACACACACACACACACACACACACACACACACACACACACACACACACACACACACACACAAAGTGCAACAGCATCATTAAAAATAAAAACCTAATATTTGTGTATGTACTCTTTTTATTTCTTTGCTGTTGAATTTCTCCCGCTGATAAATATTCCATTAGCCTTGCATATATTTCCAGCTGCGTTGCTGTGATTAAATATTGCAGGGTTACAGGGCTGAGATGGAGAATCCAGCTCTGTCGGGGCTTCTGCCCCCGATCCTGCGCAGCAAGAGAGACATCCTCTTCGGAAACATGCCAGAAATCTACAACTTTCACAGCAGGCAAGTCATTAGAGACATGCATGTACAGCGGAAATGCAAAGCTTTGGGCACAACAAGACAAGTAACATAGTTTTTGTGCCTTTTTTTGATGGTAAAGGAGTCAGCAAAGGCTCTGTATGGAACATAAAATAAAGTATTTCCAGCATGTTGTGCATATAGTTATTTTTAAATACGTGTGCATGCAAGACGGCACAACAGTCTTGTGTTATGTTGTAAAAACTTTTGACCGAATGAAGTTGTTTGTTTATGTATAAAAGGAAAAGCAAGTATGTGTATTTTCATTCTGCTCACTTTTCTACATTATACTTACTTTTCTAATTAAAACCAAAACAAAATATGTTATTCGTGCAAATGTTAACTCTGTAAAAATTCCTTTATTGGCTAATTTTGCAAACAAAGTTAAGTTTTCTTTTATTAATGCATACATTTTACTGCTAATTCAGAAAGAAATCAACTACAATACGTTATATAATTTCCTTTCGACATCAGAATAGTTGTGTCAAGAAAGCTCGTACTATTTTGAAATGGCGGCCTGTTACTCTGACAGATTAGTGCTGCTACTTATTCAGTAAGTGGTCTCTATATCCGAGCTAATGACGTATAAATCTTTTCATTTGACCTCTGTGAAATTTCAGGGTTTTTCTCCAGGACCTGGAAAGCTGCCTGGAGGCTCCTGAAAATGTTGGAGCGTGTTTTCTGGAGAGGGTGAGAAGAAAAATGTCCTCTTTGATCATAGACTATGATTCGACTATCTCCGTGGTTTCAACTGTTTTTGACCTCCTGTGTCCTCCAGAAAGAGAATTTTCAAATGTATGAATGGTACTGTCAGAACAAGCCGCGCTCCGAGGCCCTCTGGAGACAATTCTCAGATTGTGCCTTCTTTCAGGTCAGCTTTGCTTCTTTTTTTTTTCCATACTGAAAATGTGTCAATGCCTCCAACTCATTTTACACTCATTTGAATCATTTGAACTGTGAAGGAGTGTCAGAGGAAGCTGGAGCACAAACTGGGCCTGGACTCCTATCTCTTGAAACCAGTCCAACGCCTCACCAAATACCAGCTGCTGCTCAAGGTCAGATTTAGCAGGACACACATTTATTTATTTATTTATTTATTCATGTTTTTTCTTTTTTTTTTTTCAAACTTCTGGTGTTTAAATCAAGTCAATCCACTCACTAAAGCCTATGAAGTGTTGTGGCTGGGGGGATCGTCCCACCGTGAGTTCTCTCTGTTATTGACTTGCTCATCCGACACAACATCTGATGCCAATCCAGAAGCTTGCATCATCTGAAACAGCAACATCTGTAAACTCGCCTAATGTTCACACATCTATGAACTCCTCCTGCTTCCTGTCAAAAACTGATCAGAGTTCAGCTGCCTTCTCTAGTTGCTCTTGTGCATTAATTTTCTATTATAATCACAGTAGGGGTTTGACCTTCATGTGTTCCAATTATGTGTGTTTGTGTGTGTGTGTGTTTAGGAGCTGCTGAAATATAGCACAGATAGTGAGGGGACCTCTGAACTGCAGGGGGCGCTCACAGCCATGCTGGACCTGCTGAAATCGGTCAACGACTCTATGCATCAGATAGCGATCACAGGATACGAGGTAAGTCTGTTCTCCTCCCCAAAACTGCGTTTTCAGGAGTTCACCTTCATATCTTTTGGACTAATTGGCGCTCCTCTCCACGCAGGGAGACATTTATGAGCTTGGCCGCGTGCTGATGCAGGGCTCTTTCAGCGTGTGGATCAGCCACAAGCGAGGCCCCACTCGCATGAAGGAGCTGGCCCGCTTCAAGCCCATGCAGAGGCACCTCTTCCTCTACGAGAGGGTCTTACTTTTCTGCAAGAAGAGGGAGGAGCACGGGGACGGCTGCGACAAGACGCCCTCGTACAGCTTCAAGCACTGTCTCAAGGTCGGTCCGCAGGCCATGTTTGGCTCAAGTGAACGGGTCAGAAATCATGTCCACATGGGAGAAGTTTGCCTTGAAGGACTTCTGCCAGAACAACCTCTAAAAAAAAAAATATATATATACAAATATTTTCCTAAATTTGTATTATCATCTTATAATATTCTGTCTAATTGTAACCAAATAGCACCATAAGACAGAAGATGGTGATTTTATAAGCCTTTATTTCATTATAGTGAGTCATTTCTTACTTTGTGTACAACTATCATAAGGCTGTTATTTCCTGTGGAGGCTAAAATCCTCTGTTGGTCCAGCCTGTCAACATGTCTCCTTCCTTTGCTTTCGATGGATGTCAGAGAGGAATGACTCATCAGCCACAAGTGGCAATTTGAAGAACTGCAGACTTGACAGCTCTTAACCGACCTCATTTTTCACTTCCGCTCGGCCTCCAGGAGGCCCTACATCACAAAAAATCCCACTTGGCAAACCTTCCCCATCATCCCTCACGTATGGATCTACGGCTGTTTTTGTCTTTGATGAATACGTTTCAGTAATACGGCTGTGAAAGCAAGAACGATTTCAACATGTCAGAAGTCTCAGTGGACAGGAGGAGCTGGAGATTGAACCACAAACTCTGTGATTAGTGGATAATCCGCCCCACCCCCTGAGACAAAGCTGCCCCATTTATTGTACAGCGGACACAACTCGTATAGTTTCGAGCCTGAGTGAGCCGAGCGAATGTTTCCAGACTTAGATGTTAACACTAACATCGGAATTCTGACAAATGGTCTATTAGGATGTTCTAAGATCATCACACAATCACACTGAACAAATCCAGCTGGCCACTTGAGCTGCTTTCACTCCTGCCAGACCTCCTTTGTCACATGTGAGGGAGGATGTCACAGCTGGTGTCACACAGCGGCCGCTCTTGATTTATTATTGAGGGCGTCAGGGAGGAAGCAGTCGCTCAGCGGAGGTTCTGGCTGTGGCTTTGGGCGGTTTTCGCGCTAACGGGACGGATGTGTCACATGATGTAAGTCTGCCGCCTCATGGGCCGCTCATACGCCGCTTGTCTCTCGGCAGATGACGGCAGTTGGGATCACTGAGAACGTCAAGGGGGACGTGAAGAAGTTTGAGATCTGGTACAGCGGCAGGGAGGAGGTATACGTGGTTCAGGTAAGGAGGATAAAACGTTTAAATGTAGAAAAATGAGTGTTTGGGTTGATAAACTGTGGGTGTGTGGGTCAGTCTATGGTCCCTCATCCCTTTCTGGCGTGTATTTCAGGCTCCCACGGTGGAGGTGAAGATGGCCTGGCTGAACGAGCTGCGCAGAATCCTGACTAACCAGCAGAAAATGCTCAGAGGTCTGTGACAAACTCAAAGTTAACGTGGCGAAGCGAGTCTTAAGAGAAAAAGGTCCAATTATTGGCCTCTTACGGGCTTCGGAGAGCATGAAATGTAGCGGTGGAGTCTCCACACCACCATGGATTATCAGGCCCGGGACATGAAAAAGAGTTAAGACGGACATAGATGGGAAATAAAGAGAGAATTTTGTTCGTGCATGCCGGAAATAAAAGATAAATAACAATGTAATAGATAAATAATCTGCTTTTCTTGCTCCACAGATGAGGCGTATCATCACGGGCAGCTGGTAGAGCAGCTTTCCCCACCTCTGTCTGAGAGGTCAGTGCCAGATGATGCTCTCTGACACACATGGCGCTGTGTTAAAGCATGTCTGTAGACAATAGATGCACACACACACACACACTCACGGCCCCACGCAGAACACACTACTAGCCGCCTTTGCCGAGTTTCATATGTAATGGCGGCTTAACTTTTAGAGGGCTTGGTGTGGGCGGAGCTGCTGTCTAGTTGCCTATCACCACTCCTGCCAACCCCCCCCCCCCCCTCACCTGCAGGGGCATGCGGCCGTCCAGAGGGGTCCCCAGGGGCTGTCTGCCGGGGCTGGACTTTGTCTCGCTGTCGGCCGAGGTGTTTCTGTGCCTGCGATCCCGGAGCCCCCGTCCGCGGAGCCCCCGGCAACGGCCCCGGCCGCGCCCCCGCCTCCACCCCCAGCGCCACTGACCCTCCCTAACGCTCAGTGGTAAAACTCAGCCTGGCTCGCCTTGCCTTGCCTCGCCCTGGCATGAAGCACCCCGGCTCCGGCACACCGACCGCTCACATGCAATCGCTCGTACGGCCTCCATCCCTAGAAATAACGCCTCTTATTTCTGCATCTCGCATTCGCTGATTTGCATGTAAGAGAGCAAACTTTTGGTTCCATCCCATGAGCTTTCTTGATTTCCTCATGTTTTCCAAGAATCATTCGTTGACTTTGAAAAGTTTGTTGTCCCCGTGGGGCGACTTGCTGTACATCCAGCAGAAAAACACGGTAATACAAACTTACCAAAAAACAGACACATTCACCATAAAACTAACAAATGCATCCATGTTCCAGGGACGTATCTTCATCATATCTTATTTATGAGGCCGATTGTCATGGGCACAAACAAGTTTTTAAATCCATTAGTTTTCCTATTTGGTAGCATGTACCTGCGCCAGACGACAGTAGCCTGTATTGAGAAGGCTCAGACAGGATACCTTCTGCCTTCCTGGTAGCCCTGGCTCTGTACACATCAGAGAGCTCCTTCAAACTTGTCCCTGCAATTCTGCCACACATAAGGTTAAAACAGACTCCATGAAACAAGACTAAAACATCCTCATTAAAGAAGGGTCTACATTAAAACTTCTCAATTTGTGATAAAAATAGATGGCTAGTGAGCCTTTCCACAAATAACATCTCTATTGGCCTCAAATGTCAAATTGCTGTCAATGACGGTACCCAGGTAGACTTCGACACTCATATGTATATAAAATTTAAAAAAGGGATGAAAGGACACAGCTTTGGGGAGAGCCAGTGGAGGATAAAAGTGCATCAGATAAAAACTGAGCATCAAATTTTCAAATGAAAACCCCTCAAAATGTGGATCTTAACAGCCAGATCTTTCCCGCTGCCAACACACACTCCTGACACACGCCTGGCGCTGTGTCCGACATACCGCCCTCCTCACACACGGCCGCTCTGTGCTCCGTCATGCTGTCTGGCTGGTCATGGCTGCACGAGCAAACATCCAACAAAGCTGAATTGATCTCGGGGGCCAGCTCCCCTCCCCCCCCCTCCCTCGGTTGCCACAGTGGACAATAACGCCAGGCCCCGTGTTTGTCTGCTGACATTGTTTGTGTCGTCCCTCCTGCCCGCAGCAAGCAGCAGAGGGCGTCAGTGAGCTCGGAGGAAACAGAGTCGGGGAGGAGCAGCCCGGACCCCCAGCTCCACTCACCTAAACACCAGCACAACCGCAGGAGTGCGTAACTCACACACACACACTCACGCTCCAGACACTGTAGATACTTATCGGCGTGAATGTGTGTGTGTCCACAGGTTGGCCAGGAGCTCATCACTCGGTGGACATCTGCGAGGGTCTGGAGGAGTGGCCTGGAGGTCGGGACGCCTTCCACCCGTCTGACGCGGAGGACGTGGTTCTGGTGCAGCTGGTGAGGACGGGTGTAGACGATATCCTTACTTTGCCACAGAGCTGGTTAGTGTCGACAGAACCTGTGAAGATGCACAAAGAGAAGGAACTTTTTTTTACGGTCTTCCATTTGAAACCGTGGAGGAACCGTAAGAAAAGGTTCATCATTCTTGGTTTTACTTGCAGAATCTTTACAAATTTTGCTTTAGTGGCCATCATAATTACTTTTTTTTGGTTGGAATTAAGGCGCAGGTCCAAGAGCGATAAAAGCGTTAAAAAAAATTTAACTGTGGATAACA
>CAESWR010000070.1:16332-31311 GCA_903171835.1 Mullus surmuletus | reverse complement strand
GCTGCTTCTCCTCCTGTAACAAACGGATGAGGCTGTAAATGGGCATTAAACTGCAGACATGTGGCTCTCCATGCTCATCTGGGACGTGATCGGGGGAGGTCGAGGCCACGTTGGGATGCTGCACTCCGTATCTGATCCCCCGGCTGCTGTCTTTGGCAGCTAGAACTGGATCAAGGTTTATTTGGTCAAGTAATTAATAAAGAGGCTTGTCACAACTTGTAAAGGATTAGTGTGCTGATATGATTATATGGAGCTCACAACTGATTACATAACTGCTCAAACTTTAAATCACTGCAGCGCTTGTTTGAATCACGCTTGCATTAGTTGCCAGCTAAATTAATTGCACAGATATTCGACCTATAAACTCAGACTGTTCTTGAAGGAGGAGACATTGTCGGTGTCTGATGGAGCTGATGTACTAGCGAGCCCTGACCTCACATTAACTTATAGCGGCGGGGAGATTTGGATTGTGCACTTAGCGTGGGGACATCAGTAAGTGCAGCGAGCCCTGCAACAGAACAGAAGGTTGGGGACGGTCATTTGCCTTCCCTGAAAAATGGCTGGAAGAAAGAATTAACTCTATACCGTTCCATTATGTAAAAATGTTCATCCCAAAATAGCACAAAAGTACACATTTACATAGCGCTTTAAGATGATTTGACGGTGCTTCATGTCAGATATTGCTGATGCGAGCTACAGGCTTGTAAATTCTTGACAGATTAGTGTGTGGAATGGTCGGGGTTTATGGCGGAGCTGCTGCAGACGGTTTGGGCTTGATGATCCAGCAGCTCCGTCTCTGCGCTGGAGGTCTCACACAGGGATTGGCTCCTATTATGTAACCCGAGAGGCAAGACTTTCTGTTGGCAGAGCGAGGATTTCTGTTTTTATTCTGTTTTATTTTTTTGTTTGTTTTTTTGTGCGTGTTGAACATTTATGGGCGAAGGGCCAATGGAAGGATGTTGTGCATCATCCTAAGTTTGAAAATTACTCCCTTTGAAACAAAATATGACCCCCTCACACTACATTTCACCAGTATCATCTATCACTATCATGGAATCCACCCATTAATCTACTTAACAGCAAAGATTTATGTGATTGCTCGATAACAGCAACATTACATTAAAGTGGAGTGGCCTTCTTTAGCTTGCTGCATCAAAATCTTTGTAGAAATGTCACATGTGATGTTTGTCCCGGTATTAACATAGCATTCAAAGCAACCACATGCAACACTTTTAATAAAAAAATCAAATCAAATGGTTCCGTATCACACACAACCATTTGTGTTTGTGTTGTCCAATCCAAATGTGGTTCCAATGTTCTTCTTGAGTTCATATTCAGGATATTTTGGAAAAATTGGAAAGTAATCCTCATCTGAAACAGCCTTTCACGTTTGACTATTGCGGAAGCTTTTCTGCTCCGATATCAGAGTACCACGCATCAGCAACTTGCAATTGCCTCTCTTGTCAGCAGAGGCAACAGTTGCTCAGAAAAGTCGCATAGTGTTGCTTTAACTCATTTCAACGGTTTATCTTACAAGCTCTGGATGTTGTGGCGGAGGTGGTCGTGCTTTGCTAAAAAAGAAGAAAATCTTTGATGTGCATCTTAGAGAAAAAATAAAATCCACACACTTTCAGCAGGGGGTCAAACCACAGCAGAAGTCTTTCATCCTCTTCCCCCCCGCACATGTTTGACAGCACACACGGCCGTCGGTGTGAACTCAACATACATGAATCGTATGCGACTTTGAAGCGGATTTACTGAACGATATATATCATAAGCTACTTGCTATCACTTAATGCTCAGGCTTTGTTGATCCTATTATACTTGAACCCCCCCAACACACGTTGGCTTCGTTCATCTCAAAAGCCTAATGATTGGCAGCCAGTGGTGTACATTTAACAATCCTATTTGCTCTTGTCAGCTGTTAATTGCCTTAAATGGGATCCTCAGGAATAATCCGCCTTAGCAGAAATGTGTGTTTGATCCCTGCCTGTTGACAAGATCTCCATGAAACATGTGAGTAGTGTGGTTGGAAGGCGGCTCCTGAACATGACGTGCTTGTGTGTATTTTACATGTCATCAGCGGGTCACTCAGTACATGCTGCTATGCAGTAAAACAACTGGAAATCTGCTGCCCAATGAGCAATGAGGTAAACTTGAATAGAACAACAAAAAGGAGTGTGTGTGCAACAGAGAGGAAGAGAAAGAGAGTGAATTTGGACCCAAATAGTCTCTTCATATTGATTTTTTTTTTTAGCTTGGCATATTTTCAATCCAGCAGCTGCATTCCAGGGATTCTACGACTATGTTCATTTGCAGTGTCTTAAAAGGATTTTAAATGGAAATGAGGAGTAACGGAAGGCACATCAGAATAAACAAAAGACAAGAAATAGCCTTTGGTTCCAAATGTTAGGGCAACAGATCATATAATTTGGTGGATATTTTTCTAGATCACAAGTAGATCTCAATTTCGATGATTGCTGTCAATCACAAATGATCGTCGAATTCTGTTGTAAACAGACAAGGTCTGATTTTTAAACTGCATGACTCATAATAGGCATTGTCTCCTAACTCAGCATTGGACCCTTACATGTGCTTTGTCTTTTTATACTGAGCTCACTCCAATTCCAAAAACATGACGTGTCACATGGACTGAAAATGCAACACATTAACACTAATCAATTGTGCTGCTGCTTCCGTCTGCATAATGACAAATAAAAAACAACAAATGGCCATAGCAGCGCGTCCATACATGCAACCACCTATTTTCCTGCACACAGTATTCAATTTTTATTGACAAGTATCACAGCCAGAACAGTCTGCGAGGTCTGCTTTATATCCTATTTTATATGCACAGCTTGATCATGAACTCTGGCGTTTACATCACAGAATCTGTATGAGGATTTGTTTTGGAGCTGTTCACCACCACCACTAGCGCCACCACCACCGTGGCAGCAACAGACAGATGACACACCATATATCACAGCCTCATCAGGTCACGTGAATGTGAGACCATCAGATTGAAGCAAATTGGGTTCTCCGCAAGGCCACTCTTTGACTCTGGATCAATATTTTGTTTTTATATGAGCACTGCTATCATTGGCCCTTCACCAACAGCTTCGGCACATCCATCTCCGCAGACATGCTGTATTGGCAGGGAGAAGTATTTATCTCCCCCTTCCTCCACCTGCTCATTCCCTTCGTCTGAAAACACACAGAAGGCGCCGCGAGTGAGAAACGCGAAACGGAACAACGTTTGATGATGGAGGTCATCCTGGAAGTGACAGTCTGTCAGTCTAGAAGTGACACACGCCCATAATTCTCTATCATTCAGGGGTGTGTTGCCTCAAAGGTCGACTCCCCACGCCTGAGAAACTCGAGCGCTGGTTGAGGTAGAGATATCATAGTACGAGTCACCCCTTTCTTCTTTCCTGTAAGGCTGAGAGGATTGAGATGTACATTATATATATTACAGTTTTTTGTCATTTTCGAATAAATCTAGATATCTGTAAAAAAGGATAATAATAAAAATAAAAACAATAAAAAAGAAAGTGTATTGACAACTAAACTTTATTCCATTTGTCCCAAGCTGGCTCAAAAAAAAAGTGTGTTGACAACTAAACTTTATCCTGCTTGTCCCAAGCTGGTTCATTTGTAACAAAAAAGGTAGAGCAACAAAGAGCATGAAGTGAAATGGGCCCAAGAGTGACACGCAAGGGGCTCAGAGGGATGAAAGAGCGCAAAATAAAAATGCAAGCTCATTCTGCGGTTCAAAGGAAACCTCAAGTTCAACCCGACTCACTTTCTTTGCCGCCTGCAAGGTGACTTACAACCAAAATAAAACTATTCTTCTCGAGATGGAGCCCACTCTGAACCAATGGCCTCCCAGAAGACGATGTGCTAGTTTCTGCTCCTTGTGAAAACCGCATTGAGGCCAGGCTATTTTAGAAACACAAACCGTGGGCCACGGACCCTTTCCTGTGCTTAATTCTGATTCTAATTTAGTGAGTATGCCATTCGTCAAGTCATGACAAGCGTCTTCCTCCCTCCTGATGGATAAAGGTTCCGCCGCTTGTGTAAATTCTGCAGACTGCACATCATAAATGGCAGCGTGGCTCGTTCCTCTGAAGCTGCCAGTGCGTCGCTTGATAAGACATGTCCTTGAACCCTATTTGAAGATGAGGCAGGTGCCACTTGTGAGCCCGAGTGTTACTGATGGTGCTTTATCACATAAAAGCTCCTCTCTGTTCTCCCGACACAAGCTTAAACATAGTTACGGAGCGGTTAATGCGTATCACCGGCTTTACAACCCACGTACGGCCTGCATCTAACAAACTCTCCCCATAAAAGCGGAAGCTGCCTTGTCATTCATAAGCGGCCTTAAATAGATGAGCAACTAACCGAGGCGAGATACATCTCACCCCCCCATCCACCTATTTGTTCCTGCTCCTCCTTGCGGTGAGATTTATCCCTGTCAGAGGAGCAAGGACATCTATTGCAGCCGGCTGAAGGTCCGGCGTGGCAACACGGCCGCCTGTAGATCATGGACTATCATGAACCCCGCTGACAGCTCACTCCGAGTGGCTGATCAGATAGAGAGTTGAGGTTCCAGGCTGTATCGCGTCATCCATCACGCTCCCTTCAATCCCAATATGCGCTCTTCATCAAGGCTGGGGCAAAGATGAAGGAGACGGGCCATGAAAGATGGTGCCCGCCCCCTCCCCTGTTCGTCCTCTTACCCCGCCATCGCTCATTTATATTGCCTCTGATGAGCCGGCAGTTAGCGGGCTCATTAATAAGCCCCCGGTGGAATTAGACAGTTGTTAAAGTTCTCAAGTCTGTTCCCTCTGTCTGTTTTTTTCCACCGAGCGCACAGATTCACAACCTCTGCCAGAATAAAGTTCAAATTTAACTAACCTGCATGTTTGCATGATGGGATAAACCCCTCACTTTGGCCGCTCAGATCAGGCTCATATTCTGGGAAGGAAACTTCCTCTCTGTCATTCCAAAACAGCATTAAAGTTTCAACAGTGCTGGGCCTTTCTTATGCAGGGGTTGCAATGGATCATATCTCTTGGATGGTTTTCAAGACCTGCTACTGGTGTAAATGTAGTAGGTGAGCGGGGGAAGTGAGGTTGGGGAGTTGGGGAGGGGGGGGTAGCAGAAAGAGGCAGCAATACTGATCAGTCCGGGAGCAGAAAAGACATGTGGTGATTAATTGCACTGGGTGTTGGACCCCCGATTATCTGCTGTCGTCAGCGTGTGTGTGTGTGTGTTTTATGAGGTAAACACAAAGGACAATTGTGTCAGGCAGCTGCTAGCCGATGGGAGGGTGGACCCGTGTTTGCGGCCATGGATCTTTGGCAAATAAAGAAGAGTTTGTGCCTCACCGATTCATTTTTCAGTATTATTCACTGAGTCCATTTGTGCCTTCGATTTGGTGTAAAACACACCTAACTAAGCAGACTCATGAATGAAAGGGAGCCAAGAGCGAAATATCAGCAGGAAATGTGGCTTTGAGTTTGCTCCAGTAAGAGTCAGCCGGTCAGGTTTGTGAATACAGAAGAGAAATTTACTATAGTAGGCTGCTGGTAACTTTGCACCCACTCAGATATTACTCTGCAGTCAGTCGAGTGGTTTCGTCAAAGAGTTTCCAGCACTGATTCACAAAGCTATGTTCACACACTGCACAGTGCGCGCTGCAAACCTTCGCCTAGCCGAAATGCTTGGATGTGTGTTTCTGCTTTCAGCCATTGTGTGCCCTTAATTTGACGCGCTTTCAAAGCAGTTCTATAGATTTTTCTCAACCTCGCTTATTTTTTAAAAAGGCTTTTAAAACATCAGCCCACGAGGGTCTGAACGCGGTTCTGCATTCGCTGAAATGTGGACCTGTTTTTCAAAATGTGTTTTCGAGACGGAAAAAGCACAGAGCACGAGAAACGTGTGGCGGCACTTCTTGATCTTTTTCTGTGTTAAGAAGACCCTCGGCGAGAAAATCCATGGAAGTGAGCGCGTGGGCGAGTGAGTCTACATGATGTTATGTTTATATTTGGTACGTTGTTACTGAGAGAAAAAACAGAAGCTGACTTGAGATCATTCATGTTTTAGCATCGAGAAAGAAACCGGCAGAGAAAACACATGAAAAATCTTGGTAATAGGTGCTCATTTGAGAGGAGGAAAATAGGTCATCAGTATACATTTTTAACTTTATTCAAGTGAAGTAACAATGTCGGTCTCATGTGTTATTATAGATGTAATGAGGATTAAGCATCACATTGGTTCGATGGCAAATGCTGATTAATAGGCTCCCCTATAGTCATTTTCATTTAGTAGTAAATGTGTCAGCGAGAGGCATACTTCTCGAATCCATTAGGAAAAGAAGATACCATTTATTTAGGCTGATTCGCTTGTAGCTAATCCATCAGCACAGAAAAAAAACCCAAATAGGTCAATGATCGAAGCCAAGCAGGGACCATGCCCAGAAGAGGACAGATGCAGCAAGTCCGATACGGAGAAACGGAGGGCTTTTCGCGGCATCCAGTGCAGCATTCCTTTAGTAAGACGTACACAGAGCAACGTATAAGTTCCTCTGGAGGTCACTTAGGGGGAAGCATGGCTCCACGACCCTGCATATCCCTCTGTGAAGGCACAGGGACCCGGGTGGAGGGGGGGGGCTTTGCATGCATTTGCATCTCTTTGCCTGATCATAAATGGATTGGATATGCAAATAACTTACAGGGGAAGAAGGGAGGGCTTTGGGGGGTGGGGGTGTGGGTGGGCATCATCATCATCACCTCTTGAACCTGGATTGAGTGACTCGGTCCGGCAGAGCGCTGACCTCTGCAGGTCTGGGTTCAGTGCCTGCTCGCCATAACACAGAACCTGAACTGTTCCCTTTGACCCCTCCTTTGTGTTATTTTTGGGAAATGTTTTAACCCCTCCCCCTTTCCCCCTCTCCCACTGTTGGTTATTTAGTTGTGCTCAATTTTAAATGTTGATCTCACTCTTTCTTATCCTCTTCTGTCCCTGTCTTTCCACTCTCTCTCTGTCCTTCTATAGCACTGTTATTTAAGGCTATTACTGTTGCTAATATTAGATGTGTTTTTATTTGCCTGTGTTTCTGCTTCATGTTGTTTTTCTGTTGTTTTTATTTTCTTTCTTTACGTGTGTGGTGAGCCTTCTAACCCCAGTTCATTCTGTTATGGCACCACCGCAGTCCAGGATGATGCTGCCCCAGGTACCCAGGAGTACATTATGTTACGGCAGGACTCCATCCACTCAGCGGATATAAGGAGTAAAGGGTCCCCGTTTCGTGCTAAGTGTCACGAAATCTTCTGCTGCCCGCTGAAGCAAGCCGTCCACAAAGAGAGCGCAGAGCCCGAAGGTTTGTTCGCACCCCCTCCTTGTTTTGATTTGCTGCTCGCCACCCCCTACCCCCCCCACCACCAACCCCCCCCTGCTCTCGTATTCTGTGTGAACTGATAGTTCTCCACCCCTCCGAACCAAGCTCTCTTTCATTCCTGTCCCATTTTTTTTTTTTTTTTAGAGAGATAGAGAATCTGATGCCCCTCTTCAGCATGTCTGTGCATGAGAGTGTGTGTGTGAGAGAGTGTGTGTTTGAGCATAATATAAGACGGAATGCTTAGAGCGTCTTTGCTTGGGCATCTCTCCCCGGACCTCTGTGCTCCCATGCAGCGTAAGTGTGTGTAGGTATGCCTGTCTGCTTTTAACCCCCCCCCCCCCCCCCCCCCCCCCCCCCCCCCCCCCCCCCCCCGCACCCCTCTGCACCCCTTTATGTTGGCTCGAGGAGCATAGCATCTCTAGCTCCATCCCGCCCCTCCCTCACCCGAACCATTAACTCGGTCATTGCCACCCTGAGGCACATGCACAGACCAAAACAAAAAAGAACGGGGTTATAGATGGAGGCAGCTGCCGCCTTAATGAGTTCAATGACAAGGCAATTTCCAGGATGTGCCTCCGCTTCCTCGTGCAACAATGAAAGTGAAACTCTTTCCACCCCCCCACTCCACCAAATCCTACAAGACTACAAGACGTTTCATATTCATGACTGAGTTGAGTGATCCACTCGGCTTCAGACTGCAAGTCAGCAAATCCCCACCTTCCCCGCTCCCCCCACCGTGCTTCCTCTGCTTCTGCCTGTGGCTTTATGGTCTTGATGGTCTCTTCCTACCTGCACATTACCTCCCCCTCCTTCCCTTTTCTTAATCTTAACCTCTACCTCTGTTTTTTCGCCCTCCACTTCAGTGCTTGCAGCAGCATGAGGATATGTCCTGTATATGTTATCAGTCTTTAGGGCACGCGGTAAAGAGCTAAATAAATCTCCAAAGCATGCTACCCTGCACTGTCTGGCACTCAGGCCTCATTTATCATCTATCCCTCAATAGAGTGCTAAGATTGTAGAAATTGCTTTCCTTTGCAGACTCCCCAATAGGTAAGATATGAATTATCTCCCTACTGATGTGCTTTCTGCTGTGTGTTTTCTCCTTTTTCCTCGCGCGGGGCTGCGATGTTTCCACGCTCGGCTATCGGTTAACCTGTTGATGGCTGCGTGTGCGGCCACTGAGGGACTCTAGCACTTATTCCTGCGAAGGCGAAAGAGAGAGAGGGAGATGAAGAGATGGAATGCTAGTAGAGGTCTGGCTTGAAGTGGAGATGTATTATTCAGTTTGGCTGCAGCTCTAGTTGGACGTGACTAAATTGACAAAGGAAGGAGGGGAGACTTCGGCTCTTACGTAAGCTGCTCATGAGGACGTCATTAATGGCCGGGAATTGTGTTAAACCCACACACACACATTCACTCACAGACACACACAGCATGATACAAAGCTGTCTGCTTACACCTTTGCCAGCGGTTACGAGACGCAGACGATGTGCATTTATCTGCATTGTCGGGTTTGAAAGGGAAAACAAATAGGTTGTATTTTTTGAGAGATCTGAGGACGTCAGCTGTGTCACACGGTTACCATGACAATGACATGGCAACTGGTTTGTGATGCATGTATTAATGGTTTCTTTGGATTCTGCTTTATGAGGAGAGACTAAGGTCTCAGTGGTTTGCAGCAGATGTGGTTCAGTGTTTTGCCCTCGATTGTCTACTGAAAAAGATGATGACAGTTATTATAAACCAATTTTAAAGTTTTTATTGACGCAAGTTTCCTCTCAGCGCCTGTTGCTTAAAGATAAAGATTGGCTTTGACAAAGTTTGTTATCGGGACTATAATTTTGTGAGCTGTCTAATTCTCCTGATGCGGCAATGTATTGAGGTTGCAAATGGAAACGAGATTGGTTTCTCATTTGCGTCTCTGACAGAATAACGCATTTGCTGCATAAACACTGGAACAAGTTTGAGCTACGATCGCATCATCTCAGTCAAGCCGAAAGGAATTTGAGAACAGATCAACACGGCGTGCTGGACTGGCATTCTGTCCTCGAGCATGCCTGTTGCTGCCTTCTGTCAATCATGTGGGCTTAATCTGTGTCACAACCTCTGGATTTATCTTCATTCTCTGAACGTTCTCCTCTTGTCTCCCCCTCTGACTCGGCTCTATGTTTCCACAGTAGAAACAAAAGCTGGTGCCTGGGGGGCAGATCTATGTAAATATTCCATCCATAATGCAGACGGCCGCGATGCTTATTGTTTATAGTCCCAGGCTGTGCAGTATGCACAGACAGATTGCCACACTGAAGTGTTAACACAAAATATAAGGTCTGAGTGCTGTGCTGTGTGTTCTCTGTTTTTGTTGTATAACTTTTTTTCAAAGACAGAATATGAAAATTCTACTCTTGAATTCAGAAATGATGTGCATCTGATGCTCTTAATATGACATACAATATATAGAATGACACTCGAGTTACTTTGAATCATAAGACATCTTGCCTGTGACTACAACAGGGAGTTTTGTGTTAAGATTTAAATAGTAAAAGAAAAAAGTAATTCTGTAAAAAAGCAGAAATTAGGAGTGTGAAGTTTCAGATTTTCTGCTCTGAATAACGATGAATGATGAAGGTGAAGCTTATCCTCAGCTTTCGCTCTTACGTGTGCTCACATCTCCTCCACACACGCACACACGCACCCTCCCTCATCCCCTTGTATCAATTTCCTGGTGACTGAAGCTAAATATAGCGATCACCCTTACTTCACCTTTCCGCCTATGTTTGAGAATTGTAATCCATTACAAATAAAATTATGCGGCTGTTATTTTATTCTTATTCATGCAGTAATGCGATCAGGACCAGCAGGGACCATAATGAAAATGCATTCATGAGGAATTCTATAGATGGCGGGACTGGCTGACTTCAGGGATGAGCACATTTTGAGGAGCAGTGGTTCAAACACAGGCCAACTGATGTATATCGACCTTGATTGGAAAAAGCCAAATCAGCTGTGAGAAAGGGGCGTGATGAAAACAGTAAGGCAATACGCGGAATGAGGTCCAGCACCTGTGTTGCTCAACATTCAGGCCACTATCTAATCTCCTCCAGCCTTATTGACAAAATAACTCATCTGCTGCCCACTCAGCCGTGAAAATGTAAGCAGAAGTGCAAGAGGAATGAGTCTTGGTTCCATCCATTTCCCACACCCGATGTAAAATGCATAGCGGTGATTCACCACCAAGTCGACATGGTGCAATTACATTTCAGAGAAGCCGATGTCGGTCCTTATAACAGCAACCCGTTGCAGCATCTCGGGGTCCGGGGCGCTGCTGCACTGTTGACAAGACACAAACATGCAGCCTCGGGATGCACCGGCACTCCAGTAACAGCTTGTTTAATTTTGTTGCTTCTCTTTTCTGTCTTTCAGCACAATCACAACAACTCTGTTTGTCTAAGGCACTACATAAATAGACTGTGCATGAATAAATAATGTGCATGATAATGTGATTTGGTGCCTGGAGGCTGGCAGGCATCGGTCAATGTCATATAAGCACAATACGTTTTTCTGCTTTCGCCTGACATTTGTTGGACCCTCTACCAGCATTACTGTGAATCAATAAAAACCTTTAGTCCCAGTACTTGTTTTAGTGTGTCTTGCACTGAAGATGAGGAATATGGCAGTTACATAATACCTGTCTGACGTGAACATGCTCTTTTACTGTCATACAACCACAAGTGCACATTCTCACATAAGCATTTCCTCAGATTTAGGCAGAAGTGCTGACGCAGTCTTAGATTCTGGCTCCTCTGGAGATTAAACCAAAGGCAAGAATAAACAGCAGGGGTGGGTGTGTATGACAGCATTAACAAGAAATGACTCTGGAGACCAGCGGAGAAGTGAAGCAGAGTAAAGTTGCCAGGCCTATTACATTCCATCATTGTCTATTTAATTAGCACTTCTCATCCTGGGTCTTCTCCTTATGGCAGGCTAAGCAACAGCCATGCAGGATGAAATGAAGGAGAAAATAACCGAGACTATGCTGTTTGGGTAAATATTAAATTGCGGTCGTGAGTGAATGTAATTTATCCACTTCAATGTGCAGCACGGTGTATTGTATGTACAGAAATGCCTCTGACTTTGCATTGTCACACTTGCCTCAGAGGATAAAGTGATTTGTGCGTAGAGAAGTTAACCACCATCTTCTGGCTGAACCTGCGACTAATCAGTCACAACATGAGCTGGGAGCATGATTATCTGCCTCTTCCCAAACTTTCTCATTCCCAGCATGTAGAACAATCAGTGCTCAGTCAGCGGCTCGTTCATGTTGTTTTCATGCCAGAGGAGACTGAAAGGAAGGATGCATTAAAGCGGCGGGATGCTTCATATCACAGCTATCGCACATCTGCTGAGTCAGGCTGTGTTTTTAGAATGCTTGCCTGGAGGCTAGTTCTGCTCTAAAGTGTACCTCATGTAAATGGACTGTGAAAGAACTCATATTTACTGCATACCTGGGAATAAAAAGAATATGCGGGTACAGTGAAACGCATGCAAATATTTCCCCCGGGCCCACATTAGCCGCACAAATTGCTCCCATCGCTCCCAACGCCTGACTCGGACACGGCGTAGCCTCGGCCCGGCCCGACACTTAAATCCCGGCTTATGTCTCTAACGGACGGGCTTGCATTATTGTTTTATTCAGCGCTGCTCCTGTTTAACCACAGCATCGCTCTCAATCTGCCGCTTAATAGGAATAATGAGTAGAGCAGTCAAGTTGTAGTAACTGTGACACTAGGCAGCGTGGAAGTTTCCCCAGAGTAAACAAGCTATTTAATTGGGGCAATGAGGCAAACTGCTGACTCAGCGTTGCATTAAAGGGAGGATGGGCGAAGCGGCTGCTGACAACTGCCAAGACAGAGACTGCATGCATGCAAATTTCTGCCTCCTATTAGGGAGAAGTGTGGTCGTGGACGTGACATGCAACATGCAAGCAAGCCATCCAAAGCCGCTGAGAGTTGTTAAATTGGCTTGCTTGAAATGAATGTCTTTAAAATTTGCATGAATTGCCCACAACTTTTAGGGGTGGTAATAAAGGATATAGGATTTCCGCAGTGATTGATTTAAGGATATAGTGCTGCGAGTGTTACAAGTGTGATGTAATACAACAAACAAGCTATTTAAATAAATAATTCCAGTTATTTGCCGTAAAAAAACAAAAAAAACATTCTTAGAGCAACTGCTATCTGATATGCTGTGCTCAACTCTGTGCTTAGAGGCTGAGGTTTTAGTAGACGCCTGTTGCCTGCAGCTCTTCATTTAGCTGCTTCTTAGGTTCCTTTAGCAGTTGTCTTGCTTGGCTGATACTCACCGACAAGCCTAGTAACATATAAATAATAGTTATTTTTCTGTTGTTGAATTGCATGGTGCACGTATTTTATCGGTCCCTTTGTGAGAACCAAAAATGTGTTGCTCTATTGTCCACCACTGTGTCCAACCAGACATGTTGAGGGGCCCGAGTCAATCGGCTGCATGTGGACAGAGTTTGGTCCTCTGCCAACACTGCAGCATGCCTCTGCTGGTTATTCACTTGTTTCTCTCCTCAAGTCGCAACAGCTCCTTTAGTGCCCGTTTCCATTCTCTTTCTATATCTCTTTTCTCCTCTTCCATTTTTTTTTGTTTTGATTTTGACTCATCACCTTTGTGAGACCTTTTCTCTGATTGTCTTTGACATCAAGAGCAGCAAGACGCTTAATCGGTAGATTTGAGAATTTGAGTCTTTCTAAATATCCTGGCTTCTTTGCTTCATTTAATACAGTGCTTTGCTTTTCTTCAGTCTGTGCTCTCTGCATCCTGTAACACTTAATACACTTTGTGCTTAGCTGTGCCCTTAAAGTCTTTGGAAGTCAAAACTCCAAGAATCTATTTTAGGCCTTAAATACGATTTAGACTTTGTGGAGAAAAAATGTGAAGTCGTGACCCCTGACACTTGAGGACTTTAGCACTTTTAGTGATTTTGATTCAGCAGGCGTTCCGAAGCACTGAGACCCGGAGATCAACATGCCAGTTTGGCGCATACAGGGCGGGGGTCATCTTAGGTGCTGTCTGAATTATGTAGTTCTTCCATGTTTCATCTCAGGGGACACCAAGTAATGTGCCAGCCTGCCAGCCGGAGCTAATGTTGGCTACGATTCATACAGACACCCAATTTCTCCCATCACGTCTCCTGCCAGCCGCTGAGACCACTCTGCTGCTCCACGGAGGCTGACACAGTGCAGATAACGGAGCAGGGGAGTCCAGAGGACATGCCATGATGCTGCCAGATGTTGCACAATGCTGCTCAGCTTATACGCAAAAAGCATTTAGTCAGGAATCACAACACAGTCGTCTTAAATGCTGTGCTGGCGAGCCTCCTCCTCTCCTGGTCTGTGTTTTTTTTTTTTTTTGTGTGAGCCAGGCTGGAGACAGACTGTGTTTGCTTCTCTCTCAATGGTGGTTAAATGTCTGGAAGGTGTCCAGGCTTTTCCACAGTTGCCTTTGCCAATTTAATGCCGACTCAGTGATCTGTGTGCTGTTGCAATCTTCTTCCCAACTTTGCAACAACAGATGAACACGGCCAAAGCATACAAGTTATATATTTAATCACCCGGATGATGCATCAGAACGGCGCCGATGATATTCCGCACATATGCTTTGACATTCCACTCTCGATTTGGCTGTTTAACCTCATCTTTGTGTCAAATCGACGGAACAAACGGCGTCTGATAGCAGAGAAAGTCATTTTCACAGACATGTAGCATTTGCTAAAGTGCTGTCACATGATGGATGAGTGAACAAATAAAAATACTCAACAGCCGCCTTGTCAAATATGAAAGCATTGTTACTCCATCATCAGCCCGCCCAGTGCGCTCTCTCAAGGGCACTGTGGATATATGTGTGTGGCGGGACAATAGATGAGTTCGATATAAATAATGCATACTGTTAATGAAATGGTAATTCATGGGATGTCAAACAGCGTTCCCGCTCGCCTGCCAGTTGGCAGTCCTTCATCATCTCCCTCCTGCATGTTCACAAAGGTGTGCGCGGCTCCTCCATTAGCCTCTGCAGGTGTTTGTCAAACGAGCCCCCAATGTAAGTAACTCAATTGGCCTGTGTGACGTGCCCTTTACCACCAACACGCTCCGGCAGAGTGTGTCGCTCCTGTGTTTGTTCCTCCATCGTCCTTTCTACACACACACACACACACACACACACACACACACACACATACACACAAACACACACACNNNCCCCCCCCCCCAAAGTCATTATCACAGACCAAAATCTAATTTTACAGTACGCATACACGGCCAAGTGGGGCAGCGGCCTGTGCATCGGAGTGGATAAACAACAACAACATTCAGCGGCTGCATGTTAACTCTGAGCCTCAGCTGTCAGGTGCCGGCGAGGCACTGCGGGATGTATGCTCACGTTTCACACGCATGCGCACACACGCAACACGCACGTAGGCGCGCCATGTGATTTACCAAATGCTCCGAATCTGCACAGCAAACCAGGCATGATCAATCGTCCCCCAAAGCCCCCCCAAA
>CAESWR010000069.1:447710-466281 GCA_903171835.1 Mullus surmuletus | reverse complement strand
CCAGCAAATCCTTTTATATGAACCTCCCTGACGCCTGTCTGCACCAGCAAATAACTGGGCTCGCACAACATTAATACATCAAAATGTGTCACCGTCTGTGGGCGCGAGTCACAGTCATGGAGGAGCAATCAGTGGGGTTTGTGTGATGAGTAGGCTTAGAGATGACAGGGAAAACGCGCTGCACCAACACTCAAAACGGATAAACATCCACCTTCGTCAAATACCACAAAGCGCTAATAATATCTCACATTTGCACTTACTTTACATAAGCGACAAAAATGCAAATATGCTGTGTTTTCCACCAAGTGGAGCCTTTCCACCAACATTTAGCGCTCATTCAGTCCACTGAAAAGACCCACACAATCAGGTCACAGTATCTGAGGCGAATGGACTTGCTCGAGGTCCTTGAAAACCTCTCGAGTGAACCGCAGAAGCCTTTTGTTTAGGAGGTGAAGCACCCTGCAAAAGCGAGGGGAGTGATCTTCGCACAGCACTATATCAGACGCGAGGGATCTCAGACTCTGCCAGGTGTGAGCTTGGGCAAAGTCTGTCCTGATGTGAGAGGTGAAAAAGTAAAACTATTCAGACAGACGCTCCCCGACTGCGCTGCTTGTTTAAGTCAGAGGTCACACTGAGATTTACTTGGAAGGGTTTGTTTGAGTGGTCAAGTATAGTCCATCAGTGGCTAAAAGGAACAAGTAAGACTCTGGAGTTAAGAGGTAATGCAGAGGAGGACGGGGGTTAAACAGCGAGGCGGCGGGAAGTCTTGGTCGGCCGCTTACCTTGGGCAGCTCCTCAATCTGGTTGGCATCCAGGTAGAGCTCCTCCAGAGTTCTCTCGAAGCTGAAGATCTCCTTGGGGACCTGCTGCAGGCTGCAGTGAGAGTAGTCCAACACCGAGATCACTTCCTCTTCCCCGCGGAAACAGCGGCACGGCACCAGCCGGCCAATCAGTTTCCGCTTCGTTGTCATTTCCAGACACTGAACTGTCGAGGATAAAGTAGAGGAAAGAGAAGATCTTAGACCTTAGACCGGACTGGTTTCCGCGTTTGCTGTACATGTTTCACAGCGGTTTGAGATGAGCAATGCAATGAATTCATGCAGAAAATGGTTGTGATTGGCTCAATGAGCACAAAAAATTGTTTTGTCCGTACATCAAATATCATCTTTTGTGGCAATTTAAGATAATGTGCAAGAGTTTGGACGCACTGGGCAAAACCCATAAAAGACATTCCCATAGTTAGTCCTCTGGTGGAGGTTAAGGTTAAATTGATTGGTCCGACATTAGTTTCAGTAGTTATTGTTGGCATACTAAAAATGTTAGTATACCGGGTGGGTCAAAAGAATTTGTTATTAAAAGTACTCTTTGGATGGGAGGTAAGGTTTTTACCCTGAAAACTGTAATATAAAAACAGGTCATGACTTTGAGTATAAGTTTGTTTTCATGGTAATATGAGGGTGATAAATATTACAAACCCCTAATAGGTCCTATAAGTATTGCCATCGTTTTATAATTTGCGCATCCTTACTCCAGGTCACACATCATTTTATGGTCTTCCAGCATCTACAAAATAAAAGCTGTCCAATGTTTCCTCATATATACTTGATTTTCTCCCTTTGCGCTCCGATTCGAAGATCCTACTGGGAAAGTCTGAGTTCATTCCAGTTCTCGTCCACCGCGGTGATGAACCGCTTCTAAATGGCTGCTGCATATTTCATGCGACAGTGTAGCAACAGTCTGCAGTCATTTGTTTTTAGACGGGGACGACTATCGCAGGTGTAGAAATCAGGGCTGATGGGTAATGAGGGAGTCGACCAGCTCGGAGCCGGCGAAGGCCCAACCTTGCCTCGCTCACACACACACACAGACACACACACACATACAATCTCTTCAAACAACAAGCCAGCGCCATATAATTAGACTGATTCCTTTGTAATTCTGCGACAACATCACTCCATTACACGACTTGGTTTGAAAAGCTGGGGGCTGAATGGCATAAGTAGGCTAACCATGGGTCTTAAAATCCTTGAGTGAGGATTTATCATTCAGCTTTATCATTTCAGAATAAAATGCTTACCACTCTTGGTCCACTGACAAATAAAGATGTTTTAATCGAGGCCCTTTCAAGTGGAACAAAGACATTTTTTTTTTTTTTTTTTGGAGGGGAGTGGGGTTATCTGACTGCTTTCCTGTTAAATGTGGATGATGTGGAGAGCAGAAGAGGTGGAGGAAGGGGAAAAAGCTGCTGTCCGGAGTCAAAAAGGGAGGGGCGAGCCGAGCGACAACATGAAAATGAGGAGGTGTGGAGAGAAAGGAAAGGCGGACCGCCAGGTCGGCAGATAAGGCCGGTGGCTTTATCTGCCCGGTAAACACACACGTGTCCGGCTGCAGATGAATCGGGCCGATAGACGGATGATCTTGAGCGTCGCGAGGACACCAGTTTGCCGCCAGCCCCGGCCAGATCAGATAAAAACGACCGCCGATCCTCCGGGACTGTTTATCTAAAAGGCCCGGACCATTAAAATCAATACATCCTCATCCACAGCCGGGCTGCGAGCGCGTAATGAGGCCGGACGGGATTTACAGTTTGTCTACTGTACGCGCAGACCCGGCGCTCGCGACCTCCGACCTCTGGCTCACACTCAGGAGTTACTTCTGGATCGTGAAATCGCAATCAGCATCGCAGACGGGAGTTTTAAACCTACCAGTGTCTGCGCTGAAAGTTTAATGAAAACAAGCCTGGAGGTTTATGCGCCGGAATCCCGCTGAACCGACAAACTGGGATGAAAAAGCAGAAGCCGAGGAGCCGCGCGTCCGCCGGGCCTCGAGCCAGAGACATCGCGCCGAGACGTCCCCCCCGCTCCCGAGGACATCGTCTGCACCGCCGACGCTCCACTGCAACACGTGACACGTGGCTGAAAAATGATTCCTGCTGAGACCCAGATGACCCAGTACAACGCTCGCTCTAATTTCCTTTAAGAGCCGGGGAAGAGATTGTCCCGATCCGATAGTGGTATCGGTCCGATATCAGCCAAACTCAGCTCCAGCACTTCTAATTCTCATTTTCAAGGTTCAAATGTATGCAAGTCATTGGTTAATAATAAATCGGTCAGTTTTTCTCATAGCTACTGTTGCTGACAATTGTTCTCTGTTTGAGTAACATCACTTGATCAAGCCTTTTCTAACATTTCATGCTACAAAATAAGACATAAAAGTATGTATGATTCGTGCTGATATCAGATCAGTATCGGCCAATACTCAAGGCTACAATACGGGTATCGTATTGGAAGTGAAAAAGTTGTATCGGGACGCTCCTGTAGATTGCTATAACCCTCCTTTCTACGCGATACCGCACTTTAAAAAAAAAAAACTTTCAATGCTCCTTTTTGCCGCGTAATCCCGGTCATGAAAGCAAACAATTGCAGCCGTGACGATGAGAGCGAGAAGCAGCTTTGAATGAAGCAAGTCTTCACCCAAAGCACTAAAAAGTAACTTCTACGGCTTAAAGATGCGATAGGAGAGACATCAGCATGCGGTCTGCTAAACAATCTGTTTTATTAGCCACCGACTCTGCAGCCGCCTGATTATGCGCACACAGTCAATTGATGTAATAGCCTAAATATGCAAACACGGCCGGCTAAAAATAACTAGCCTTTTTTTGTGTGCGTGCAGAGCGGAAACGGGCAGAGAGGAAGGCTGATGTTGGCCATTAGGATTCGACAGGCGCTACAACATCGGGGATGATGACAAATATTTGGAGTGAGCGGCAGAGAAAACATTGTTTACGCGGGACGCAGCGAGAGCCGGCGGCGCTCAGTCACCTTCATGACAAAAGACGCCTCGGGAGGCCGAATTACGTGGGGGCGGCGGCCGGAGCCGGAGCCGGCGTCGAGGAGGAGGAGGAGGAAGAGGAGGAGGAGGTGCCGCTGTGTGGCTGCGCATCCACGAAGCGATATGGATTTCACATCCACGCGTAAATATGTGACAAATGGCAAAAGCCTTCTCCATTATCTCTTCACCTCCAGCACGGCTGCTCTCACCCACAAGTGTTAGCGGGACCACTTGAAAAACACACAACGTATTTTTTGACGCAAAGTTTGTGGGTGGTGAGTTCCAAGGGCTGAGGTGATGAAGATCAGTGAGAAGAAGAAATCCCCCCTCTTCCTGCATTTTTTATTTATTTTTGTAAACGTATGGCACCAATTTATAGGCAGATTGGAGATCAAACACAACGTATACAAATGAAAGTTGTTAGAGCTGAGCAATATGGACCAAAGTTCACGTCCCAACATAAATGTTCAGTCAAAGTCAAATCTGACAAGTGGTTTTATTGAAACTGGCTATTTCAATGAACAGATGCAAAAACAAATAAATAGGTTTCTTTGGTTCAAACTCAGCTGTTCAAATAACAATAGAACAAATACTTTGTAACAGCAGGAGTTACCTTTTGAAATTATATTAAAAAAAAATAGCCCCTAAAATATCTGCCAATCTTTTTAGTTTAATTTGACAACTGAATGGCTTATTAAAATCAAATAACAGATTTTCTTCTCCATTATAACAAATATACTATATAGGGCTGTAATCGATACAACGATATGGTCTCATCCCATATCTCGTTTAAAAAAACTATTGTTATATCTGATTCTTTGCAAACTTTGCCGTTGTTTCCCCATGTTTCCACGTGCAATCCCATCTGAATGAAGGAGTGAGGGAATGTAAAGGGGACAAAAAGGTGTATCGAGTCCTGCCCAGATTCAACAAAGCACAGAAGCTGCAGAAAAGAAAGACAGGAAGGAAGGAAAAGGAAGGGAAAAAAAGTAAGGACGAGAGTCATCGCGAGTCGGCACCAATAGGGTGAAACTGGGAAGTGAGCGTGGTTGGCTGTGTTGGCTCTTGCTGCTGCTATGGAAACAGTATGACAGAGCAGACTGACTCTGCAGAGGCAGCGCTACATGTGGATGTGCACGCACACACACACTTACACACACACACACACACATTCCCATTATCGAGCTTTAGTTCATTCTAACGATGTGAGAAAACAAGGACACAGAGAAATAAAGCAAAAGCCGACTACACACACAAACACACACACATCCGCCCACCCACACACACACACACACACACACACGGAGCAATCCACCTACTCAGACACACACACCAGCGGGCCGGTGTGGTGCCGCGCCTCTTCCTGAATTTCACCTCAAGTATTCTCCCGCAGCTGCTCTTCAGCTGAACGTGTGGCGGGAGGGTGAATCCCCCAGGGTCCCGTGACAGCCATCACTTCACGTGCAGCCCCGGCCGTCACCATAGTAACTGCTGCCATAGAGACCGTCTCCCAGGAGCCGGGTGTATTTTTACTCGTTCGCTCTCTGTCATAAAACAGAACATGCTGCACTCAGTGGGCGACCGCTCCACATTTGGCTGCGCTTTACATTAGAGGCAAATTTATATCATGACACCTGAAGAAGAGCAGCTCGGCTTCTTCTTCTCTGCTTCCTTTTCTGCTTCTTCTTTTTCCCCTCTTTTTCTTTGGCAAAGGTGTGAATGCCTCACTCTGCAGCGCGCACCGCAGGCTTTCTGCTCTCGCTCACGATTAAGCAGTCGCACGCTGTCACAGTGAAACGCAAACTCATGTAGCTTTGTTCTAGAGATGCTTCGATGCTGACGCACTCACACACACACACGCACACACAGACACACACACACACACACACACACACACACAGACACACACATGCAAACTCATTTAAGTTTGTGACTATTTGCAATAGTAACAGCGGGAGAAAATGGAAAACCCTGTTTCACATCCCAGTGCTCCACATTGTCGGGCACATCTTTGAGGAGTGTGTGTGTGAGTGTGTGTGAGTGTGTGTGTGTGTGGGAGGCGGTTAGCTAACTAGCAGCAGGGAACAGTTTGTTCAGTCATTTCTACATTCATTGAATAATCACTCACAGCAGTTAACAGCACAAGAATGATCATATAAGGACGGTTTTAGTCTATTTTGTGGAGCACAAGGTGAGATTTAGATTATTTGACAACCTCCTTTGTTGAAAGTCGGGTTTTATTATCTGTCAAACAACAAAAAAAATGCAGTTTGATGAGTCTCACAACCAGAAGAACTTGAAATCTCTTCTATGGCAATAATAACCACCAATCCATCCATCCTGGGTTCACCTTCAGCGGACCACCACTGTTTCACAGGACCCACACGAACACACACACTGACACACACACACAGACACACACAGACAGACCGAAGCCATTCACACTCACACGCCTACTAGCGATTACAGCTCATCTCTAGTCTGTCACAGTGGATCCACACAGACGCAGGCAGAACAATGAACCGATACACGGATCAAAGTACCAATTTGTCATCTGCGGCGACACTTTTGGCAGCAAAGGAAGGAGAAAAAAAAGGCTTTGAAAGACTGTAAACCAGGCAGCTGTGCAGGTGTTGCTGCTAACAAGCACGGGAAGCGACTGGGGGGACATTTTATAAAGTAACAAATCCCCCAAAATGCCATAAAAAAACAAAAAAAGTTGTTAAAAATACTTCTAGATTCGTCTCTAAGCATCTGCTAGTTAGATAATCAATCAATTGAGGTGTTTGATGAAAGAAAAAACAGCCGGTTTTGTTTTGTTTTCCGTGGCGAGGGGGCAAAGTCTCGAGGAATCACAAATTACACGGCGGCCATTTTTCACAATGGCAGCCAATCTGCCGCCGTCGGGAGGCTCCAGGTGCCGCGTCCGTAAAACCCAATGACCCCTCGCATCGCCAACACTAAAAATAACAATCAACTGACACAACAAAACGCCGAGCAGCTGACGTGTCACCTGCACCCAAACCCCCCCCCCATCCCCCCCAAAAAACCCACGCGGAATCACTTACGCTCCAATGCTTGAGTGAGCAGGCACAGATTTGGACCCGGTCGGGTCAAACGAGTTAAACCTTCAGGTCCCAAATAAAACTCCAGGAAGGGTGTGTGTGTGTGTGTGTGTGTGTGTGTGTGTAGCGGGGGTGTTAGTGGGAGTATAAAACATGCGCAGAGGAGCGACAGTCGGGATACCAGACAGCGATGCATTGTGGCGGAAGATTTGTAAGAGAGGGAAACATATCTGCGGCGGTGACACGGTCCCATTAGTGTTTGATTAGCTGATTAACAGAAAACTGACACACAAAATACTTTGTTTGTTTCCAGCTTGTCAGATGTGATTATCTGCTGCCTTTCTCTGTATCGCTCTGAATTAAACATAAATGAGTCCTGGACGAGAGAGAGAGAGAGAGATAGGGAGAGAGTGAGATAGGGAGAGAGTGAGAGAGTGAGAGAGAGAGATGTGTGTCACACAAAGAAGGGTCCCGGTCGGAAATCAGCCTTGGGTTGTTGTGTGTCGTGTGACATTTCTGACAATGGGGGTCAGGACCCTAATGAGATCAAATGTCAGGCGGCGCAAACAGTAAACAGGCAGATGGAAAAAAGAAAAAGAGCACAAACAAATACCAGAAGGAGAAAACAAAAAATAAAGCGCATGTGTTGTTTTTCCCGCAATGCTGTCATGTTCTGAACGTGACTGAGGCGGAATGAGGAAGCGTAGCTTTGCTTTAAATGTCACGGGCTACAAGGAGTCAGAGACGACGCACAAAGAGCAGAGAGAAGGGCAGAAGATGTAAAAATAAGAGCATGTATTCATTTAAAAAAAGAGGTGACCACACCTCGGAAAGCAACCAGTGACATCTAAAATATAGACAGCGGAGTCGTGTGTAAAGATCCCACCATTATTCCCAGTGATCAATCAAAGCTCCCCTTGGACCCGTGCTATTGAGCTCCCAGTCAAAACATGGGGAAGATATCTCGGCCATACGTACGATATTGGATCTTTGTGCCGATATTGGTATGCCAATATTTTTCCGTCACATCTGATTTGATAGATCTAGTTTCTTCGGGCATAGAATTAGCACACAATATTACCTATCGTGTCGGCCCATTGGCGAAAGCAAGCGCATAACAAAGATTTAAAACGATGTAATGTTCTTTACTTGTGCAAAATAAAACACTTTTACTTAGGATTATGCAAATATTTATGTAAGATAACTGTTTAAAGCACAGGTAAGACACATTCTATCATTTTTAAAGCAGCTGCTCTCCATGAGACAATAATTTGTATTAGCATTTATTAAGTGAAAATATCGGCCAATACCAATAACGCACTGATAATCTTGTGCATCCCTGTCTGCAAGGTCAATTTGACTAATGTTAAAACAGCAAAACAGCTTTAAAGTATACCCTCTCCGATATCGCTCCGCACCTGCCCTGACCAACGAACAAAAGTTCCTTGTTCCCTGTAACAAACGGTAAACTTGTTCTGCCACTGGATACATCATATCTCAAAGTATGTGCAAATGGAGCAAACATGGTCATTTTATCCACTCAACACTAGAAACCAGTCATACAGTGTGTACTTTAAGCTGTTTTCGAGCAAATATCTTAAGGTAAATGCTAATCGGTGTCAGACTCATCAGTGACGTTGTGGTGCATCGTGTTCTAATGTGAAGTAAAGGGGCAAAGTAGTTAAGAAGACGATTGTTGTGTCAAGAACAGCCCTGTTGTTGGAGTTATGGGGAGGGGGGTTGGGGGTGATTGTGTTGACTCACCCATGGAGACGCGATAAAGAACCCTCACAAACATTCCCAGGCGGACTTATTTGGTTTCCCCTCCGCCCAACTGTTCCTTGCTTATCTGCGAAACTTCACCGGAGCTTCTCGTCTCCTTCTGTCATGTCTCACTTTCTCTTTCGCTCCCGTTTCCAGGCCAGTCTTTTTATTTTTTCTGCCTCCCTCCCTCCCTCCTCTCTGTTCTTCCAGGGTTGTGCTCAGTGGCCCAGTTCTGGCTGAGACGCCCCAGCACATCTCCTCTTTCTGTCTTCTCGCTCGTCCCTCACACCATGCTCTCTCTCTCTCTTTTTCTCGGTCTTAAATCTCTTCCTCAGTCTGTCTCGGTTGAACTTCTTCCTCTTTCTTCCTCCGTCCTCCCACCCAGAGTCGGCCAGGAAGCCATCTTAAGTCAACGTCGGTGCTTTCTGTTGCCTTGCTACCGGAGCAACTCATTGGAAACGCTAATGTTTGGATTCAAGTGAAAGATAAAGTTTTTTCTTTGACTACCGTTTGGCCTCAATCAATGAAAGGATGAAATTCCAATAATAATATGTCCATTTTAATCCATTTGCACCACAAGTCTACAGTGGTTTCCCCTCTGTGCCACTACAGAACAAGCATGGAAGGGAAGGGAGGTCCTGCTACCCTGGAAGACCCCAGGAAACCCAAGACTAGGGCTGGGTATCGCTTAAAATGTTTCGATACCAGTACCCATAAAACAATACCGATACCAATTGAGTACTTGATTTCATTCTTTTTGTTACTTCACTAAATATTAATCATGCGAATAGAAAGCAATCTGTTGTGCAAATGTCGCAACTTCTCCCCATTCAAATTTTTTACACAAATGCATTTTGAAAGTGCTAAAATTACGCTTTCGGTGATTGGCTGCGAATAAAACCATAGAAACAGACTTTGTTTTTCCTAGATCTGGGTACAAAAACAACATTGCAGGTGTCGTTTGACAAGCGCAGTTTCGATACTACTTAGTTCTGGGTTGTCTTGGTTGAAAGGTATCGAGTACCGATATCCGGCCCTACCCAAGACGGAGCCAAATCACCAAAATGTAATGATGCTGTGTATCAGGAAAATGCTGCAAATGATGTATTTCTAACCAAAGTGGTCCTGACTGAATATTCTTGGGAACCGATCCCAATAGCATGCATTATCACCATGTTTCAGAAAGCTGTGACTCTGAGCTGCCCTCTAGTGGGTGTGTTCCTCAACATAACAGGACAAACTATTTACATTATTATGTATTTCCACGATATCATGGGTTCCTCCCGTTACATCTGACTGCTGCAAACATTTACACGCACAGTTGACTTCTTCACCACTCGGCGCGCGTAACAATAAAAACCTTTTTGAAACATCTGGCTGGCGCTGCGCTCTACTGTGAAAGCGCTTGTTTTGGCGCTGATAACTGAACCCGCCTTATTGCCTCCATTTGCTCAAATGTGCCGCTCACACATTCCAAAATATACTGTGTATATATATATTTTTTTTGTCAGCTGTGACAAATATGATTCTGCTAAGCTATATGGCGTCACGCAGCATCAGAAAACTAAGTGATATGAATTGTTGACTCGGTTCATTGCTCGTCATAATCAGCGGGAGGATGAAAATACATTATGATAATCGGGATTGTGTTGAACGAAGAATAGTGGGAGACACTGAGGAGCAATATATATTCAGTGGGTGTGTGTGTCTATGTGTGTGTTCGTATAATCACATGTGTAGGACTCACCTCGCTTATGGGGACAAAAAGCAGCTCCCCGTAACACCCCTCACTCATTTAAAGGTGAGGTTAATGTGTGCTGTCAGGACGGAGGCGCTCACGGTCATCTCCAGAAAATAACTGTAAGTCAATGTCCCCTTAAGTGATGCAAATAAGTGTGTGTACAGGCCTGTGTGTTTATTTATTTATTTACTTATGAGGTCACCTTGGCATGCTGGTGTCCCAGCAGCTTGTCCAGTGCTCAGAGCCAGATAGAGACGAGCGCAAAAGGCACACACACACACACACACACAAGGATGTCTACTATTACACCATCTCAGCTTCATACTGTTGACCTAGAAGCTTTGAACTATTCATAGATCAACCCAGGAACAGGGCGAGGCTTGTTATTAAAAAGTTTTCAGGTTAATTTGATTCAACAGTTTTTTACCGCCAAAAAAATGAAGACTTTGTCCTCGAGGAAGAACACATAAAGGGGGGAGGGGGCTCTCCAAAGCTGTAGTTGTTGAGTAGTGACCACCACCTAGGCCAGAAAACATCATTATGTTGGGTGCCTTGAAAGGATATTTTTGGATTCTTCGTCTTTTACTGTTTTCAAGGCCGTGAACGTTGGTAGATATACTGGGTTTCCACAGATGTCCATTTTGAAAAGCATACATTTGTGATACTTGCACACAGATAGAAGAGATCTGCACAGCGTTAATGGTTGCGGGGACTGTTGTGCAGTCTCGCAACAAAATGACTAATCACATCTGTGCTTAGTGGGTTGCTTACATGTGAATGAAATGAAAAATGTTGTGTCTAGAAGGCAATAGTAGCGCAGTGTTGCTCTTAATCAGCGTTTTCTACGAGGGATGCAACAACTGACTAATAGATTGTTCTTGATCTCAAAAAAACAACTGGATTAGGTATCAGAAAAGTGGGCAGATCCATTGGGCCAAACCATTCACTTCAAGTCTTTTCACTTTAGTGATGACTTTAGTTTCCTCCACGAGGTGAGATGTCCACAGTGGTATCAGGTTGGTATCAGTACAGAACATTGGTCCAGGAATCAGTATCCCTGAATGAAGACGTTGCATCTCGAGTTTCTACATGGGTTCAATAGACCTCAACAAAATGAAGAGGTGCTATTCAATAGTATGAAGTGTTGACAACTGAAGACACGATGGTGGTCCACTAGTGTGGGTCAGGCTGTCTCTACAGTCCACTAACCCCGAACCAGGACCGCAAAGTCCACATGCCATTTTTTAAAAAGCCTCCTCAACCTACCTAGCGAGTATTTAAGTGGTGATTCCTGGGTCCCCAAACAAGCGGTTTTCCCCTCCCGACAACGTGACGACTCCTGAGCACACCGAGTCCTGATTGCGAGGGAACGGTTCACCTTCACCTGAAACTCTCTCTCTGTACACACTGTGAGACCTGCTGCTATCTGGAACAACCTCTCTATCTTTCTGTCATCCCGCTCTCTTTCTCGCTCTCCGCCTCTCTCTGGCCGGGAGTCAATCTCTCTTTTTTACTGCCAGCTGATAGCTGTGCATGACTGTCTGGATCTCTATTCATGCGTTCACTCCATCTATCACCTGCTGCTGCCTCGCTTCCACCCTTCTTTTTCCTCTTTGCCTGCCTATTTCCAAATATCTGACAAATGAATATACACATTATATGCCGGCCTCAAACTGTATTGTACCTCCGCCAGCACCCGGTCATTTATTACAGGGACCCTCGTCCTCACAGTTACATAGCAATTTCTCTTTGGCATTTGAAGGGTTTTGAATGTTACCCCCCCCCCCAATGCTGCATGACAGCTCCCACAGTTCCATAAACAGCTTTTTAGGAAGTTTTATCCATAACGGTTTCCTTAACAGTCCATGGAAATTGCACAGTGAGCAGTTGCTATGGTAACCGGGGACTCAATTGCCCCAAATTACCATAAAGCACTAATTAAAAAGCCCTGGCTAAGAGCACCATTTTGGCAAGCTCCTTGCAACACTGCTGAACCAGTCCCCCAGGTGAGGAAAATGGAATGGAAATCATTTCTACACCCACTCTATAACGTTTGAGGATTCTGTAAGAGGACTTAATGTAAATCCCACTGAGTGTAGGTGAGCAGTACGTGTCATATGTAACTGTAAATCGACACCCGAGGCCATTTCTGACACCTTTTTGCGTAGTTTTGACAAAGGTCGATGGCCAATTAATTCACAGTTCCAATGGTACTCTCTATTTTTGGTGTTTTGCATAGTTTAGATTTTGGGACAGATGATGAATTATCTATAATCTATTCTTTAGGGTGTTGTTTGTGAGGTCATGTCTGGGCAAACCCAAGCCAAATCTGGCCCACATACAAGATGAACTGCCAGTGTGCTTTTGCATCTGAGGCCAATGGAATCTGTGTAGCAGAGAGAAGAGGTGTGCCAAAAAAAAAACTAGTAGAAAAAAATGCACTGTTGGAGACTTTCTTCCTGTATTTACTCTCTTTCTCCCACTCTAGACACATCCCACTAATAACAAGAGTGAATGTTCGCATGTAGTTTGTAGTGATGCGATGACTTTGGTTTGAGGAAGCCAAACTAAGCATGCAAACTCATGGACCGATCAACACCAGAGGTTTTTTTTCTAAATTGTCCACATCGGCTATTGCTTCACGAGAGTTCCTGAAGCATCATTACTGTACACAAAACAGTCTCTGCATGAATTACCTAAGAGTCCAAAGCTAAACTGAGTAAAAAAAGGTTTTAAAGTGCGATACAAACCACCCACCTACTTGTTTAACAAAGCATGCAGCTACATGGAAGTTATTGCAGCGACAGAGATCGTGTCATACAGATGCGAAGCTGCGATTAGAAATGATAAGAACTTCAATGATCATGTATGATCATGAGTATGACTTCGTGGAGAGCCAGCGATGGTCAAACAATGAACAGAAACCCCCGTTCGACTATGCTGCCACAGCTGCGTCAAAGATGGGAACTAGGCCAGTGGCACTTCCCGAAAAGTGTCAACCCAAGTTGACACATGTCAGGACGCTGCTGCTGCTGTTGCGTGGGCTAAAGATGAAAATGGTGCGTCTTTCTTTTGACCCCTTGCCAGGCGGGTCTAGTACAATCTGTCTTTCTTTTAAGAGGCTTTAAAATCGCTTCAAACAGATGTGATGAATACAATCAAAACTAAAAACCTTTTTGGATGGAACATGCACACACACATTAAATATACGTTTCAGAGGGTATTATTATGCTGCAAGTACAAATGTTACCCCGGATTGGGGTAAGTGGTAGTAATAAGGAGCCGGGCCTAGAGAGTCCACGTTGAAGTGTTTTTTCCCAAGACACGGAACCCCTAACTGCTCCTGCTGAGTAGGTTGGCAACTTGCATAGTGTGTACGTATAGAATGTGAATGAGTGAGTTATATGTGGTTAACTATATAAGATACAGTGCGTTCACCTTTTAATTTTGAAAAACTGGGGGGGAAAAGATGCCTTAACCTCAAAAGGAAAGAAGAAGCCTTAATACCCACATGACGACGGTCATTATTATGGAAAGAGCAGCTTGTTGCAAAGCGAGTCACCACAGACACCTTCCTGTGTCTGGACAGACAGAGACGGCAGCGAGGAGGCAGCGCCGTGCAAATATATATTGGTCTGAAGCCCACGAGTCACGACACAAAAGCTGCTCTGGAGAGTGTTCAAACACGATGCCATCACCGCGGCGACGTGGGCACCGAGAAGGCATATTCGGGGCTGGGCAGTCAAGGGTGAGACACTTTACTCCCACACACCTGTGCGCCGCCGTACCTCACCATCACGATTCAGGGAGCTTGAAAGGAACATTTACAAATCAATTGCTGCTGTCCTTGTCAAACACTATTTCTGTGCCTAAACTATTCCAAAGTGGTGTTGAATGTTTTATTTTTGTTACTGTGGCTTTCATACTGCAGTTACAAATGTTCCTGCACACAAGGAGGAACAAAATGTTATTCACAGAAAAATGCACCGTGGGAATCTCCAGTCAGTACTTGTCCTGTCAAGTCCCTGAAAACAAGCCTTTTATCAAGGACTGTGAACACGCCATGCGCCCCTACTCATCCATCAATATTAGGTTTTTTAGTCCATTTAGTCTTTTTTTCCCATTTAGTCATCCCAGTACAATCACACACAGATTTCAGTGCAGCTGATCACTAATCTCTCCGCATGAACTGTGGTGCACCCAAGATCCGGCGCAACAGAACGCAATGATGCGTTTGTCTATGGCCGACGCCTACATTTAGAAATCAGGGTCATCCTATGGTCAACATATGCTGCCAAAATTTTTTGGCCAACAATTGAACGCTTTTCCCCTCACTATTTGGATAAGAAACAACAAAGGATACAAAAGAAAATTCTCAACATTGACTGAACACACACAAAGTATCGCTCATGGTCCACAGGCAACAATAAATGTGCAGATTTAATAAATGTCAGATATTGGCCCATATATCGGTCCACCTCCAGACTGCACTGCTGCTGTGTGCTGGTTTAAAGCCGGCAGAATACGCTGCCATGCTCCAGCTGCCATACAGGCAGTCGTATGGACACCTATGGAGCCCATAAGACCTGTGGGAGCTGGCCTACATGTACTGATACACAGTGCGCCACACAGAGATACAGTCAACAAGAGGAGGAGGCGAAGTGTAGAAAAAAAGAAAAGAAAGAAAGAGCGGGAGGAGAGAAAGGAAGTCAATGATGCATTAAGCAGCAGCACGGCTTTGGAGACGCGCGCACACACATGCAGATTAGTTAAGGGATCGAAGGGAAAGATTTTCAGAGCAGGAAATCCAACAGTGTGGTTGGAAAACCCGCGGTCAGCAATCCACACACACACACACACACACACACACACACACAAACAGGTCATATAGTCACATGCAGGTCCACTAAGACACATGCATGGATGGGCACATACACTCCGCAAAGACACAGTATTCTGCACACATACATGCACACACACGCACTGGGGTCTGCCTTCAGTCACGTGTACCCGAGTGGTCTATTAAGATTCGCTACACATCGGTGCCTTCAGTGAGCCGGGGGACTGCACTCAAATGTAAAGAAAAGGAAAAAAAAAAAACACACACACAAAAAAATCTAAATTATGGTCGTGCATTAAATGAATGGAAGAGAAGCAACGTTTCTGATACCGTCGACGAGGGGGAAAAAATGTGTATCTCGTAGCAATTTGTCGTAATACGGCTGTAATGACTTTGACGGGGGCATTAGCTGACACTGCGCCGATGAACAAAGCCGGAGAGTGAAGTGAGTCGTCGAGCGAAGCTGCCAAACGCATCATTACAACGCCATCCCTAATTGCAAAGCATTATCTGCTTTGCTCCAATATCAAAAAAACTGTTTTGACATTAAAACCAGAAGAGGAGAGAGTGAGACTCTGAACTGTCAAACGTGAGGAAAATGCATGGGAAGCACTCTCTGTGGTCAAACAGCATCACAGGTGGTTGTGCTGTCAATCACAGGGTAGCCACGCTCACGGCTTCATTCCCTATTACTGTAAATGGGACCAAAAACGAACATCTTGATTTATTGGGGAAGAACCGACAGAAGGGATTAGAACCATCATCTCATTAGCGAAAATATCTACTGAGCTAATGAATCAAGCGTGAAGTGAGGTCATTTTCCCATAGAAGTGTATACAATCAAGCTTTTATCGCCCGTCTGACTGTGAGCTTTTAAGATGATGACTTTGAATACCAACTTAGCAAACAGCGGCAGGCCGACACCATCATTCATTTGAAAGTGCGATAGTCGCTCGGCCCCGGCTTTGTTTTTGGTGTCGATCAAACTGTTTTGTCTTTGGGTAATTCTGGTGATGCATTTTTTGCAAGTGTGTAAGTGGTTGTAAATGACAGCGGGCATCACTCACGATATCACTTAGAATAAGTGAGTACAGCCGGCCTTAAAAGCAGACTTTTACCATCATTTTTGAGTTACTTTTGAGTTATTTTGCTGTCATAAGATTTGAGCATTCATTATAAATTGACACTAAGGCATAATTTCCTTCCTCCGAGGCTTAAAGGAAGTGGCTTCCTGCCAGTTTTCAGCTTCTTTTTACAGACCCTGGTGGGAGCCGCTCATCTGTGCCGGCGGATGAACAGGCCCCCATCAGTGGCACCGACCTAAAATCCAAAGAAGGACTCCTCACTTTGCTTTTTTTTTTTTTTTAAACATACGTTTTCATTGATTTAATGGAGAAAAAGAGCACAGTGGGTCAAAAAGAAAATCTTAAACTCTTGGATTGCAGTTACAGACATCACAGAAATCTCTGCACACCTGCTTCAGTCGAGCATTTGGCAGCTAAAGAGTCAGATATTTTCCAAAAAAGGTTGGAGTGAAACAAGGCTGACTGTGACTCAGTGTTGGACTTCAAAAACCTCAAAATCACCTGGTGGGCAGAAATGGATAATATCAAATTAAAAGATGTTTAGAACTTGTTCACACTGCCCCAAGTGGCAGGGAAATCGGCCACTGCAGGCTTAAAAAGGCTGGAAAAGGCTGATTAATCTGCTTTATCAGGCCCGTGTGGGTGTATTTTGCGTGTTTTGACAATGGCTTCTCGCTTGCAGTACAAACAAACAAACCCACATCTGTCCTCAGATAAAAGGAGGAAAAAAAAAATAAAAAATGACGACGCTTTTCCAACCCGAACCCTGAAACAGCTGAAACACAAGACGGCTCGCGGGTTGAAAGCTGGTGGAGAAAGTGTGTTTCCAGCCACGTTGGGGATTAAAAGCAAACTTGTAAAGAGGGAGAGGCGGCGGCCACAGCGCGGCCTCTGTCTGGCTGAGATGGGAAAATGCCAAAGAGCAGCAAAACGGCAGCGCACGCTGACACAAGGCCTCTCTCAGTCTCTTCCCGTCTGATAGTCAATGACAGCTGAACTGAAACAGACCGAGAAGGACAGCCGGCAGATGCTGTCGACTTTTAGAGAGATTACACCCCCCCCCCCCGTTCGCCACCTCCCGTCCCAGAAAAAGCTCCTCAGTCGGATTGAGATGCGAGCGAGGGCCGAGACGCCGCTAATCTTAATTACACGTCCAAAGCGGTTGTGCGTTTCTTCCCGTCGTGCCATCGTGCTGGCGCTCTCTCGCTAATGGAGGTTGTTATTTTTACAACATTGAAATGGCTATTATGATGAGACTCAAAAGGTTCAAATGACCTCCACTTCACTCTGAAATGGATGAGAGGGTTTTAAAGACTTTAACCGAGGCCTCGGGGTCCCTCCCGCCCGCTCCGGCCCCTTCCCATTCAAGCATCCCGCCGTCCTCAGAGTCGTCTCATGAAGAGCTCCGACCAGAGGCTAGGCGGGGGGGGGCACGTGGACAGACCGGCACGGGGTGGAGACACCACGCCCACCTATGAGGAGACCCTCTCCTCGTCACAACATCAGGTTTGTTTTAAAAGTGAGACTAATAATGATGAGAAAAGTGTAGCTGAGTCACATTCATGTCATCAAGGGGAAAAAAACTGAGAGTTGGTCTCCTGGTTATACAAAGTTACAAGTTACAATATAATGCTTTTATTTTCTAATTTCTCTGTGAGTGGGTTTGAAATGTGGAATGCTCTTTTATGCTCGGGAATTTAGGGTCTTGATTGGAAATGGCTTTATTTTGCCATGTACTGTGCTGGAGGACACAGCTTGTGAAGTCTGGCAGCATGTTTTATAAATTACAAGTCGCCATTGTGGCTGGAGCATGTACTGTGTTGGGAATTTTTGATTTTTTGGTCTTCAAATTCACTGATATCCTGTGAAGTATGACACGGTTATTTAATCAGAAGTACAGAGAGGGAGAGGGACCCTCTAAACTTTAATGTGTAATATTAAATGATTGATCCGGTACAGTATTAGTCCGGATGAGATCAAAAAAATCTCTAACAGCACCTCTGGACATAATAACTGTACTGGAAATTAATATCAATTGAGGAATAGAATATTTGATAGATTTTGAGTGATTCCAAGTATAAATCAGGTCCATTTATTCCTCCTTTCAGAATAGAGGCAAAGTTGATTAGATAGAGGCTGATACAATGACCTCAGTGGTCAACATGTCGGAATTGATGGAATTAAAAATATGGCAAAATTCATTTGAAGTTGAGAAATGTAAGAGTTTGTAACCAAGCAAGCTAAT
>CAESWR010000069.1:404671-421566 GCA_903171835.1 Mullus surmuletus | reverse complement strand
TTTTTTTTTTTACAATACTACATTCCTGTTGTATGACCCACAGAATGTTGTAACAGTGGTCAAAGACTGTGATTTGACAGATCCTGATGTGATTCACAATGGCTGGGCCAAATGTCAGTTTTAAAATAGAAAAAACTGTCTGCTCGTGAGGCGTCACATCACATGTAATTTTAAACCTGGCCAGTAGGGGCCACTGTTGACAAATCTTACTTATTTGTTAGTAAATGAGGCCGCACAGGCAGAAATCTTAAATGGACAAGCTTTCCCTCCTCTGTCGGTCTCTTTTTGTCTATTTAACTGACTGTTTTACCACAAATCAGATTAATTCAAAAATTTTAAAATACGACGCCCACTGGATCCACTTTTCTTTTTTCTTTTTTTTTACTGTGACAATCATCACTCGCCTGTAGTTAGCCTGATTATCAAATTAGCTTTTATTATCAGGGAATGAGTGGATACACATAACGCTCAATAAAAGATCACATTATCTTCCTTTCATTTGTTAACGGTTTCATTTTTACAGATGATTGGATTTCTGATTCCTCTATTGCTGCATTTCTGCCAAAATCAAGTCAATAAAAGCCCCTCTGATCAATGTCACATGCTCACACTCATTACTTGTGAGGACACTGGATCGCTGTAAATTGGCGCCCTGTGCCCGTCCTGATCTTACACGCCTGGCTGTGGTGTTTGTGTGAAATTCCAGCCCTGCCAAAAATCTAAAAGTTGTATCTCATAACTGGAAAACGTCACGCATGAACTGAGGGTGTTAACAGGTTATTGGTCCCGCAAGTACAGGCAGATACATCATTCACTGGTGTGACATCCAACACTGGAGCCAGGGCTCCACCTGCTGCATGCACAGGAATACACAATACCACACACACACGCACACACACACACTTGCTAAAAATCTACAACATGAGGAAATGTATGCCTCTCCATTTTGAAATGGGACTTTTTATTCAAACCAGTGGGTGAAGTTTTAGTTGCGAGCATTAACTCCTACCTCACACCCATGTACATAATCTACCGACCTTTATCAAAAAGAAAACATCAGATACTAAACTAATTTTTGCAATGAAAAAACAAACAAAAGCTCCATTAACTCTCTGGCCACAGCAAGCCCACGCCACCTCCCAGTTGATTTTGCGATTGTCCATTAAAAAGTCATCAGCAATAACTGCCTCGAAAGTGCCTTTTGGTGGTATTTTGGTGATTTGAAGTAGAGCAAGTAGATTTTGAGCCCTTCGAAACTATTCAATGCATGAATATAATACAACTACAACCGAATCGCACTGCAAGAGTGAGGGGAGCATATTTTGATTGATTATTGTAGCATCCTCAGTCATAATTAGCAAAAATATGAAACATCTAATCAACAACAAAGCTCATTCTATACTATATATTGCATGCCGGTCTGTACAACATTTACACACACTGACCAAATCTGTCCGTGCAAAGTGGGGTTTCACATGTTGTAAGTGCAGGCTGTCGTCCAACAGTAGCCCCCAAACCACCCCGACTAATGGGCTAATGGTTGGGAAGCGGCTCCGATGACTCATTCGCTCGCTCTCCGACGCGCACAAACAAAACACAAACACTGACGCACACAAGTTTCCAATGAATGCTCTTGTTTGCACTCATTCCACAGGCGGTCGCCGACACTTCAGCCGCTCGTTGAGACACGCGGACAAACAAAGGCCCAAACAAAGAGGGTGGAAGATGTCACACATAAACACACACACAAAAAGCCTGACAAAGAAATTGTAAAGGTCGCGCTCTCCTGTGTGGTTATGAATGCGTGTCTATTGCCATCTTTTGTGGTTGTGTGTGGGCGGACAGTGAAGCCGAGTTGTCATGTTGGACAGAACATATCTGCATATTCATAAGCGTGCATCTCTATGCACAAGTGCAAGCACTCAGAAGAGGAAGAAACATGAATGAGCATGTAACTTAAACATCTTTTTTGGGGGAAAAAATCTAAATAATGACGTTATGAACACACCAGAAGACATGAAAAAGAGGGGGAACAGAGGAATGGGAGTGGATGAAAATAAACCGTAGGCAGGTAGCTAGCTAGCCATGTAGGTAGGAGACCGTGTGGGCTGACTCGTTCTCACTCCTAAGCGCTATGGTAACATACAGAGCTGCAGAGGAAGAAAGGAAATCAGGGACGAGAGATGGGGGATCAGAAACTACGTCCGACTCAAATGCCCTTTAAAGCCTTCGAATCGTAGGAACTGTGGCATGCAAACGACAGATGCGGAAACAGGTGAAAAATTGGAATATGGGGGGGGGGTCTATTCCATTGATGCCGCTATTCATTACATCAATATCAACAGTCTCTTCATAAATGGATCTGATATGAAAGTCCAACGCTCTGAGAAGCTGAAATGAGTCAAAATGCACCTGTGCACTCCTACGGTTTGAGATTCATTCAAAGTGCCATTTTGCGGTGTGTGTGTGTGTGGACTTTTGCAGATTAGTCACTTGCAGCTGCTGCTCCGTCTCTGAAGTAGTCATCAGTGTTTTTGTTGGCAGATGATAATGGATGCAGAGGCGCGCGCATCAGGTGGACCGCCACCTCTGCAGAGACATTTTTAGATTTCCAGCCGCTCCTGGCTTAAAAACTGCCCGATGTGGAAGCGGTTAATGGTCGTAACAATAATAGTTATAATAACAATAATAATAATAATGATAATAATTACAGCCGCACCTTGGCATCTTACTCGCACAATCTCAATGTTGTGTTTCGTTCCCCAGCCTCAAGGTGAGCTTCCATCGCCTTCAAACCCAAGGCTCAACCGGCATCACTATTCCACACTAATCTTCCCCCAGCTCAGGTCAGCTTCACATGGCGAGGGAAAAAATAAAAAGGAAAACAAAACAAACAACAAGAAAAAAAACACCTTCAACTGTGAGCCTCTGTTCTACTCCAGCGAGGCAATTTGTCCACATCCTCACTGGCAGACATTCACAAGTCTCAGAGAAACATGTTTTCTGACCGGAGCAGGTGCGGAGATAATGGCAAGACCCCCCCCGCTACCCAAATCCCCCCAAAAAAGTGATTTCACACATGTGAGATTTGTTGCTGGCGGGGACAAAAAAAAAGTGTCTTTTCTCTGAAAGGTCAAAGACAATCAGGTTAAAACAATAGAAGCACACACAGCCTCTGCAAAATGTGGATCCTCCGAGCGCTTCGTGTGTAACTGCAGCTGTCTGGGAAACCTCAGATATTGATTATGGGATCCCTTTGATCAGAGATTAACGTGCTGACACACTGTTTGCATCCAACTGTCTCTGTTCAGTCGTGTTGTCACTTCTTCACGCCGGCTTCCAGATTCACGACAGATGAGTCAAGTCTCTCTTTACACCGCCCATTAATGTGTCTCGGAAAAATAAAATAAATAAAATCGGCGAGCTTTGCTTCTCTCATCTGTCTCCCTCACTCGTCCTCCGCCTTTGTTTTGCACTCTTCTTGCCGTCCCTGCTCATTTCTCACCGTTTCATAATCCCGCCGAGAGTGATGCAACCATACAGTAACTATAATGCAGACGGGCAACCGCGCGCACACACAACCCCAGTGAAACCAGACGGCTTAGAAAATATTTAATCTACGCTCGGGAGTGAGGTCAAACCCCAGTGTATGAAACTGTAGCAGTAGTGTTTCTGTCACTTCAATTGTTTCCAATATCTGCCTGCCTGCCTTTTTACTGGTTTACTTCTCGAATAAGCTGGACAAACTCCTTGTGATTAAAACAACCCCATAAACATCTAAACAAGCGTGGCACAACTACAGGGAGCCCAGGCTTCTTGTGTTTCATCCGCCAGATTAAGTCTCTAATGTTTTATCACTGCACTCAAAAGCGCAGAACATCTGTATTTCTTTCACGGGCGAAGAACTACCCGCTACACTTATTGCCGCTTTGAGAGTATTTTCCGGGGTCCTCCAAGACTCGTAACGTGGATTTTTTCCCAATGATTAAGATGTTTTTAGCCTGTTCCCCAAAGTCAGGCAAAGACAGACAAATATTCACTAAAACGATGTTAAAGGTACAATGTGTAACCTGCTGAGTAAATCTAGGAACCAATATGGCAGCTCTTTGGGTGAAACATGTTTGGGTACCGTGAAAATGAGGTGACTTTCCTCTGCTGAGAGGGTTCGGAATGTCCACAAAACTCACCTTTAGGAGCTCTGTCTTTGTTAGCATGTTTCTCTCAAAAAAAAGAAAAGGAAAAAGGAAGCATTACCATTTAACACAGCATAAATACGGCCTTTTTTCCCCACTGCCATTAGTCCGTGTCTCTGAGTGCACTTCCTCTTTGCGTGTATAATAGCAGCGTTATGGTCGGCTGCACTCCCGGTGGCCTCGCACTGACAGCAGAAAAGACTCGGCTTGGTGAATGGGTTTAATTGTCCTAATTATTCACACCTGAGAAGGTGCGGATATAAGGGGAAGCCTCGAGAGACTCGCAGGGATTCACCATGCTTGTGCTTTGCTACATTCTAAAACAAGACAGTTATATATTTGTTGTTGGTGTTTTTCTTTAATGGCTGCTAGTCATTGTATGTTGTGGCTCACCAGCTACCATTATTCAAAAGCAATTCTAAAAAACTTACATTGCACTGATCCACTCACATCAACATACAGAGGTGGGTTATCATTTCTGCATTAGAAAAAAAGAAATGATAGAAAGTAAAAGGCAAAGCGGCATTTCATTTGAGTCCATCAACATGGTGAGCATATTAATCATAATTCATATATCATGTTGTCTGATTTGCGATAAGTGCCGTTTTCTGTCATTCCTAACCATGTAAAATCCCAGTACAATGTATTTTCAATCAGCTACTGTACTCAATGTGCCAAAACATAGTCAAGCAATCTAAATTAAACCTCAGCATCAACACACACCATCCGCAAGCAAGCAGGTGAATCAAAGTAGTCAAAATATTAAGAGAAATGACTTCACGCTCTACTGAAACAGGTCAGCGTGTCACTAATATCTTCCATTAGCTACTGATCTGCTGAAGCTCTACAAGGATGTTCAGGAACCAGACGTTGCCAGGCAACAGTTGCAACATCCACGCACACACACACACACACACGCATCCCTTGATTGATATCGTTCAGTGGCTACTTTTGTTGGTGAGATGTTAGCGCTGAGGCTTGCAGAGCTTTATGAGTGCGGTGCAGTTTGGGCCACAGCGGTGTCATCATGACCGGATCACCTTCAGGGAGACGGTGGAACCTTGAAACTAGACAGGATAATCATCTGGATATAAATAAATACACACACACACACACATACATATGCAATGCACAGTCCTTCCACGACAATTTATGAAAATAGTATGAAATTGCGTGTACGTGATGCTGCCGAACTTTGAGAGAATTTATAGCAACTTTTAATGGTTTTATCTCAAGGACTGCATGGCTTTTTGTTTTATGTGCTGCTCACAGTTTGTTGATTGATTTTCTTTATATCAGCGTTTCGTTTAAAATATGTATTGTGCAAGTATTTCATGTGTAAGAAAGCATTTCATTGTAAAATCACAGTCTCATGTCCAAAATCTACCTGGCCCGGTTTCGGGGCCACGACCAGAACTTGAAAGGAAAGTTTAGTGAGAAAGTACCATATGAAAGCCTTTGCGTAAGAAGGTATCAACGCATATCAACGCATCAAAAAACAAACCTGAAGTGGGATGGAATAAATCAATGAGCCTCAATGAAAGTTTTGTCATCCAGGACTTCTTTGCACACAATCCCATCCCCCCCCTCTGATCCTCCGATAAACCATCAGAGATATCAGCTGTTGGTCCTCCTGAGGTTGTGGAAAAGTCAAAAAACTTACAGTGAGATATCTGCAGTCTCAAACACTTTTTGATGTGTGAAGCTCAATCTTCTTCTGCACTTAAACTAGTAACAATAACGTATTCTCCCACTTATTCAGTGGTAAAATCAGCGTAAATTATTGCCTTCATCAAGTCAGACTGGGTTGTAGAAGTAAGGCGACCACAATTTGGACAGAGCCAGAGAAATACTGCACCACTTCCTGTCACATTTACTACTAGTCCTGCAGTTGCCCTGATGTCGCAACATAGTGCCATGTACTATGTTGACAGCGATCTCTGGAGCCATCTTGGACACAATCTTGGGCAAAACTGTGATTTTTAAAATGTCAACTACATTTCTTATTACCATCAGCACACAGTCAAGAGCCATTCTCGGCCCACAATCCTCCACTAAGTGCAGGATTGTGTGTCAGTATGACCGGAGAGGTGCGCAAGGGTAACACTTCTCTGGCCGCTACTTTGAGCCCAATGTGTGCAAATTTAGTGATAGGAATGCATTACGTTGTTGGCTAATTTAATAGAAGAAGCTTCGTAGAGAGAGACGAGAGATTAATTAATGTTCTGCTGCACCTCCGGTTGACACAAACTGTCACCGTCATGCAGCGATGTCACCAGATCGGATTGACTTAATTGAAACCCTCACAGCTCAGCCCTATCAGGAAGGATATTGCGGCTTTGCGGGACACCGTGCTCGAGTATCAGGCCTACTCATGTTCCACTCGACTACCGGAATCTCTCAACCGTGGGGCATCCCAGCGAATCCGTGGGCTAAGGTGAATGCCATGTACTTGCAATGTTGTGGGCTCAAATTTGGCTCCTGGCTCGTCTCATCCCTCGCTCTCTCTCCCTGTCATCTTCGCTGCCACCGCTCTGCATGCGGCCTAATGAAGCAGAAACGAATCCCAAAGCTTTATATCTGCAGTCGACAGAGCTGTGAAGATGAGATGTTTCCTCCCACGCAGGCAGGCGAGAGAGGCAGAGAGGCAGGCAGGAGATCTGGAGACCAAAACACCACCTACTGTAGCCACCGCGATGCTATGGAATATCTGATGAAGTCTCACTGATGGCAAACAATAAAGCTGCAGCCACCATGCAAGCAGTATTTCTGTACCGTTTGTGTCTGCAGTGAGCATCTCAACTCACCCGTCTAATCTGACAGCAAACCTACAGGCCCAGAAATAGAGTTGGATGCCAAAGTTTGCCGCCACTTCACAAATGTTTAGCATTTCCTTCCTTATTTGAAAAGATGTAGACTCTCTAAGATGCGTGAAACAGTATTTTCTAATGCACGATTCTTTTTACATGTAGCTGGGAATATGTGGGTGGATCTTAAAAGAGCTGTGCATGGTAGGCAGCCCAGAAATATCGCAGAACTCGAAGTCTTGAGCGGGGAAGAATGGGATGAAATCGATCGTACTTGAACTGAGAGGCAGGATAATTACATAAAAGTATGGTGTCCAAACGTGTGGGCCCTGATTTTGGCTAATGCCATTTATAAATCTATTCATCGTAGGACAAACCGACAAACGAAGGGGGGGGATGGTGTCTGTTAGCAAATTCTGTTTGTGTTGACAAGATGGAGTCAGGTAAAACTAAGATGGTTGGAGTTTTCATTCACAGTGTGCAAAGACATGTAGCTATTATCTATATACAGTGTGTTCTGATGCCCATATTTTATACAATGTATGGATGACATGATTTTTTCTTTTACATTTTTGTGGATGATTTAGAGGGTCCAGGGCCAACAATTTGACCGTACAGAATCAACCGAATGTTATTGACAAACAATCCAGATTAATTATGAACGTAGATGTTATTGGCATGTCCATTATGCCAAATATGTCGAGACGATGTCTATGTCAGATCTACCAATCTGTTCGGAAAAGCTAGCCCAAATCGTAAAAATAGGGCAAAAAGACCTGAAGTTTTCACACCTGATCCAGAACAGTATGTGAAGTGTCCTCAGGTGGTCAAGCAAAGGACTCTTGTTGGGGGATGGAGGGTGGGGGGTGGGGGGCAGCTGAGCAAAAAGTCCCCGATGGTGCAAAGCTGAGTCCTGAGGGCATGGAGGGGCCGGCTGTCGCCTGACCCTGAGGAAACACATTCATCAGTAACCCTAGCAGCACGCATGTCAGAAACTCACAATTGGAACCGAGTTCCTGACTGGTGCCGTGTCTCCTTTTTTGATCTCTCTCAAGTATAATAAGACTCAATTTGTTCTGCTGCACACTTGTTATATCTCTTCACATCTACAAAGCACACACAATCAGACAGATTCCCCCTCATGCCTTGAAGTTCAAACCCGGCCCACTAATAACATTCATAATGTCTTTCTAGGTTAAGGCCCAAAAGAGACAATCAGAGAAGCTTATGGGAGGATGTAGAGCTGTGGTGAAATCCCTGATACCACAGTATAGATAAAGCGTTATGTAATTAATACTCCTCCTCCTATGCAGATACAGTAGACAAGCCTAGAAATCCTGGCCTCAGCTGTAACTGTATCCCCAAAGTGTTTGCCACAGCTCATATATGCAGTCGTTTTAATCGCCCCGACTCCTATATTCCCTGGTAGATCAGCGGCTCTCGCCTCAGCTAATTACTGACACTGTAAAACAGGTTTCATACAGTAACGCCGAATCCCCTCAGCCACGCAGCATGCAGAGAATCTGCCTTTCTCTCTGGCTCACCCACACACACACACACACACACACACACACACATACACACACAGGCAGGCAGGCAGGCAGGCAGGCAGGCAGGCATACATGCAGCCAAAGCCGAAATAAAGCTGTTTACCTGCTAACACTGTCACAATTCACAGCACTGGCAAGGACAGGTGACCGGTGGAGCCGGGGAAGACCGGGAAAAGTCTGGAGGAGCTCTCTTACCAAGAAATCCCCCCCTCCTCTTCTTCTTCTTCTTCTTCAGGAATTCTTCCTCTGCTCTCCTCCTTCAGCTGGCTTCTTCCACTGCTCCGGCGTTCATCTTCCCCAAGAAAGAGAGCATGAAAAGAGACTTTAGATTGTTCGCATTCCTCTTGCTCTTGTGTTTTCTCTCTTTCTCTCCTCTCTTCCAGATTTCTCCACAGTCTCCGGGGGAAGGAAGGAAGGAGGAGGAGGAGGAGGAGGAGGAGGTGGTGGTGGTGGGGAAGAGCAGGAGCATCAGTGATACACTGCCGCGCGCTCCGCTGCAGGAGACTGGACGTCAATCACACAGGTATCCTAGGGAACCGCAGGGTCCGCCCCCTGGCCGCCACTGATTGGTCAGCTGGCGGAGAAACCAGAAGTCACAAGTCCTGGCGGATCCACAGATGGATGCTGAAAGCCGTGGTGGGATCATGTACAGAGCCAAATAAACAGTAGTGGATTGCAGTACTTGTAAATTCTTTCTCTCTCTGCCTCGCTCTCTCTCTCTCGCCGCTCTGACTTCAGAGCCTTTATTTTACAGTTGCCTAGCAACAGCCGGGGCATATGCGAGTGCGTGTTGCAAAGCTGAAGAGATGTGGGAGAGAGGAGGGAGTTCAAGTCCTCAACTCTCTTTCTGGCTCTCGGTTAGAGGCGTGTTGAATATTTCAGCTCTCAGCAACGCAGTCCGTCTATATTGTTGCCTCAGATTGGCTTTGACAGAAACTCCGGGCAACATGGCCAAAAACACCAAATAAATGAGTGGGAAAGCAGTGTCACTTTGCTGAATATATAATAAAACATTATCATGACTCATTCATTTGCTGCAATTATTTATCTGATTCTTGGCTGTGTTATGACTACTTTGAACATTTTAGAATTGAGTTTAGAATTGATACACTATATGTGAATACATGTCAATGTTCTAAGAAGTAATGTGTAAGGAAATTTGGGTAATTTTTACATGTACAAACAGCTACAGGTGGTTGTCTTAGCTTTGGTTAGCACAAGGACAAAAAACATGAAACAGCCAGCTTGCCTCGGTCTGCTAAAGATAACAAACATGCTTTTAGAGTTTGATCTAGACTCTTGAGATAAAATGATGCAGTGAGGGAGCTCCAGAAATAAAGTCAAAAGATGTTGATTACCCCCTGGTGGCTGGCTACACTATAGCATATGTAATGAAGCCTTATTCGTGTTATTTACTTTAACCATCAAATTCATTATTCCAAAGACATCGGGTCATTTCGAAAACTTCTTATAACGCTGATGGATGTGTTCACTTATTCGCTTTTTATCATGTTGGGTTTTTGGTTGCCATAAAAAAGGAATAATTTAATTTTCCATTAGCAGGTTTGACAGTGAAAATTGTGAAGAAAAATAAATAACAATGTGTCTTATCCAAATCAGCAAAAGCTTTCTAGTCCTTTAACTGTTAGAGTTTACATTTTTGTTGAAAACCAGAAAGAAATTTGAATTAAGCATCCACTTAAGACTAATGTTCATGCTCTATGGATTAGCCATACTTTGCCCGTTTCCTTCTTGAAAATCTCGTATCTTTTCTTCTTCTTTGCCTTCCATCTATTCTCAATAACAGATGGTGATGGGGGTTGATCTGCGCTGTTTTGCTCCACTGAAGAAACAAATCTCTTTTCTGCATTGGAGATGATCTGCGGGACCTTTGGCTGTGTCGACTTGTTTTAGTATTTCTCACAAGAGATGCAAGAGCTGATGCTGTGTACCCAAAACGAACCCCAACAAACCAGGAACACTAATTTGATAGTTGGTAATATAACAATGAATCGTTCTTGAAAGGAGCAAGAATTTGTGTTGGATAAAAGCACTAGATGATGGCGGGAACAAACAGGATTTTGACCTCATGAATCATGCTTTTTTTTTTTGCATTCATTATGCTGATAGCTCGGATTATGGGTGTCAATGGGTGTTGCACTGCGCGCTAAAATTTGGGGAATGTTCTTGTGATAAAGCCAAAAACACAATGTCCTGCACAGCGCCAATTTCACTCTCACGAAAAATCGTACTGTAGAGCTGAAGAAAGGGGGGCCCCAAGCCACACAGCTGCTACAGTGTGAAAACGCCCTTAAGGTCATTAATGTTAATTCGACAGACCAACACAACGAAGAACAGCAAAAAGAAAGTTGAGTTGAGAGTAAAAGGAAGTCTACACTACCAGGGTTAAATACAAATGTGCAAAAAATGCATATAAGTTTGTGTAAGTCACTAATTTGTGTCAGTATTACTTTGTTAAACTGGTCACAAAAGAACACTGGGGTGGGCTATGCTTGTCTATTTGCTACATGCTGAGCACTTTGCAAAGAATAACATGGTACCGCAAGCCTGCATCTTCTTTCTACATATACTGTAAAAAGCTCCTGAATAAACAATAGAAGTGGTCACCAGTCACTGGTGTCAGAATGAGTCATGGGCAACTCTGGAGAGAAGACAGATACAGGACAAGGGTGTATTTTAATAATCATGGGTCGCAAGGTGACAAAAGAAATGAGTTGCTTTGCGCCGGGATGTAAGACATTTAAAAATCAATGCTGTAGAGAAATTGGTAAATGTATAAATGCATATTTAGGCATGTGGGCGTCAGCTGGGGCACAGGGAGAGACGGGTAGCAATGACGGGAAAATGGCAGGGCAATGTGAACGGCAACTGGCTTCCATACACAATTAGGAGTATAGGCATGTTGGAGACCTTGGAGGCAGAGTGCCTCCTATAGCTTTTGACAATTTAACGGCTTAAATGAGATCAATTCAATCAGATTTTTTTTCTAAATCATGAGACAATAGCATCCAAATCATAACAAAAGGTATTTCTGGGCACTGTCTTGCCAACGCCATGTAAAGAGACCCAACACTGGATCATCAAGAAACACTGTGTTCACCAGATATCTGGGCCCTACCACTCACTTCAGGTCACTGAATGCTGAAGTAGAAAAGGGTAAAATTTGAGTTGTGAAGTGGATTTGAACATGGGAGCTCTTGGTCCATAGTCAGTTAATGGATACACTGAACGATCAAGAGACAATGTGTTAACCAGATATCTGGGCCCTATCACCCTCCTCAGTTCACTGAATGCAAAAACGGAAAGGGGCAAAATATGAGTTGTGAAGTGGATTTGAACATGGGACCTCTTGGACCATAATCAGTATATGGATCCAGTGGACCATCAAGACAGCGAGTGCATACTAGATATCTGGGCCTCATCACTCTCCTCAGTTCACTGTATGCTAAACAGACGTAGAAAAAACATGAGTTGTAAAAGGGATGTGAACATGGGACTCATTGGTCCATAGTAAGCGTATGGATGCAATGGACCATCAAGCTAGACTGTGCTTGCCAGATATCTGGGCCCTATCACTGTCTTGAATTCACATAGTGATGATGTAGAAAATGGCAAAGATGAGTTATGAAGGGGATTTAAACATGGAGCTATTAGTCCATGGTCAGTGCATGGAGCCACTGGACCATCAAGACACAATAGGACTTTGGCCCGACCACTCTCCTCACTTCACTGAGTGTCTGACTGCGTCTATACGCATGTGTGTGGGTGGGTGTGTCTCTCTCTGCTCTCCTCCACCAGGTGATCAACCCCTCCTCTGACCAGCAGCTGTTCCCACTCCGGCCGAGAGCGGATAAAGGGGGGAGGAAAGGTGCAGCCTGTGTGTGTGTGTAGGAGAGAGACACACGGTGGTCTTCAGTAGTGTACAAGCCTACTTTTGTGATCGTTTTCTCTCCCAGGTGTGCTGGTGATTTTTGATTTCTTCCTGCCCAGCTGTTCAGAATCCATGGATTGTTTCCCCCCAGAGTGGTGGCGTCCTTAGTTGTTTGTGTGGCCCTGGTCCGTTGTGTTTAGTTTTGACCAGTGTCTTTGTGTTTTTTGCCATTTTGTTTGTTTTCTGTTAATAAATATACATTTTCCGTTCACACAGCTCTGTCCCTGTGTCACTCTCCTTTCCCGGGAACGTTTATTCTTTTGTTTTCCTCCCCTCATCCCCTAGTTCCACCAATGGGAAGTAACATCATGCAAAGCTAACCTAATGGTATAGTGAGGGAAGACGGGTTACCTCATGCATATTTCCACTCTAAACCAATTAATTTTAAAGATTATCCTTATGATTGAGTGAGCAGTCATAGTCATCAATCACAAATCATTGTTATAGAGCAGGATGTTCCATCTATAGGCCTACATAAAATCTGTAATCAGAGGTCATAACATAATTAAAACTTTATCTGAACGTTGCTTTGAGAATGTTCCTCTGTTGTTTTCCTCTAACGTCATGGTAATATTTTATAGAAGAGCATTCAATAATAATTATATCACAATCACAATCATCATAACGAGTCTCGGATAAACCTTCAACTGCTTCCTGAAGGATGCTGCCTCCATTAAAGCAACCATCCAAGAGCTAGAGGGATGGCTAAAGACTATAGACAGATCCGGAATAAACATTTTGTAATCAGAGGCCTTAATAACATCCTGAAAACATATTTCAAACGTTTCTTTGAGAATGTTTTTCCTTTGTTATCACGTAACATTCTGCAAATTTTTTATAGAGGAACATTCTATAACCTGTTTACCTCACTAACGTCCCTAATGAATGTTACATCCAAAACATTCTATCTTTGTTAGCATTTAACAATACCGGAACATTATTTGAAATAATAAACATCATTAAAATGCTCTTTGAACATTAGATAAAAATGTTTTTAACAGAGCCTGTAGAGAATGTTAGGCAATGTTGTGGGAGCCGTCCCCGCCAGCTGGGTTGTGCTGTAAAACTGCTTTTACATCTTCGTTCATATCGTTGGACAAAAGGCAGACTCTGCGGTACATTTATCCGTTTTTGGTTGTTTTTGAAATGTTAGACACACCAAACACGTGACTAAGTGCCTCAGTCTGTAGACACTGATTCTACAGTTAGAACAGACCCTAGCAGTTTATTTGATGAGTATTTGTTGAGATTAATCTCTGTGCGACTGCAAATGTAATGTTCACAGAGAAATCACTACTTCTGAGCTGCTCTGCCGTCACGAGGAATACTTACTGAAATATTTCTCTCTTTTGGGGGGGCAACGGCATGACTCAGAGCATCAATTATGCGTTTCATTATGCTCGGGTAGTTCCTCATTGCAACGTTTGTGGAAGAACAAATTAAATTTCCCATTGTCGGAGGATATCGACTCGTAGACGTTCCGTAAATGCCACAGTACCTTATTCTGATGATCTACAACGTGTTTCTATTTCAGCGCAAAAGAGGTTTCTGCACCTGCTGATCGGCCAGATCCGCACCAGAGTAACAACAGATACGATGAGAATACGACATGAGCTTATTTCTTCAATTGATGGTCCTCGGTCCGTGCAGATAAAGAGCATTACTCAATTTTTCAGGATTAATACTTTTTAAAAAACACTTCCGGACTCAAAAACAAGAGTAGTTTTTGAGATGGTTGGGTTATATGAGAATAAACCTGTATTGGTGTGGTTTTACATCCAGTTATTGAGAAACACACTATTCAAATATGTTGTGTTTGTCAATGCATAGGAGTGTTAATTTCATGTTCCAACCCTCTAACATAAGGTTTTTGTTTTTGGTTAGTTTTGAGCACAAATACACTAAAGAAAAACGGTTTACGGTTTTTAACGACGTTTTAACGATTTGAAATCATTTTTTTCGACGTCATGACGTCACAGCTCCCCTTCAGAGCAAACGACCGCGAACATCTTAAAGGTATCTGGAACTTTTCGGGGTGTATTTCTGTTCCTCAATGTAAAAACATTGGTTTTCTGGACCTTTTTGAGCTCGACAAGCAGAAATACTCACATTTTAAAGTGACGTCTCTCACCTTTGGCAGACGCGGGAACTCGATGGCAGGTGCACATCCTCGGCAGGAGAAAATGGCGCCTCATTTTCCCGCCTCTTTCGACGGTTATTTCCCTTTTTTTTAAACCAGCAAACTCCAAAAAACTTGCCCAACGGCCCCCATGGCTAGCTTGGTGGAACTCAAAACTCGCGCAGTCCTGTCAAAAAGAAAAAGAGGGAGGAGCTTATGAGACGTCTTCTTCTTTTGATTCGATTGGCGGCGGGCAAGCCAACTTAAAAGGCGCAATACCGCCACCTACCGGACGGGAGTGTGGATCGGAGTTTATGAGGCGTTCAGGGGAGCTGAAAATAAATCGGGCGTCTCATCATCCTCGCCGTCTTGTTGAAAATTAACAGTAAACAAGCTCATAAAACAGGTTTGATCCACATCATACTTGAAAACAAAATGAAAACATTAAAGTGGATTATTGATGTATGAACAAAACGTATAGCATGGACGAATTAAAAACAAAATCAGACTTCCAAATCAACCACATTTTCCCCAAACAACCAAATCCACACTATAGTTTTTCTGAAACGTATTTGAAAGAAATCACTTGAGTAATCACTTTAATCATAGATAAATCTAGTACTCATCTGCCAATGATGTACTGCAAATTCAGTTATTTGGTGCTTTATGACTTGATACTGTGGATCGATGTTGCTCAGTTGGCTCTTTTCATTTTTACAACCCTGCACATCTCGCAATCATAAAACGAGCGGCTGCACAGATGAATAGTTCAAGTGCAACTGACCCAATACCAAGTGTTCTGAATTTAATGTGTGTATGAAAGCTCTTTAACAAGTCCGTAGCAACCACTGGAGGGAGCCATTGCTCAGGCTGCCAGAGGTTAACTCAAACCAATGCCTTTAAAATGAGAATAAAATATTAATTGTGCTTTCATATGACCGTGTCAAATGACACTTACACCAGTGTCATTTTACCATTAGCAGGATGGACTCTGTTATGGTTGCTGTACGTCAAGAAAGATCCTTAATTTATTAGCCATTTCCATCCATTTTGGAACATCTACAAAGACAATTTTATTTCAGAAATGACAGGATTGCCCATTAACTGAGAACGTTTGCAGGCTTAAACCGATGAGCATCTGTAATGTGTTGACATAAAAAGAGAATCTGACACAAACTTACATCTGCAAAGTGTTTATTCTTTTTTTTTTACTACAAGTATACAAAACTGGACAGACAAATCTATGAAAATGGATCTTATTTACAAAAACCAAAAGTGTTGAGCGGAGGGGGTTGGACAGGCATGCTGTGCTGGTTCTCGAAAAATCAGGGAAGAGGGGACACCTGTCACGCTGAAGTCCCGACCGCGGCCGACTGGCTGGCAGGCTGCAAGAGAAAAAGAACGTGTGGTCAAACGAGAAGTCTGAGCCTCCCCAAGCGAAAGTATTTTCAGATTGCCGCTTTGGAGAGTCTCAAAAGCAGAGTTAAGTTGACTAATGGTGCTCCAAGTTGAATTCCCCATCTGAAGAGGACCAAGACACTCGTTTGGATGCGTGTTAAAGAAATACATGGCACTCTCAGTAACACAGCTGGTCTGGAACTGGTCACCTGTAAAATGAAGATTACCCGTTTCTTAAAAAGCAGGTGAAACAAACACAGGACCTCAAGAAAGGGGGAGGGGGTCCTCTTTCATGTGACCATTTAAGCAGTTCAACAGCACCACATTAAAGGATTCCCTTCATCTTCACAGCATCATTTTCTCATATTGAAAAAAAGGGCAAAAATAAAATGAGCAGATTTCTGCGCTGGAACAAATGGGACCAGCCCAAATGGAGCCCGCCCAAGGCGGAGTCTTAAGACCTCCCCCCCCACCACCCCCCACGCAAAGAGAGAAGCCTAACACTCGCCTCCTGTGATTTTTCCTCCTGAACTCCATTGCCGTTGCGGGCATTGGAGTCCCCACTGCCATTAAATGTGGCTTCCTGTTTGGCCTGCTTAGCATCAGTGTCCTTTACTGGGCTCTCCTCTTCTGGTTTCCTCTGTGTAGAAACATAAAGGTGAGGGGGAGGGGGGAGACAGAACTGAAGGCCTCTTGAACAACCGTGTTCCATGCAAATGCACCATCAACGCCGATTCAAAGCCGTCACAGAAGCTCACACCAACTTGATTCGTCATGCTTACAGGTCTGCTAAGATCTAATGACAATGAAGCCCTTCCACAAAACAAACAATCACGTTTGCTTGCATGCCACCAACCAGCAAGTCACAAAAAAAAA
>CAESWR010000069.1:365680-380737 GCA_903171835.1 Mullus surmuletus | reverse complement strand
TTCAGTATAGGCAGTCTTGATGAAAAAACTAAGCCTACCTATGACTTCGCAGTTTTTGCCTCAAGGAAAGGATCGACCAAAAATTGCTTAAAAGGCTGAAACACCCACGAAAAACCGAACATCTTTGTGTCTCCGGCGTCTGTAAATGCTTTGTTGCGGTAAATGAGCAAGTATGGTCAGCCAACCTCGTACAAACAAAGGTCAAATCAATCGCTTGTCACTCCCGGCTGCATTGTTAATAACGAGGGAGAGTTGCATTCCTGACCTCGGCCAAGATCCTGGAAAACATGATATATCAGTATATTGTGCGAGGTGTTGACATTTTGAGATTCACTGGATGCGCAGAGTCGACACTGAAGTCTGAGAAATCTTGGGATTTCCCCCTGAGGCTCAATCTGTGGTTTTTAATTGAGCCTTTTTTTGAAATTTTTATTTTCCTCCCCCGTCCACTCATCTTTCTGGGTTTTATTAATCAGTTGAGGGAGGCATTCGGAGCTTCTCCTCTCATGTAAATGCATTTATGTGAACGCAAATGTCCTTGTTTTCATTGTGTCATTAGATGTAAGCATTTTTTTTCTTCTAGATGATGCAGTAAATCATTTAGGTTTTTGTGTAATCCCTGTTAATCTCTTAATTAACTGGGATTCTCCTTATTAAAAAAACCCAAAGCTTTCTATGCTGATGGTATTTGATATGAAAGACCCTGGAAAACGGGCAACACCACTGTAAGAATGCTCCATCCATCGTGGAACATTGCAGCGAAATCGGTAATCACATTCCCCCCAAATGACTGCAGGCTGTTGAATATATTCCGTTCTATGTGCATTTTTTAAAATAATAACGCAGATGGTCTCACTTTTCTGAAACTATTCCTAGGAATTAAAGATCCAGTGAGAAGGATTTGGCGGCATGAAGCGATAAAATTAGATTGTGTCCAGTTTCCCCTTCCAACGGAGTTAATAGTAGGTTCATATATATGATTAATCTCTAATAAAACCATAGTGACCACGCTAACAAAGTGAATAAAAGTAACCCAACAGTATGAGATCATCTCAAACAAAGAGTTAACTTTTGTTGCTCGGTATCATAAATGAAATAGTCTGAACAGCCTGTGATTACAGCCATCGTTATACATGAACGCACCAGTGCAATGTCTCCGTTCGATGGACTTTGTTTATCGGAGTGTGTTGTGTCTCACCGTTATGCTCCAGAGATGGCTGGCACATCGCTGTCTGCGCTTCGACTGACTCATTTCATTTATCCATTTCCCGCCGGTAATCCTCCCCGCATTGGCATTATTGTAATAATGCATCTCATTATGAAACATAAGAGCAGAAGTGCAATCGTTTTTTGTCGTTCATACCCACACTATGGACTCCTGAAAATGTACAGGGTCAGCACTTTAATTTTTATTAGATTTACTCATTCATTCCTATTGATTACTTCCATTATTGTTTGATGCCGTGGTCTCGCCTCCTCCAAGACCTCATTTTACCACCATTTTCAGCAGCCTCTTACTATCTTAAATCGATCTTTCGATTGTGACGTGCGATTTCCTGGTTAATGCGAGCGGGCCCGTAGTTGGATTGGAAGTCGGCGTGCTAGAAAGGCGGCTCAGAAGCACTTTTAGGGCGGTTACGAGGGATCGATGGAAATAAATTATGCAGCTTTTCGCACAAAGCCGAGCCCTCTTTGTGAGTCAGGCCTGAGGTCATAAACGCTTCATGAGAATATGACCTTTTATTAAGACAGACATGAATTGATTCAAAACATGATCTATGTGAGAACAGGGCGATGCTTTGAGAGACTCGCGCAGATTCTGGTCAGATCCGGTTCCAGACCAGCAGAGCAAACACGGCTCCAGACGCTGGGGTCCTCACCACGACACCATCTCTTGGCATCGGTAGTGTCATTTTTAATTCGTTCGAGGCATCTCAGCTCTCCGGTTCCCACAGCCGCCCACCCCACCCCCCACCCCCCTCCATCGCTCCTATAAGCAGAGCGTGTTTGTGTATTCGAGGGTGTGGGCCAGTGGTTACTGATTTGGTGGCTGGTTGTATTAGCAAGAAAAGCTGGTTTGAACCTCGGAAACTTGGACGGGTTGGGAGGGGGGGGGGGGGGTTATGACTCATGAACCTTTGTGGCTTCTCCTCTGCTTTTCTGTCACTTCAGTATCCTTTTGATCCACCCACCCAAACGCCTTAGACAGGAAAATAAGATGGTGCTACAGTTTCCCCACAGCGCACTCTTGACAAGAAACTCGAAGATCCAAACTGATGAAAAGTACTTTCAGATTATTTGATCGGCTTTATATTGATCATATTGAAAGTACAGTTTGGTGTGCTTGCACGCAAATAACTAAGATGTCGAACATTGGAGATGTTTCAGGAGGTGAAGTGGTTTCCACTTCTGGTAAGTACTCAATCATTGTGAAGAAGGATTTCACTTGCATCCATTGAATTGTTTTGCACTTTTCCAGCCAAAACCGCTAATAGAGTGCCGATAAACAGCAAATCTGTTCTTCATAAAATCTCTATGACTTGAACAAGGTGATTAAGATTAAGATCAGCCTGCCAGGGGATGAACTCATGCTACCATATTTCAGTGTCTCAAGTGACTCCCCCCGCCCGACTTAAAGTCTGTGGTCCTTTGTTATATTGCCAGGAGTAAAGTAATTTTAGTGCTTGTGTGTGTCCGTGGATGTGAAGTGGATCACTACTGAGCGAACACGCAAGTATAATGACTGTGGGAAAAGTGGGACAGGACAGCAACACACACAGACAACTGGGACAGAAAGTACTTCATGCGTCTCTCTTGTTCCGTAGCTATGCAGGTCGTGTGGTTGGCAGCGGTTTAAAAGCCCAGAGGGAGAACCCGGAGATGACTGTCCGCAACGCAGATCCTCTCCTGAAGGGGGCAAAGCAGAGGCTGGAGCAGCTAACACAGGTATTCACATCGTCCCTGCAAGTCAGTGCCAACGAGAGAGGTTATCGGTTCGGTATCCACGGTCCCAAGTGGGGGCTTCATCATGATTTGGTGAAATCAGAAATACAGAAACAAATCTGCAAAAGATGATGATGTCACAAACGCAAAGCATGCTAGCAACTTGTCAGCCAGTTTATTTCACCTCCAGAGTCACCCGTTGAGTTATATTTGTGTATATGTGGAAGCAGATTGGTGCCACAGCACAGTGGTGCATTTAAGCTAACGTTTGGAAACACAATGGCCTGCTCTGGTCATTTAGCTAAGCTAGCTGGAGCTAAACTAGATTTTGTGTACCGCAGTGCACACAAGAACACAATGCGGTCGATGAAACGATCAGCAAATGTTCGGTCAGGTTCCACAGATGATCTGATGTTCGTGGTAAAGACGTCACCAACATCAGTAATGAATAAATCAAGAAGTCGGATGCACTTCTTCACCCCGGACACACCCCATGAATTTGCTTTCTTGTGTTTGTCAGTGTTTGTCAAAGACGAACAGCTGCCTCCAGGGTCTATAAAAAAAACAGTAAATAGCTTTCTTTCTTTTTTCTTTTTTTTTTTTTACCAGCCTTTGTAAACCATTGGTATGTGTCATAGCTTTTGGTGTTTACATCTTCAGTCTGTTTGACTGCATTCCCCGTCAACCGAATCCTGATGTTTTGGACCTGGCACATTCACTTGTGGCAGATGCAGGATTTCCTCTCATTTCTGGCCCAGGAAGCGGTGCTGGCCTCACCTCGACCACGGCGTGATGATTTATGAGGGCGGTACACGGGGGGGGCAGGATCTCTGATGTAGCTGTGGTCTATTTGTGACTAGTATGTGGCTAGTTTGGGTACATTTAAGTTGGCACACGGTTCACTTCGGAGTGTTCAGGATCAGGTTTTGAACAGATGTCAAGTGGTCTGCTGATCACAATAAAGTTGATATTAACTCTGTAATGGCGTCAAATCTAAAGGTGCCCAGCCCACTTTGATCTGATTGGTAATCCATACAATGTGCTGGCATTTCTACCTAAGCAACCATCAATCCTATAATCTTTGCCAAAAAGCTTTGTGAACATATGCAAATGGTTCCATTTGTTTACTCACATGGTCCGCCATTGCCGCGTACACTGTAAACACAGTCAATATAAACATGACCCATTCCTTGACATTAAGTAGGAGCAGGTGTTCCTAATCTCATCTCTGAGGCTCATGCCAGCTTTACACCCAACCTACTTCCCGCCTCCATGGACACGCAGGTTTTTGCTTTGGGGCGATTCTTCTTCAATGAGGCTAATGAGAAAGCACAAACAGGTGGGAAAAGAAAGGAAAGATCCAATAAACGAAGACCTCTGAAGGGAAAGTACACGTCAATGAGGTCCTCACAACTCTATAAAGCCGGCGAATCTCGCGTGTCGCCATCCTCATCTGGCTCTCAATCATCTCTTATCACCACTTGAGTGAGGGGCTGCTTAAACCAATAAATTTAAATGTCATCGCTCCAAACATATGTCCATTATGGCAAGCGGTAATAAATTTATTCAATAATCGCACCTGATTCATGCAGCGCTCTCAAAGCTGCATAGTAATACGGAAACAGGATTTGCATGGACTGTCCCTGAAATCAAAATTACACATCAAGGTTGCACGCAAGAATGACGGCGGAGTTCGGGGGGGTCTCAATGAACAGCTGAGACGTGTGGGAAGACGGACAGATTCTGGGACGAACTCCAAGCAGACTGTCAGAGGGGGCATCAAGGAAACATATGGCGTGACGTCTTTGAAATAGCTGTTGTTTCGAGCTGGAACCACGAAATAAATGAGGACAGTGCTCCTATTCGCAGGTGTCCGCTCGTAGGGTCAAGAAAGCAATTTAACCCGGAATAAGCGATGACGCTGTCGATGTGTTCGTGTTGCGGAAAGCTGCTCCGACCCCGACGAACAACCTCGCTAAGTGCCTTGTCGCAACTGTCATGTAGGGGGGGGGCGAAAAAAAGGGTGATTTCTGTTGACGCAAGTGGTGTTTGACGTGATGGAATATTCGCAGCAAGAAAAAAAATCATGGGATGAGACATACAAGCCCTATTTTCCCCCCCCTCTGTTCTCCGTCCCATTTTGGCGAGGGGTCCATTAATCATGGTGCATTTACATGGCGGAAATGCAGAGTCAGCATCTCCCCCCAATGCGCCATATACACAAACACACACCATGTAATTACTTATGTATGAGATTTGGTTTCTCCGGCCCATTAATTCTACGTAAGCCGCGCGTGTCCTTTTAGTCTGTGATTGAAACTTCTTTTACCATGATGGCAAACGCAAAGACGCCCCGTCGCTATGACAATAAGTCATGTTACATCAACGCGGAGCGCGGCTCATATGCATTGCAAACTACTCTCACTCGCACCCTCGCTGATAAATAGATGAACAGATTTTAAGTCGGCGCGAGCCATCACTTGGAGTTTGGAGTCACCTTTGCAGATCCAGGGCCACGGTCACGCAGTGCGAGCCATTCATCTGAGGGGCGCGCACACATTAATGCCCGCCATTTATTAATTATTATTCATGGCTGTCATGTGTGCCATTTACACACCCACACGTCTGGGGTGAGCGGAAGGAAACAGGACAAAGAAGCATCCTTGGAATTTTAATTATGCCATCAGCCATGTTTCCTAGGTCTGTCTCTCTCTCCGTCTTGTCTTATCTTTCACTGTCCCGTTTTGTATTAGGTGTTAATTAGACCTTTGGAGCAGCGGGCTCTGTCTCATGCAAGCTTTGCCCTCTAATGGGATTCTATTAGCATAGTCACTCGCTTATCCTTGCAATTAAAATTGGTGTGTACACGCTCAACCAATCAGGGCGGGCCTAATCAACCTCGCTAGGTGCTGAGGAGGCCGTCTCGCTGCTTCTCTTAAATGACAGCAGGCGACAATATGGGCAGTGATAGTTTCATTAGAGGAAAGTCTGCTCCCCCGCAAGCAAATCCAGCTCTCGTTGTCCACCATCTTTGTCAACTTTTAGAAAGTATGCTCAACCTGAAGTGTATTTAGAGAGCACGTATCCACCAATTTCGTATTTCTTGAGTCAAACGGCAATCCCATTTTGGAATTGTGTTAATTCGTTTCATCCTCTGGTGTTTTGAGTGAATATAGCCCTCTTTATCTTCCCTCAGGTTGTTACGAGAAGTGTTCAGGTTCTCAGCGTTCCAATTTTGCCAAAGACCAAAAGTCAATTATCCGATAACTGCAAGTTTTTCGCCGGCCATAAATTAAATAGGACAGACTCTTCCTCCGGAGCCGAGTAATTTCCCTCGTAGGTGTATTGGTTTTGCCAGAGAGCGCTTGTGTCATATGGCCCAAATTCGGTTTAAATTATAGCCTTTCCACATGACTTGGAAAAACAATGTCCTGGTAGCGACGCCGCTGTAATGTATTTTTCGCCCTCCCTCAGCCCTCATTTGCAGTCTGATGACATGACAGTGAATCATTACACATAGTCTAGTCTGTCTCTACTCCCCTTGGACACGCTGTCATATAATAATAATAATAATAACCTTGGTTCTCCTTGTTTCCCAGCCCGCCCTGCTCCTACTGTACACTCCAGGCCAGCTGTCCCTCTGTATGTGTGCAGCATATGTCTTATCTGCAGGGAAGGCCATCTTTGAATATGTATATATAGACTTAAAACACAGGAAGCACATGTGTAAGACGCCTTCGTTATGATATTATAATCATTTAGTTTTTCCAAGTAAGTCATTGGTTTGGGTTGGATGGATAGTTTCGCTTAGATTATGACACAATCTGTTTCCTCTTTTTAATAGTATTTATTGGAGATCAGATGTTTCATGCCAGCAACAGGTGTCCCTTTTTTCCTCCGCAAGGGGCTTTGGATCACCTCCACAACTCCAGGTTTTATCTAAGCAGCCTCTCATCGTTGGAAACAGTCAAATGTGATTTTACGCTCCTGTGATATAAATAAAACTACACGCTCCTGCCTTTACTGCTCAGGTATGAGTCCTCCTAAACAGCCGCCGCAGTGATCTCGAAAAAGCTGAAAGCAGATGCAGTCAAATCAGCCAGACGCTCCTATTCAAGCTCGCTGTAATGATCACGAGGAGGCGCGATCACTTATCTTGACAAATCGTTCTTTTGTTTTCCTGAGATAACAAGAGATTACCTCTGTACCTCGGGAAAATTAGATTTGAAATAGCATAATTATTAACCTTAATGAAGGCGCTCCTTAGCGCCTGTGAAACCCTCTCTCATCTCTCCTGCCATCTTGTTTCGGTGTCCTGGCTGTTTAAACATGTGCATGAGCACAAGTAGGGCTGCCATTTTTTAAATTAAACACTTGATCTGATGATGAAACAAAGAAAAAAGGAGGAAAAAACCCAATATCACAGCAATCAGCCTAGTAGATTTTTTTTCTATTTTCATGTACCCTCCATATATCTTCCTTGTTCCAGTCAAACAGCGCAACGTAATTATGTCTACTGCTGCACATTTCCAGGGTCACAGTGTGAAGAAAATTGTACTGCATTTTCCTGCTCACTCAGTGTGTGTGTGTGTGTGTGTGACACATTGTGCACCACAGGAGGGTAACAGTTTACACTATATATTTTTGCGTTAAAGGGATTATCATTTGCATGGCAGAGTAAGCCATCTTTAAATTCCAGGAAGCAGTTTGGATTTTGGCTGTGCGGCAGCAAGCAAACAACCGCGGCAGGCGAGCGCCGTTGTGACTTCGCCTGCCCCCGTTTGGCAATTAATTCTAAAGACAACGTTTGCAATTACACAACGGTTTACTCTCAGGTTGGCTTCTGCGCTTTCGACTTTGCCACGCTCAATTCTCTATCTGAGGTGGTATAAATCATTACAATAGATGCTATAATCTCTGCGGTATCGGCCCGGCTCTCTATATGAAAATGGTATCTTCGGGGAGAATAGAATAAAACAAGATGTCAGAGCAATATATCTTTTTTTTTTTTTTTTTTTTCCCCTTTTTAAATTTGGTAGCCTTATCTCTGTTCTCAGCAAGAATTTATATATCGCCATCTCGCCTCTCGAGTACATCATGCTGCAAAGTGTAATATCGCTGTCTCTGTGTAAGTATGAAAACCTAACAACCTCAATTTTGGTGGGGTTTTTTTTGGGGGGGGGGGGGGGGGGAGTCTTACGAGGACAAAAAGTTTATAACGACCTTTGGATTTCATTCAGCACCATCAAATATTTGACTTGAAAGTGTGTGTGTGTCACACATCTTCAGTCCCTGATGATGCAGTGTATTCTTCTGGCATTCAAATGATGTAACATGCCCGAGCAGCCGCGATGTGACTTAAGTGAGCACCAGAGGATATGATTCAAGCAGTGGCGGCGTGACCTCAATTAGCCTTTACGTCCTCTGTGACCTGTTTGTGGATTTTGTCACGTTTCTTTTTTGTGCACGTGTGCACCTGAATGAGTAGCTGCTCATTTTTGTCAATATACTACCTTTGTTATGGTATTTTTGGCTTATTCTTTACATGGCTGGAGGCAGATGAAAGCCACCTTATTTTAGCATGAACACGTAAGTCACCTCGAGTCAGCGATTTCGCAGTGACAGCAGAAAATGTCGCCTTTTTTATTTCATTAGTGAATAGACTAATAGACTAAAAAAAGAGCTTTTGCTCATTTTGATTTCTTTGGTAAAGCTACACTCACCATCTTAGTGATGGAAACTGATTTTATCGATACAGATGCAGTGATGGATTCTGCCTATTGCTCCAATTCTTTATTGATTCCCTTATTGATTCAATTTCCATTGTCACTCACAATTTCCATAGTGAGTTATGCTGGTTGGAACATTTAGCAACATAGAATTTATGTAATATTCCAGCGCTGTTCATTTTTTCAAATAAATGCTCCCTCTTGCTGACGGCCTGCGTCGTGTCATGTTGTAATATGACCTTTATTGACCTCCCTCCAACACCAATTTTTTGCTGCCTTTTGTTTCTTTAGGTCCTTTTTGGGGGGTGAGAGATTAACAAAACCCATGGGAAGAATTTCCACAGGCATGCGGTAGATTAAGTTTTAACCTTACAAGAAGAGCCAATAACACCATGAGACAATCTATTAGCCTTCACAAAAAGTGTATGAAAAGGTGTGTCGTATATTATTTAAGGACCGGTTTCTTTTAAATTGGTTGGATGGGGAAGCGTTGGGGAAGTAGTAACCAATCCAGTTTAGGTCAGCAGCAATTAGATGAGGCATTATTTGTTAAAACTATGAGAAAGAAACCTAATGATGTTAACTTCTTGTTGTTAGCTTCTTAACTGGAACCATGTTCACTTCCCATAACAAAAAGTCTGGTTTGGTGCAGTATTCCAAAATATTGAAGTGTCCCTTGAAAGTATTGCACTTGTATCCACAAACTTTTGTCCTCATTACCATTTTCTGTCTGTAATCCTTGTAATCTGCGACTTGAAGCTTCTCCCGGGATGGCCGACATGCACAGACATTTGTATGCGTGCGTGTGTTTTATGTAGGAGCTGCTGGTGGAGCTCGGCTGGGCGAGCAAAGCCGGAGGAAGAGGACGGGGGGAGGAAGAGGAGGGCGGGAGCGCGCAGACAGAGAGGGGCAGCGGAGACGACTGCGATGATGAAGATGGCTGTGAAGCATCTGGCGAGGCGAACGGTGAGTCACGCGGATAAGCTTGCCTGCAAGAATATGAGGAACAAACGCACACCCACACACGCGTTGATGCGAGCCTGTTGTCTTTTTCAATATGGAGATTCCGTCCATATCTGTACACACACACACTTACACACACACACACATGGGCATATGTTGTGAATGCAGAACACACACGCTCATCTCGGGCCTGGAGGAGCCGTTAAAATGCCGCAGCCTTCACATATCTGATGCCAGCGGGGAAATGCCCACAGGGAGGGATAGTACTGAGAGATGGATTCCACTGCCCTCCTCCCTCACTTTTTCCATCCCTCGTTCTGCTGCTCTCAGCAGTTTCATTTCCTACCCGCTTGGGATAAAAGATGTGCTAACAACCAGGTCACCCCAAAAAAAAACAAAAAAATGGGAAAAAATAAAGCGTAATTACTCATTCATCTCTTGACTTATTCATCATGCTAAGGCGCATCCATAATACATGGGTGTCACAGTGAGATGGGGGGCTCCTCGGAGCCCGGAGGCAATCCCACCGAGGGAATGCAGTTTAAATTTGCTACAATTTAAATTGTTGATGAGAAACTCTGTGTTTGGGTTATTGGGCAAATGTAATTTTTTTTAGCCATTGACTTATTTTTCCTTAGGGTGACAAGATATTCATGTTGGATTTCCTCCTTAGGACGATGTAAAAAGATTCAGGAAGCATAAGTCGGCTGTCAGGAAGCTCTTTTTGATCGTCCTTGGAATGTCTGATGAATTTTTATTTTGCCTATTACTGTATGAGGCATAGTTATCTTCTGGTTATTTGAATATCGAATGTTCTAGCATTTGATCGCATGTTACTTTGAATTTTGATAGTTGCAAATGCATCTTGCTCGGTGGTGCGGCTTCAATTAGTTGGGACGTCTCACAAACTCTAAACACACACTCACAGAGTGCAGCCTTCCACCAAGGTCTCTGTAATATTCTTGGAGAAAAACAACATTATTCCCCGAATCTGCCCCGAAAATTAATTTTATTCCTCCGCCTAAGTCTTCCCTGTTAAATGGGAACCGGTCTGGCAGCTCCTGAAAAAATACAGAGAACACACCTCCGGCAATACCTGTGTTGAAGAAAAATGGAGTTTACCAAAGGTTAATAGATCAGATCCGATATTTAATAGGTTCCTCGGTGGGTCCAACATCAGCTTTGGAGGAATTGGAAATGCTAGAGGAGCCTGTGCGAAGAGATTCGTCATTAAACGCATCTTTACACTTCAAAACAAAGACAGTCAATCGCACATGTTGCTGTTTGTGGAGGGCCCCAGTGTTTGGGAAAATAAAGTTTTGGCGGCGGTTGCGAGTCAAGTAATTTGCATAAACAGTTCTGCAGTTGTCCTTGAAGGTTTCTTAATATCACAGTGTATCTGGTGGTATGAATACTAACATTTGTTTTCCTGTTAAATTGCGGAAAGAATATTAGTTTTATTGTGTCGTAACCAGCGTTATTCCAGCGGAGGCAGCGTGTTTCACCTCTGACCCCATCTGTTGGCCGCTATCCGCTTTTCACCGATTATTTCTGGCACCATGCTCTGTTTGCCCCCAATAAGACCATAAAGGTTTCGTATTTTGTGGATAATCAATGCCTTTTCCGCTTCGAGGCCTCAAGGACAAAGCGTCCTCAGAGTCCGCGCGCCAGGGACGCCGCTCCTTCCACGCGGTATGGAAAGCTTTACGGCCCGTATCTATCTTTGGCTGGAAAAACGCATACGTTGATTACCAAGAAGACCCCGTCTGCTTTCGTGCTGACGGAACTTTCCATGACACTCATATGACACCCAAGTTGTTTGTTTTGACTCTCTATGCTGATTCTGGCGATGGCCCGGTGCAATTACGCTAAGGTCAGATCAATAATAGCAGCATTTGTTGGTGCTGAGGGTTTATTGTTTCCATCGGATGAGCATTTGTTGACACAGAATAGAAACCGAGCGCGTGCGTGCATCAGTGGATTGATAATCTGAGCGACCCAGGGCTTCCATATCATCACCTGGTTATGCAAGAGCAAAGGGGGGCCGGCCTTCTTTACGATGACAGTGGTGTGATGATGTCATAGAGCGTGGCGGCATGTCCCCAGGGGCTTCATGTAATAAGGTCAAAGATCATTGGCGCTCTCGCCGGCCCAGCGCCGCGCCGCCCTAATCGGGAGTGTGAAAGTACAGGCGTCAATAAGCGAGTTAATCAGCCCGTCGTTAGCGGCTCGGGCCGGCCAAGTTCTGCATTGTTAGGCACCTTGTGTTGCCGTCCCGCTGTATCCAAATTCTATTCAGAAGAAAAGTTTTGATTTGATTGGATTCCAAAGGGGGCGGCTGGGACGGGTCCAACTACCGCCACAGCAAGAACAATGGACTCCAAAATAACGGCGGGGGGAAAGACATTTGGTTAGAAGTGCTCGTTCATCATATTCAAAATTTAGGAACACATTCTTGCAAATGAGGTTTTTTTCTTCTTTTTTTTTATATGCAAACACTGGCATGTCATGATGGTGGATGACTGCGAGGCGGTTTTCAATTTTACAAGACCTGACATTGGCTTCTTCCCCCCCCCCCCTCCACCCCCCCCATGTAACAGCTCGAAAAGTACGGCCTTTGTAGTTGCATTCGTCATACCCTTTTTCCACTAACCTTGATGTGTCAGATCTGTGAAAACCCGGGCCTCCCACTGGGCCCCGAAAACTGGTGCACCGGCTATTTACAGAGAAAATTGCTGGTTATGATTTAGTGTGTTGGGAGGATGCGGGGTAGTGGTGTTGGTAGTGGTGAGGGTGGGGGGGGGGGGGTTGTATCTCTCGAGCTGCGATGAATTCCTGAACATAGAATCACAATAAAGAGTGACAAAAGGGGATTTTCTCACCGCTCGCCGGCAGCTCTATGCATGTAAACAAGCCCTGCACGCGTCCAAGCCTGAAGAATGATGCGGCATCAAGCAGACTACACAAATCACACAGACAGACTACAAGAAGTCATTTATTTTTTCAAATTATTTGTACTTTTTTTTCCCTCCTATGCCGGCATGCTGTTTAAATTAGTAGTTCTGATGTAATATATGGGCAGTCAAATGAATAAATGCAAGCCTCTCAAGAATTTTTTTTTCTTATAGATCGGCCGTTAAATCTGCCCATCCTCACTCCCTGACTCTCCTTCTCTCTTTTTAAAATTCTGCCTACAAACCACTCCTCCAAACCTGAATCGCTGGGACGTGGAGCTTATTATTTCACAGGAAGGGAAGAGCAGCCAGCCAGAATGTATGTTTATGGCTCCTCGTCTGGGCGCGTATGCCCTACATGTGTCCGCCGCGTCTTTTGTGTCGCAGTCCGGTATGTTTTATGGATGGACCATTTCTCCGTCTGACGGGTTGAGAGGGGACGCGATCTTTCTCACTCACAGCGGCCGCCGCTTTCCGCACCTCATCGCGCTTGGAGTTCCGCACAAATCTCCGTCCCCGAGCTTCAAATATGAACAAGGAGGAATAAAACCAAGTAATGTAATTAACCCTAATGACATTTGAGCTTTATTGAGGGCTGGAAAGGACCAAGGAAGTGCACGGATGGGAGGCGAGGTGCCAGACAGTATCACTCTCAGCGCACCGCCGCCCTCTCTTTTATTTATATGGGCCACTTAACAGAGTATAGTTATTTTAGTCATGCTGAGACGGTACACGCAGCCTATTATTATTTGATTTAAGTCCATTTTCCACATCAAGGGGAGCTGATCTCATCCCAGAGAGTCAGAATCACTTGGCAAACATTGTTTACAGATCAAACACAGCAGAGGAAGAAGAAGAAGAAAAAACAAAAAAACCTGGGCGTCTCAACAGAAGCACAGTTAAAGTAATAAGCTTAAGTACGCTCTGTTTGTGTCACTTCTATACTGAGGATTTTCCACAAAGAGACGGTGAAGTCCAGCCAGAAAGACGCCTTTGTTCTCCGTCATCAGTGCAACACTTGAAGTTCGAGGAGAGAAGAGTTTGTTTATTCAATCGAGATGGCAGCAAACATGGAGGGAGACGATAATATTCTGCCCAAAAAAATGGCTGCTGGGTGTGTTACTTAGATATTAGACGACTTGCTTGTGAATGCATTAACGACCTTTAAATAACAGATGCCATCTAGTGGCCGCCGTGATTATGACAGTGGGTGAACCAGCAGCGTGAAAGTTTGTCCAGTTTTGCAAAAATGGAGCAAATAAAAAGCTAAATTTCTCCACCAACATAGTTTCTGTCATGCTGGGCATCTTATATTTCTCTAACATGCCCTTAAATGTTCCATTTTTGCGGGTCGTAAATGACACCTCCGAGTTTCGTTCCAGACGTGCTTGTGGTCGTCTATTTGGGAATTCCACATATGAACTTTAAAGATGAGGGGTTATTGCACAGATGTACTCCAATTTTTCTTTCTTTTTTTGGGGCTCTTTTCTCACGGCGGGAGGAGGAGGGAGATGCATTATTCCAAATATGATGTACAGCCCACGGTGGTGAAGCCACTATGTTTTGCATTTATATCAGAAGTCAAATGCACCTCGGCAGCTATTTGTTATTTGTGGTATTCATCATGGTGATGGGACAATGCAGATGTCCCAGATGCCACCAGAACACGGTGTTGGAGAGTTATTATGTGCGGGAAAGTTCTCTTTCACCACTCTCTTCATTTAGTCATTACTCATCTCACCCTCCTTTGGAATTCACCGAGATTAAAGGGATTGATTTTCTCTCTTCAATCCGGCACGATCCCTTCTTCAAGCTGCCCCTTTTCCGATCCCTCCGCTTCCCCTGCAGACATATTCGGGCTCTATAACGTCAATAATGTAAATGTAATCACAGCTCCTGCTCTCTTTCTTCCCCCGTCTTTAGCAAATAAAAATGCTGTGTCACCACGCCAGGCCGCACGCTGATGTGGTGGCGGAGGCAGACTGCAAAAAAAAAAAACCCCCACGCATGGATGAGTCACGTTAGAACCCACTAATACCGGTGTAGGCGGGGGAAAGCACCAACCCCCCCCCAAACCCCAACCCCCAACCCTCTCCCGTCCAGCTACCACAATACCGCTTCATCTTCCACTGGGGCTCTTTGTATCAGATAGAAGACATATTTCTGCGTGTAACAGAATGTGTACTCGCGAGGGGCACTCAATCCCCGTAACCATGGCTACCAGGTGGTCCATCCTCCCATGGGTCCCTGTTTGATGACTATTGGGGGGGGGAAGGGGAGGGAGAAGAAGAAGGCCGCTCCGGCCTATTTCGTGGCATCTCTGTTCATAAAGTAGCATGTAGTTTTATTTTTCACTCTAAATGTCAGGCTTTTATTACGTTATCGCAAAACCGACCCTAAATAACAGTAATACGGCAGGATATCGTACATGGCTAAACTATTATCTATTTACTGCCCCGCCTGGTGCA
>CAESWR010000069.1:314248-326595 GCA_903171835.1 Mullus surmuletus | reverse complement strand
GCACATGTTTGTACTTTACTTTTTTTTTTCTCTGTACAGACCCAGGCAAGGGAGGTAAAAGTAGTAGTTACTTTAAAGGCCTTTAACTGCTCCCAGAAATGACATAGAATTACAGCATTATACGGTGAAGTTGGTGCCATGTGATCACACACAGGCACACACGCTCGGCGGGCAGCAGACAGGGCTGGACTTTCGGGGGAGTGGGGGGGTATTTTTAGTCCGGTAATGGCATAAAATAAGGAAGGGTTCACCCAAAAACACTGTTTGACTACACCTCCCTCTCAGTCTCCGGCCTGTTTGTCATTCCTTGTTTTTCTGTTTGTTGCCGTGAGTTTGGTGTTGGTGTATTTGGGCTTCAGGTAACAAATTTTATGCATAATTTCTAGCCATTAAACGAATAAAATACAAACAAATGTGACATCACAGCTGATAACAGTGACACATTGATTGTTTTAAGGCATTTAAATGATTCACTTGCATACAACGCATACTTATGTAACACCTTCTGGCTTCTTATTCTTGTTTATTGAAAGTTTCTCGCCGTGACTTAATTTAAATGATTATGGTTTGAAAATCTCGTTTTTCATTTGTTCTTGCAAAACAAAAATAAAACACTTCAACTCCAAAAATATTCACGGCCCATCTCGCCTTACCCAACTATTTTAAAATCCACCCACAGATGTTGAATTGCAGCAGCGTACGGCCGCCGTTCACTGATAGTGCTGTGAGCAGCGGGGGGGGCGCCTCATCGATGTGCATGTCGAGCAGAGATCTGAATCACTGTGGGGGGAAAAAAAACGAATGAACTGCAACGAAAAATTGCAGTGTTGATCTTTTTTTTTTGTGATGATGAAGAATAATGTAAATGATGACGTGTCGATCGGTTATCAATGGCCATCAATCATTTGGCTGTTAACACACCATCGGAGGAAGCTGTAAACGGGGAAAAGCGCGGAGAGGAAGACGGTCGGATGAGATTTATGAGACACTTAGAAGTAGATTACGGCTTTATAATTTACTCTTTTTCACCCTTTTCTCTCCCGCTTCGGTCTTCAGCCAACAACCCCCTCCTCCGCCTTCCCCTCTCCCTTCGTCTTTCATTTCTATTTTATTGCCTTCTCATCCCTCCATCTCTCTTTCTCCTCTTTCATCATTACAGCTCCTTGTCTCTCTCTCTCCCCCTCCCTCGCTTTTTGGCGGATAGTAAACGGTAAAAATGTACTTTGGAGGGAAGGTCATGTGGGAAGTTAAATCACATACAGGTGCCTTTAAATAGTGAAGAGAGGTGGAAGCGCGCGCGCGCACACACACACACACAGACGCGCCATCAGCCCCTCATTTAGGTAGCAGTAATTTGCCGCAGTAAGTGACAGGGTTATTGTAAGACGCTCATTAAGAAAGGGAAGCAGTGAATAAACGTCTGACTGAAGGGAATAAATTCAAACCGCTGCGCCACTTTTACTGCTCGGCAATAAGCCTCTTTGATGTGGTGTGTGATGGCAGCGCCGGGCCAGACTCGGGGCATGTGAATGAGTGCCTTTAATAACAGTGATTTCACATTTTATTTGTAATGTGACACACTGCACGGCCAGCTTTCCCTTATTTTCTCATTTCTTTTCTGTGTCCAGTGTATCGCGTATGTGTCACTTCTTCCAGGAGTCAGGGGTCACATCGGTTACAATGAGGCAGGCTGCTAACACCGCGCGAGGTCACTTCCTATGTGGCACGCTTTCATCTCAGCATGGGGGGGTGGTGGGGGTAACAAGGAGAGATGAATGAAGGGATGAATATAATGAGGCAGTGAATTCTGAGGAGATGGAGGAGGAGAAAACAGCCGCCCCTGTGATGGACAGTAATTGAGTTCAAGTACTTTATTATCACTTTTAATCGTGTGTATTTGGCTCCATTTCTAAGCAGAACTGCAACAGTTGTCTGTTGAAAGACTTTCAAAGGTACCATAAAAGGCAAAAATCAAAAGCCTGAGAACTTCAGGGTTACAGTGTGAAATGCTGAACACACTGTGTCACACAGTGCTTGATTTAACTCTTTACAGAGGAAGTTTGTGTGGTTGAACTGGCACTTCGGGTGGTATCAACGATACACTATTTGGCTATCTGGCTTCCGCTACTCTTTATGTAAGATTGGGAACCTAAAACCAAAAGGAAACTTTATGGTTTCCTGTTCAAGGAAATCAAACAAACATGTTGCTGGGGCTCCACCCGTCCATCGGTCAGAGAATATTCGTCACCTGTCAGAGGGCCCAGAGGTTTCCGTCCCTCTACACAATAGGCACAGACTCTGCTCTAAACCCAGGTGCTGAAAATGTCACTGGACGACACGTTCAAACTGAAAAATGAGTATTCATTGAAAGAGGAGAACAACCGTCATCTCTGAATGTCAGAGTGTCAGCCGAGGGTTAAGGCACATTTCCTTTAGACACTGCAAGAGCCACATTTCTGCAGCCGGCAGAGGCCTCCGTCACAGAAGCGCCCCTGAGGTTTCCGTCCCACTGTCACTTCAGGCTGCTGCGGTACAAAGAGTTCAAATGAAGGTGGTAGCGGAAACGACAGTGATGAGTTAAGTTTCGTAAAGCGGCAGTTACGTCTTAGTTTGGAACGTTTCAAAAAACAGCATGTGATTGTGATATTTTGCGTGTTGACATGGTACCTATGCAACCATTTTTTGTTTGCATAGTCTGAACAGTTGTCAAGCGTGTGCCATGTTGTCATTTTTATGTTTGTTTTCAGCTGTTTGGGTCTATATGTTTGCTAAACTAATCATTTTGTCATAATAAATCCTTGGCCTTCAAAAAACAAAAACCCCTTCTCTCTTCTCTCTTACGTGTGCTTTTGTCTCAAAATTAAGCCAGGTGTGGTAAAGTCCGGGTTTTCTGCTGACCAGGAAGTTATCTATGGATGTCTATTGTTTAGCCACATCTGTTAGATTTAGACCATTAGACCATAAATTAATTATCCATTATTTAACTATTCCAACCCTTGACCTGAACAAGGGTTTTTTCCATCTACAGATAACATCTTATCTCGGAGCCTCTGGTGATTCACAGCCCGACTAGTTGTATCCACCATGCTTCTACCCCGCTTTGATTGATGTGTTAATGCTCGGCACTCTCTTTTAAGGTTTAGGGACGATTATAATCTTTGCACGCACAGTTTAGCCTGTGATGAATGAACACATTGAGCGACAATTTGGCGGCTAATCTCTTCCAAATCAGTTTTGTGCTTTTTGACAGAGTATTTTCCTAAATGCCTCTCTTCTGTAGAATCTGTCACTTTTTCCCCCCCTTTTTTCCTCTTCGCCCCGATCAGCTGAGACAGGTTGAGGTGGGCACCAACAGCTTGAAACTGATAATTTGACAGACTGTAGCTTTGCTTTACAGGATGCTGATTCAGCGCCAGCGTGTAACCTGCGAGACAGATTAGTCTGCAGTGTTGGTGCAGGTTAAACGTGTGATGGAGCACTTCTAGTGTGGCTGAGAGTGTAATTGGATTTACACGTCTCATTTAACCTGCTAGATGCCTCAACAATCTCAGATATTGGAAACATCTCTTGTGTTCCTCAAGTAAAACAAAACCGATCTTGTATTTTCATGCAACAGAAATTATCTTTAATTACTTCCAATTACCGAAAGTGCAAGCAAAACAACTTTCAACCGGTTCAGCAAAGTTCAGCCATTCGGATGCTTTATTTTGATTAATATTGTAATTGGACTCGGACCGTTTTCTGGGCTCTCTCTTGCTTGAAAATGTTTAGAGAGTAATTGCTAATGTTCATTTGTTTCAGCCGCTGTTTCCCACAGTTTCAGCAAACAGCAAAAACTGAGCAGCAGCTGAGTGTGTTAATAGCTTTACATGTTATAAGCTGGTGTGTGTGTGTGTGTGTGTACATGTGTGTGTGACGCGCAGTGCAATGTGTGTTTGAAAGTGCTGAGATTATCCTGTATAAATTCCATTTAGTGTAACCTACAGCCTGGGGGTATTATGTCTGCGTAAGTAACATTGGATGTCTCTGTACCTCGCTGATGTGTGTGTGTGTGTGCAGATGGATAAAAGCTTTACGTTTAATTTCAATAACTGGTGTGTGGGTGTGTGTGTTACAAAATACACTGACCTGATCTATTTGATTGTACGTCTGGTGACCTTGATCCACGTAATGAAGGCCACAATGGGCAGTGTGTATGTGTGTGTATGTGTGTGTGCATTAATCTTAGACATTATTCCTTTGTACTGCATGCCGGTTTATCGTATATATGCTGACTCCAATCATTGTAAGAGGTCGAGGACATAAACGGAAGGTCATGGAAGATATCGGACTACACAAAAAATCTATATGTGGAAATCAAAATGAGAGATTTTTTTTGAGCCGTTATGATGCTGCTCGGTGCAGTGACTGACCACCACAGCTGGAATCTCTGCTTGGTTTCACCTGATTGGATCCTAGTTTGGTTTCCACCCAAGTGTAGCAGAGATTTTCAGCAAATCCCCCCCAAAACACTGGCCAAAGAGATTTTCTCATCATGCTTCCACCTGCTGCTGTTGTGCAAAAACAACCAGGAGAATGAACCATTTTTGCAGCATTTTCTGCATCTTTTCCCAACATTTGGTCCTGAATTATTAACTGAGACTAAACATATACTTGTTAGACGGAATGTACAGGTTGTTCCTTCCCTGAGCAACTGTGTAAACTTGGATAAACTCTAGTGGAGCCAATACGAAGTGCCAAGAGGAGATGAGCTTAGCGTAGCATGAAATCTGGAAACAGAGACAGACGTACCACATAACTCCCTCCAGAACAACAAACTGCCATTTTTACATTCCTGCTGAAATACAACGTCTTAATTAGAGAGTTTTACTGTTGCTGGTTGGCAGATTTGTGGGGTTTGGAAGGAGCTATGCTGGGATGATTTCCCTGCTGAATGGTATCAATCACATCGTCTAACTCAGAAAAAAGAGCCAATATAATCTCAGACTTTATTCTTATTACTTGCTCATTGATACTGGATTACAGTTCGAGCCAGTGCTGGTGATAATTACCGCTACAGTGAGTTTGAGCTGCTTTAATTAAAGCACATCTGAATCAGCTGATCAGAGTTCATCTGAAATCAATACCGATCAGGCCTCTTAGATCCAGCCTCGCCACATGTTGACCCTGCTTCAAACAGCTCATCCCACATCCATGCTCAGACGCTGGGACGCTTTTCTATTTTTGTAAAGCAAATTCTACTCATTGATCAGCTGCGTGCAAAGAGCAGCTGAAAATCTTCGTGTTCACATTACGCCAGAGGCAAATAAGCTCTTATCATTCTGTTGCCAGAAGCCAAACCAATAAGTATCTGTGACGTGCGCCGCATAGCACCTTAATACCTTCAACATCCAGCAAAAATTAATTAATTCCCAGAGTTACAAAGAGGTAGGACGACAGCTGCTGTCAAGTGTGTAAATAAACCGCTGCATCGACAGTTCCTCATCTTTGATTAAATCTGGGTGTTGCCGAAACCAGAGTATTTGGCTCCGTGGAAGTTTTCGATTTTTAGTTCTGCTTCAGCAAACCGCACCTGGACTTCCCGTCTCCACCGGGGGCTCTTTGACGCCCCGCTGGAGGTCTTCCTCCGCCAGCCGGCAGCGAAGCGCGGCCGCTACCTTTTGGCCCGGCCCGCCTCACGTGCCGCACCGGGCTCGCCTGTCGAGACGGGCTCAGGTATGCCGGGGCCGCCGCGAGGAATGCAGGAGGGGGGAAAAAACGGAGACGTGTGGAGGGCAGGGTGTGACGGGGAGAAGAAAGTGAGAGCCAGATGGGAAAAGGAAATGAAAAGCCCGAGCAGTGTTGTCTTGATGTGGTCTCCATGGCGACCGGTGTAAGCTGTTACACATCTGCAGTGAAAAACCAAAACACTAGCTTCAAATTAAAGAGTTTCGCTAATGATTAAGTGCAGATCCCCTGCAGCAGGTTTTCCTTTTATGGTGCGGTGTGCAGCTCCTTGAGCTGGACCGCCACTACACGGGGCTTAATGCCCACCATTTAGTGAATTTATCGCCATAAATATTACATCAGAGATTCTCTACATAATCAATACTAAATAATTTACCTCATCAGTATTCGTACGTTAATTAGGAGCCATTTTTCCCTCAAATAAAAGACTTTGGAGTTGAGGTTTATCTCTACCCACAATTCAAAGGTTACTGATTGAGGCGGTTCGTACTATAGAGGGATGAAGTAGGCGGGGCTGTGATTGAATTAAGGAGCTTATAGCTGATTGTGAAGATTGAGTTAAAGTGAAGCTGAGTGGGGGGGGGGGGGCGGTCCTCGAAAGACCTTTTCTGGGTACATCCAAGCGAGCTATCTATCTTTTCCTTTATTCCATCCTCACTAAGCTACTGGCAGAATGCAGGGGGAGCAGTCAATAGAGTCAGGTGTGGGCTGCCAGAGTTCATCATCGCGTACAGCACTGCAGAAAGTCCTGCTGATTGCGCCGATTTTTACTACCAATAAACGGCAATAAAATCTTCGAAACTCCTTCACGTCTTATGCCAGCAATTTTTGGATAATGTGCACCAAAGAGCGACGGAGGGAAGCGGGTGTCGGGGAGGGGCGGGGGGGGGGGTGAATATACTCAGCTGAACTGCTTGGCACTATGACGAGCTGATGAATTATCTTCCCGGAAGCAGCTCCGTTAGCAAGTTTAGACACTTTGAATTCTGCTGTCAAACGCTTGCTGTCTCTTTTTTCTTTTTTTTTGTTTAACAATTAGCCATCTCAGTCTTGCTGAGTGCCCATGAGGAGCAACGCATGTTGAAGAGCTATTTGAGCGTTAAGACTTTGGGTTCACTGATTATGTAACGCTCCCTCCGACTACCCGGTGTCACCCATCAGTCAGGTGATGACTCCCGGGCCATTAAGCCGCTGGATGTCGATAAAGATGTTTCCTTTTATACAGAGAGGTCAAGTCCTCCGGAACTAATACTTCAAAATGGGTTTAGGCATTCGGAGGAGTTGACACAAGGGCAAAGGGTTTTGCCTGGGCGATTTCGGCATGACCCAAGGAACATGGTGCACATGCACAGACAGATGGATAATCTGGACCACAAAATAAGTAGCTCCGAGGTTAGAGGCAGTTTCTGAGAGTTCTGATGATTCTACTGAGCTATGCACTGTCAAAAAACATCCGGTGACCCTTAATACCTTCGTGATACCAGAGTCAAAGAGGTTGAGAGTCCGGTAGTTTTTGGATTTGACCACAGGATGAGGCAGGTTCTGCATCCGTCAGCCACGGGTGCCTTCAACAGATCACCCCAAAATGCAGATGCCCTCATCTACTCACCACGATGCTGGTGGATGGTTGGGTGACACTGTTGAGCAAGATTTTGGATCATCAAGTGCAGCGTTGGGCGATCACCAGTCAGATCCATTATATTGGATTTGGCTGCAGTCATTTTAACCCCTGAAACCCAACATGTGTTTTGTGGCCTCAACTAGAATTTTTGGTGACTTTGTGACCTTGTCAAGCAGCTACTACGTTTTTGAGCAGTTGCCTCCACTTGCTCCTCTCAACCTTTGGGGGCAAAGCTATTACAGAAAATGGTACAGACATGATCGAAGTATGCCAAACTCCAAGGTTGCAGTTTTTATTCATGGAGTTTTGGGTTGAATTTCATGAGATCTTGAGAGGACTCAGCCAAAAACTTTCGATGTGACTGCATACCGATGAGTGACAAGTGAGGAAGTGTTTTATTTCAGCCTTTATTACGATCTCTGGTCATTTGGGACTCTAACAGTTTCTCTCCTCCTCCTTTTCTCCATCTGCCTCATGCAATGAATGCTTTTAGCATCTTGTTTTTCTCATCCAAGCGAGGCCCAGGGCACCAGGGAATGAATTAAGTTGGCGAAGGTCCCCCAAGTGTGTGCGCGCCCCCTCGGGTTGTGGACTTAACGAAATACACGCTGAAGCTCGAGGTCAACAACAATCCACCTTTAGAAACAGATTCAATTTGAAGCAGCTCTCCTCCTCCTGTCCTCCCTGTTCACACTCCTCTCCCCAACAGCACTTAAGAGCCCTGTTTTGCTTCAAGGCTTTCGCTTTAAAGGCGCACCGTTTTCACCATTTTGATAATCTCACTCTGTCACTATGTACCAGTGAAGCCCGAAGGCTTTCCATTCCCCCCCATCACAAAACCCTTGAGCAAAGCACTTAATCTCAGATTTCCTGAAAGAAGCATCGCCGCGTGTTGAATCTTCTGCTCTTTTGAACTCCTGTGAAGCATCTGCCTGCATGTATTAGCATGTTTTTGAGTTTGCCGTTTTGCACGTGTGTGTGTGTCACTTCTGTGCTTTGGTGTGTCTCTCCGAGTGAATTAAGGTTTTATTGCGTGATGCCAGCTGCTTCCATTACCCAGCAACCCAGGAATGCAGTAAAGCGTATGTGTCTGTGGTAAACGCCCTGCGTCGTCTGGGCTGGTAAGCAAACCAGCGGCAGAACGCTAACATTAGCTGCAGCATCCAAAGACGGTGTCTGCTGTCTCTGGACCGCATATGTAGCGCTGATGGGATGGTGTGGTTTGCAGCGCTAGCACGAGGCTTCCTCTCTGCTTCCTCCGCCCGCCGCTGTGATGTGAGCGGATCAAAGTGAACGCGGAGCAGAAAAGCTGACAATGATGCTGCTCAAAACCTCGGAATTCGTCGCTCATCTGGCTGCTCTTCCGGATCTGAGGCAAGGCAGCAGCAGTAGTAGTAGCAGTCCCAATATTTTGGCTCAAGGTGGGATGATATTCACTGCTTCGAGAAGGGAAGCAGCTCCCCCCCGCACCCCCCGCGAACTCATGGATGTGGACCGTGAAACGTCCGCTTGTGAAACGTCCATCGGGAGCCGAGCAGGATGGCATGCAGAACCTGACATTCTCCCCACTCAGGACCTCCCTGATGTGTTCTGTGGCTGAAGACTGAAAAGTTTCACCAGTAAACCTTGACCAACAAGAAGCTACAATGGCTATTCTGAAGGATCGGGATGCACTATATTTGCTTTTTTCCCCATTTTCAAACTCTTTTGGTAATTGGAGCTTTTGGATCATGGGTTTAAAACAGATCTAAGCAGCAGTCAAGGTTAAAGAATGCACAAATTTCATGTGTACAATTATTATCATGTGTACAATTATTTACACAAATCATGTTTACAATTATGCACTTTTTAAGCTGAGAGCAGAGAGCTGTTGCCGATATTTTCTGGCATCACTACTGAAAGATGATGATCACATTATACAAAAAAGGACTTGTTAACATTGACACATAAAAAAAAAAAAGACAACCTCCACAAATCAATGTAACACTCAACATCTACTGGCTGTTTTAATGAAGTGAAAGAGCGTTTGGTTTTCAGTTCCTTGTTCAGATTCATGCCAGTTGGTTTTCAGTTTTCTACAGCGTGCGCCAACCTTCAGTCTCCTCTTCCTCATCTTAAACACGGGACTCGCATGTTGCAAGCACACGTTCTCTAGTTGAAGTATGATACTGTTGCAAGTTTCAGTGCCATTTGTGACTTTAAATAAATAAACAGGAATTGCTTCAGTTTGCTGGTAGATTGAAACGCCTCGTCTCAGACCGACTGACCCGATCTTGGCACTTTGAGGCCTCTTGCGGACGTCAGAATAGCAAACGAGGGTCGCGGTTGCTCTGCGGATTGAGAGGGTTCAACTCTAAACATGAAATCCAGTCTTTCATGTCTCCTTGTATTTGTCATGAAGCTGTAATGGGTAAAAATATCTCCAAAAGGACAAGAAAAAGGAGATGAGGTTGTATAAAAGGTGCTATCCTGAACTTTGATTTTCTCTCTCTCTCTTACACACACACACACACACACACACACACACACACACACACACACACACACACACACACACACACACACACACACACACACACACACACACACACACACACACACACACACACACACACACACACGCCTTCACAGCAGCCAGCGTCAATGAAAGATTCATGGAGCAGCGATGATGAAGGCGTCTCGTCTTCTGCTCCACTTACCCTAGTGGACAAATTCTGCCCCTCAACCCACACACACATACACACACCCACCCACACACCCGGAGACAGGGGCGGGCGGGCGGGCGGGCGCACACACACACACACACACACACACACACACACACACCAACCCGGGACCTGTTAAAGAAGCAGGAGAGCAGTGATGCACACGGCTGTGGGGCACTGACTCACCCTTAACCTTCGCAGACGTGGGCACGCACACATGAACACACACCGATCCTGAGGCATCCATTCTGTCAAGAGACTATTCCCGCAGACTGCTTTCTAGGCTGTCTGGCAAGCTTGGTGTGTGTGTGTGTGAAAAAAGATCTTTATTTTTATCCCCCTTGTGGGCCTGAGTATTCCCTCAAGGATAGAGAAAAGCGTTGAAGGCGAACATTGTTCCTGTATTTTCTCCATATTTTGAATAAATGTCACGGTCACATTGCTTTTTAAGTGGAGGGTTGGGTGGGTCAAAGATCAGGCTGAGTTAGTGTCTGCGGAGGCGAAAACACGCTCATCACCTTCAAAGTAACACAAAGCGCTGAAATTTGACCTCTGCAGGGTTCATTACTTCAAAATGCCCACACATGTTCCTGAAAAGTTGTCAATTCGACTTTGGAAGCGGGCGACATTTCCTGTCTACTCATGTGTGCTTTTGGTACCTGTTGTAGCTTTGGTTGCTTGGCCACTCGTGTTCCGCCTCACCCTTTTTCCTCCCACTCGTATTTGTGGTAAATATTGCCCTCACAGGTGCTCCGAGACATTAATGTGTCAGCAGAGGAAAGTAGAACACGCCTGACAGAGTGGGTGTCGATCAGGCCAGTCTGCCACTTTTTTTTGGCACTCAGGAAAAAGGCATATGTGATTTATTTATCGGTGAAATACACAAATAATAGGAACAATTGCTATCATACAAAGTTACAAAGAAATAATTGCTTACGTACTCTAATGAGAGTACGTAATTTTGGAAATATTTGTGTTTGGAAGGGTCTGTTTAGATCGATTTGCTATGGTGCATGTTGAATATGCATTTTATTACACAGGCTAACCAAGGCTTTCAGATTCTGCATTTCAATACCCCTATATTGCTTCTTTTCTTTTTAGCTCTTTATTTTCATTTTTCAAAAGGTTCAACACTGGTTCCAGAAGTTAGATGTTCTATACTGTTGCAATTAATTGAGCATAGCTAGCGAGCTAGGTAGGGAAAGAAAGAAGGAAAGAAGGAGGGGAGGTAGGAAGGTATGTAAACAGACAGGAAGGAAGGTATATAGGTTGGTAGATAGATAGATAGATAGATAGATAGATAGATAGATAGATAGATAGCGTGCAAGTCTAGATGGCAATTATACAAAATGTACCTGAATTCCTAGAGTGCAGTAAATTATTGATGTGCTCAAAGCCTTTTCTTGAGCAAAAAAAAGCAGTGCCTAATCGTAAAATCCTGCCCCGGCTTTGCAGCTCCAATGATGCGAAAGTAACGTTTCAGACAATCGTATCGAAGCACTTTCAAGGCAGAACGGTCTCCTTCAAAGTGTTTAACTATTGATGGGTGAATATGTGGGGAGCGTGTCGTGAAAGCATGACCACTTTGCCGCCGACTATTAGCGGCCGCCTGATTGCGGAGAAAATAATCCCTCTAGCCACCGTCCTCGTGTCCAGAGTCTGCTTGATCTTGGCGTCGCATCGCTCCATCCTTGAGTTCCAGGTTGGCTTCCCAGTGTGCCCAGTCCTCCTCCTGGTCTGAGCCTGCACAAACGCGTCTTAGCTGTTTTGAAGCTAGTCCAGAGCAGAGTTTTCTTCACTTTAAGCGCCTCACGGGCTCGGTTTGCCTCTCAGATTGTACATATCGCTTCGTGGGGGCCTGCTCGTCTCGTTGGAGCTTAGAAGCTTGCTCCTCCAGGTCCTGCTGCTCTGCCAAGGCTGCTCGCTCCTCATCAGAGCAGCGGGCCTCCTCTTCACACTCTGCTGTTACCTCTGTGATCAGCGCCGGGTGTAGCCTTCATCCACATCTCGCTGTTTTTCCATTTGAGAGTCCTGCCCCAGATTGAATTTGATCATATTACCACAAGACAGTTAAATTAACGAACGTCTTTATTTCCCTCAACGCACCAGGTGAACATCTGAGGACGTGCCCCCAGGGTCCGACCTGTTGTACCATCAGCATGGAGGAGAGTCTGGCCGGCCTGAGCGCTCGAGAGACTGAAGGGCTGATCAGAGAGGCTGGCAGGTCCCTGCAGGCCGTCTTCAACACCCTCTACAGAAGCTTTGACAGTAAGTAGGGTGTATGCGACTGTGTG
>CAESWR010000069.1:280402-298261 GCA_903171835.1 Mullus surmuletus | reverse complement strand
AGCCTCCACTCTCTCCCCACCACCCCCTATTTTTCTTCCCCACCTCCTGCCTCTGCTACTGCTGTCCACTGGAGAGGCGCGAGATTAGTCTGCTGCTGTGTTTTAATGGCACGCGTAATGACAGACTCTGCCGTGCGCCCACCCCCCCCAGCCCCCTCCACCCATTATGAGACATGTAAATGTGTTGCGGGGCAGGTCTATTTTGATTAAACAGAACGCCGGGTTTTGTGTGGGCGAGAGAGAGAGGTAGGAGGTTAAGATGCAGAGAGGAGAGACAAATAGGTGCAGAGTGGGTGGTGGGTTGTTTTGTGGTCACGGAGGCCTTTTCATGGTAAGTAGGCGCCTAATGAACGGATGTATGAGCTGATCTGTTGGTGTAAAACAGACCCACGGAGGACACGGCAGTTGCTGTTGTCTTTGCTTGGCGTGCACCTGTACCCCTCTGATCCTGATATCTGTTCCAGAAGTCTCGCAGAAAGGCAAATATACTTTTTTGCAGATGCATTCTCGGTGTGAGGTTAGAAGGAAAAAGAAATGTCGGGTGGAAATGAAATGGGTTTTTGAGGAGGGTTTGGATTGAAATGGAAAGAAATAAGTAATTGTTCCATGTAGCTTTCGATGCAAAACAAAAGATTATAAAACATAATGAAGTATACCTGACTAACAGCTGTTTACTGCTGAGTATATACATTTTGAGGTTTTAGTTGAATACGTTCCACTTCTTTATTCAGAGGGGTTCAGGTTTGAGGTATTTTTGCCACTCCTAATAGCATTTCCTGGTCTGACATCTGTTTCGGATATTACAACCCCATTAAATGCCCGTCATGAGTCATTATTGCTCCAATTATAATGCCTCAGTCTCTGGGATGTCTCGATTTACCAGTTGGTGAGATGTTTCGTATCGTGTGTTATTATCATAATCTGTCACATCAGGATTCATGTCCAGTTCCACAATGATGTGTGAACACCATTGTGAAGCTCCTTTGAGGTGTAATGCGTTTGAGGTAGAGAAGTACTTCGAAAGTTACTTTGGTTGTCAGGGTCACATTGATAACTACAAAGCTGTTGAGTTGACCAGTCCACCACCTCACGCTATGTCACTTTTCTTGCTTTGATCTGCAGCTGCTGGAGAGCATCTGTCATCGTAGGAGGTAGAGCAGAGCCAAATATATGCTCCTGGTGGCAAACGATAACAGCCATTTAATGAGATGACGGCATCTGGACCGAGTGGCTTTGAACATCGGTTTGATTATTTATGAACGGACTTTGTCGCCCGCTCACACACACTGCCAGACTCTTTGTATGGATCGTACACAGTTACAACTGTAGTGGTTTGCATATGGAGGTTTTTCAGCAAATTCCAGCCACATTTGCAGAGTATACCAGAGATACAGAACGAAAAATGGGTCACAGTCCTTGAAGTTTTTCTCTCAGGAACGAAGCTGTGTAGAGAGCATTCTTCTCGGCTGTAGCTTTTTGCTCTCATCTATCGTTTGAAAATGCTGGCACGGTAAAAATGACCATTACAGCCCCTCAGGATTTACACCTACACAGGGAGCCCACAACACACTCCAGAAGTCCGGCGTCTGACCCTGTTATTTTTTTGAAAGTTGATGCAGACCCTGACCCGGCGGATATTGTCAGTTGGTTTGAGTGCTACATACCACAGGCACACTGTGGGTTTAGCGGCAAAATCATTGTGTACAGCCAAATACAGCAGTGGACCCCACCGCTGAAAAGGCATGTTACGCAAAGAGCCGCTAGTTTAAGCCCAAAAGCAGACACTTGCGTGCAGCTACGATTACACTGCGCCTATTTATTTTCTGTCAACTCATAACACTCGTAAACCATTTTGGTTCCTTTTTCCCAGGAGGCTGCACCAGTATACGCCATTGCCCATCTGTCATCCCCTGGGTATGGTAAAGGTTAAACATCACAGATCCCCTTTCAGATGCGGGTATCACTGTGACAAGCCAGTAATTTGTGACTTTATCCCATACAAGTGTTTGTTTGTGAGCGCGCGCGGCAAATAATGAACAAATGATGTCCTCTGGGAAAGCTATCGCGCACTCGAGAATAGTTATGCAGATGATACTTGGCACGTACACAGGGCTGTCACTGCACATACTGCATACCCCTGCACCACGCTCCGCCGGCTCATGTTTTAAAGATGCAGCTTCTATATTCATCTGGTGACAGGTTATCAATGTGATGGACAGATAGTTGAACTGGGGAAAAGTAGGAGCTTGGAAGAACCTTTGCGCCAGTCCTGAGGCTTTTACTCCTGACTGCCCCAGTGTATCTTTCTTCCGGGCTTCCCTTCACTGTTAAATATTTATTTCCACACAGCGTTCAAATTGTTTTAGTCAGTTTGTTTTTCGTCTTCCGTCAGGTACTTGGACCCTGTGGGGAATATTTACTTCTGCTAAGAGACTTGATTCAAGGCTTTTGTTTCTGTATTTCCAGCAGTGATTTGGGAATCAAGAAGCATTTTCAAAACTGTCTGGTACAACACGCTGCTCTCCTCTGCACCCATGGGCCATCAAACGTCACAACTGCAGATTCCATCGGTACAGGAAGTCACTTCGAACAAAACATGTCCTATATTTTTTGGGACGAGGTGATTAATAATAGGTAATTTATAGGTGTGAAAATATATCCTTAACTATGAATCTTCACACCTTGGCTGTGAATTTTCACACAAGTCAACAATCCTGTGCATGTATTCAAGAGGAACTTGCACATCCATTGTAATAGAGATGATTCATGTCAAATACTGAGGGAAAACTGTTTTTTTTTTTTTTTTAATGTGCATATCCTTGGCAGTATTTCCATACCAAATGTTTGTGTCACTACAACCCTTTCTGGTGCTGGTTGAAATCTGTGCAACATGTTCAGAAATCATTTATATTGGAGCCGTGACTGCAGCCTGGTTTTTTAAATGATTTGGAAAGGTGCTTTTTAAGGTAGGAGTCATTTTTTAGTTAGAATTCAAAACCCACAGGGCTAGACCGAGAAGATGTCTATTTCCATTGAAATACACGGTAATGGTTCTCTACAGTTGAGACCCGGTGCTTTCCTTGCATAGGCTAAATAATGAAATATTCAAGCTGTTTGGCTATGCAAAGCCTGCCAGACACTGTCTTATTCATTTTTCATTGTGGCAGTTTACAGTTAAAAACACGAGAGCTGAAAGGTTAACGGCTTCGGAAATCCCAAGTCGTTTTGGATTTTCATTCCAAGCAAACCTTAATTTGTGCTCAAGCTAGAGGATGCGTGTTGCTGTAGCTTGTGTAATGCATTTTTTGTCCATCGGTTGTCAGCAAAACGACCTGTGTCTGCAACAATAACACATAAGCAAAAACCATGGTCACTATGTTCTTATTGTTCCGTACCACAAACGGGATAATGAAAAATTATCTGTTTGAGCAGTTCAATCAGCGTGGGGTGTTTTTTTTGCCATTTTTTCATCCTATCGTATTATTCTAAAATATTTAATCTATTCCAAGGCCTTTGGGTGAAGTACTCACTTTTTATGCATGGAATTTTGCTCCATCTGCTAAAGCTTTAACAATTCAACAGAATATGGTGTCTGGTTACAATTCTGGTTCTGACCTGGCAAAGGAACACCAAACGTCACCGAATTGGTACGCACCTGGACAATGTTGTGAAGCCAACTGCGATCCCAGCAGTACACAGCCTTCGGGCTAAAAATACTGTCCCTAACGGTAACAGTCAGTGAGCATCCAAACCACCTTTGTTACAGACGTTTGACTACAATCACTATTTCCTCTTAAGAGCTACAATTGCTGCCATGTTTAAAGAAGCTGAAATTGATTTGAGCTGCAAAGGGAAGCAGACTGCTCGCACATTATAAAACACTTCACCACCCAAACTCCTGAAGATATTTGCATAACAAACCAGCCTAAATAGATTATATTTCCCTGATATCAAACTATAATTGATACCAGAACGGAGAACTGGTGGGCATGAAAGGAATGAAAGAATCCTTTGTCTTCACCTAAAATTCTCTCTTTTGTTTCACCGGGGTCCATTATAGTGTCACTTCAACTAATTTGCAGCTCAAAGAGTCACATCAATACACCGCTATGTTAGACGGCAAAGGCGCACTCCTTGTGTTGTTCTGTCCTCTGTATTGATTCCGTTTTCTTTCAACATGCAAGGTAAGCGATAGCATCAATTACCCTTTTGTTTCAGGCAAAGGCAAAACAATTTTGCCACGCTCTCGTGGTAGAATTTGCCAATAAAACACTCAGTAATTCATGTTGACCGCAGGCCTCTCACTGACTTCTCTACCCACCAGCTTTGCTGAAGAGAAACGTACACAAAGGGAGATTATTTGAAATATGCATTTACTGCTTTTAAATGCAATTACTGCATAAAAGAAAGCAGAGATTGCTCCAGACTGCAAGTTTATTGGCTGGAGCAATGCCAGAGCAGCATCGTTTAGGCCATTATAATTATGTACTTGTGCAATGTTGGCATTTAATAAAAAATACAAAGGAAAAAAAAAAGATTTTAAAGTAAAGGCATTTTAATTTCTAAGAATTATATCTTCAACCGCACATTGAATAAAATTATTTGAAAGCCTATAAATAAGAAGTAATCTTCCTCACTGATGCAGCTATTGTTTAAACAAATGAAGGAGTTTTTAATGGCTATAGCTAAAGATCAGGCCCTCGGTAAAGCAGAGAGTGTCTCAAAAGCCGAGATCAGCAATAATATTATTAAATCTGATGAAAAGTCCAAAACCTTTCAGTACTTCAACCGCAGCATTGTAGCAAACAAATTGGGAAGTGCTGTGGTGAGTGAGCATTACAGCAGCAGGATGGTTTATTTGGGACTGAGTGAAAATAAACTGGAATACACATGTTTGTTCTAATGAAGAAACATGTCTCCCAGTGCTACACTGGGGCTCAGTGATGTGTTTAAAGAGGTTGTTTTTTTTCAGCAACAGTGGATGCCGGCAGCACTGGGAATTATAAAATAAATCAGCTTTTTATAAAGTAAACCTTTTTGAGTACAAACAAATCACTTTTTATTTTAGCTGTTTGTTTATAGAAACAGCTGTTATTGTGGATGCAACTGGCAGTTGTATCACATACATTTCCACATTATGTGTAATTTCTCTTTTACTGCTGTAATTAAATCCATGTCCGATGTTGTGAAACCAGGCTTTTCACCCCAAATGGCCTTGTTTAAACTTACCACTTCTCTTTCGGCAAATGTTTGACATCCCAAACAAATGATTTTTATCACCATGTTCAGTCGTTTTTCAGTGTGGAGTGATTGCTCTCTGTCTGTCATAGATGGTCTCTCAGCTGAATCCCTGTCTCACTCAGCAGAAACTAAGCCATCAACATAACAATGACTACTAACTGGAGTTGAAGCTTATTCAGATCAGCTTATTAGACTGTTTCTGACATTTTTACTCTTGAGAGCCATTTCTGCCCGACTTCTTTTTTTTTTAAGTTGCGTTCAGGGTTTCATCTCGTGCTTCTTTGAGTAATGAACACTGTCTTGCCTCAGAGCGAAATCACATGACCCTTGGCCAAATTTAAAAAACAGAGCACTCAAACATTGATATGCCAATCAAACCGAAGGTCATGTTTTGTGCATTTCATACAGAGTAGTAAAAATGCACTGACGTTTTCATTCATTTATTAGACAATTTCTCTTAAAAGAACTTAATATCTTAAGAATTCAACTATTCATTCTGAAGTGGAAAATCATGCTAATTCCGCTCTGTAAAATTACGCAATCAGTTTACAAGCGAATCGGAAATCTCATATTCCATTCTTTTCTATTCTGTTTTACAAGTCCGCATACTGCTGCACTGAGCTTTAGACCTTTTATAGCACAGTAAATGATTGAACATAATGGCCCATTATTTATTTGCTGGTTGCGAGTGGGCCCACTGCCAGCCTCTTCAGGGTTCCTGTTGTGGGCATATGGTCTCACAGATAGCCATGCTGGATATTAAGGACTGTGTCAGCAAAAGAATAAAGGGGTAAAATTGTGTGTGTGTGTGTGTGTGTGTGTGTGTGCGCGTGTGTGTCAGTATGTAGCTCATCAGGAATTTCAATCAAAGACATCAATCAATATTTTGAATCAGTGACCCCAAAACATATCAAGGGAAGAATTTCTTAATATGCCGGAAGCAGCTGCTGATTATTTTCATTTTTTGCTCATTTTTTGGCCCATCACACTATAACGCCCCCCCCCCCAACGCTGATGTCCCCATGTTACCTTATCACAGGGATTAGTTTGTGCTTGCTGTAAACTGGCATAACAGGATGGGTTAATCGACGAAAAATGTGACTGGATTCTGTAGAAGCTCGACCCAGACTGTGCTCCCTCTGGGTTACTGGTCCGAAAAAGCAGCGACCGGCGACGGTGAGACACGCCTCCATCGTAGCCATTCAGAAAAAAGAAAAAAAGAGATGTCGCTCCATCGCGTCCCCACCTCGATTTAAACTTTATCAACTCACGCTAGGTCGACCATGCGTCGGCGCCCTTTTATAGCTGTGCGGCGATTCGCACTCACTCGGCTCCAGCTACACCTGCCTTTTACAGCCGCAGCCTTCTGTTGTGTTGGCGGATAAAGCTGCTCTGCCGGAGAAACTCACAGCGCAAGGGGAGATTACTGCTCAGGTCTCGCACATGTACTCCGAATGTCAACTTTTTTCTTTTTCCCCTGGCGAAATGTCACACTCTTCAGCCGTGCCGGTATCCCGAACCCCTTTTTTTATGGTTAAGACCCCCCCCTCTTCTTGTTCCTCCTTTACTGAATTTCGAACACTACAGGGGTAAAGCAAAACCAGGGCAGCGCAGACAGGCAGGGGAGTGTCGGTGGCAATTTTACTTTGACAGTTTTACTCTGCGTGACAGCAGTTATGATAGCAAATCTCCCGAGAGATTGAAGGAAGGGAAGAAATGAGTTAAAGCGGGAAAAGAGATAAAGAGAGAAAGACAATGAACCCCATGGTTAGCCCTCTGCAGTTTGATATGTAGAGCAGAGAGCCAGTAAGTGTCAGGTCCCTCCCACTAGGAGCCATTTTAACAAGCTCTTAGTATTTGAGTGGCTGTTAGCAGGATTGTAATCCAGCCTGGCAAATTCTTACTGCAGTGGAATTTAAATTTTTAAAGCAGACACAAAGAGATGGATAAACAGCTAGAAACCCTTCCTATCGGCTGATAAAATGGCGCGAGCCAGCTGTCGGCCATTTATTCAGAAAACCACGGTCTGTGAAACGGCGCTAAATTCTGCTTTTAAGGTGTTTTTTTCATGCGAAAAATGAAGATGGGGCACAGAGAGTCTGGCATGAGGCATCCTTGTGGTCGCGAGCCAAGTGCAATATTTGCACCGCAAACATGAGTATTCTGTGGGCTTTAAGCCCCCGGCCCACCTGGACGCTATTGAGCTGTAACACATTTCTTCTTCTTCCAATGAGAAAATAAATTTTTTATTTGGGTCTTAAAACTTGCTGCAGGATCCTTTTTGTGTGAGAGCTCCTTCACTGGAGCACCGGGCTGTCGGGCGTACTCGCTGTGCCCATATGGTTTTGTACAGAGTGTACTCAAGTGAATACTGCACTGCACTTCTTGTTAGGGAAGGTTTTTTTGGTTGTTGTTGTTGTTGTTGCTTTACTTCATTGTTTTGACAGCAGAGAAGTTTTTCACCCACAGAATTAACCCCTATGAAGGCCTGTGCTTGGAAAGACGCACAGTGTAGACCAAGGGTGTTTTTTTAAAGATGTATTTCAACCTGTTATAGATACATTAAGGAAAACCTGTTTCAGTATTCTATATAAATCTTTATATATAATCAGTAAAAACACAAATTCCTCTGCCAATAACACCCACCCACGTCTGATTCCCAGACGATCAGTCACACAGCGTCCTTGTCTGACACGCACTCGGCTTCGTCCTCACATGTCCCCGTGTCTCCCTGGTGACATCAGATCTTTTGTTTTTGTCACGGTCGCACCTCTTTGATCAAAGCAAAGAATCCGGTCTCACCCTTCAACTCGGCTCTTCTTTCTTTGCAGTCATTTTTGCAAATTGGCAGACAGTCTGCTGCCTTCTATGGCGTCCACATGTGTGATCATTGTATGCTAATGACCTTGCGGTACCTCTGAAAATACCTGATAGACTCACTGTGATGCAAGTCTCAAAATTCAGCTTTGAATTTAAAGGGTTTTGTCATGTCATTTACGTGTAGAATATCAAACAACCAAGAGGAAGACTCTACAGTTGAGGAACCCGTATTGCCATCAGTCATTCATGGGGGTGTATTTGCTTGCTTGGGTAAACTCAGGATGTGCCCTTCAATAGAAGTGAAGGCTGAGTTCCTCTTTTGGGCCTTGATCACAAAGGTTCTGCCCCCTTTTAATGGACTGAAGAGCAGACTGAAGACTCCCACTCAATGACCTCAAGCTATCCAAAGGTTCACGCAGAGTTGGAAATGTAGTCTGAAGGCCACGAGGAGCCTTCAAAGCAATCGATAAGCTCTTATAATCAATCCTATAAAGTGTGAGGACGCTGCAGCAGGTGTGACATCGTTACTCCACTGCCTGACTGCCGAGTGCTGAGCACTCTGAAGTTGCTTCAAAGTCAATTAATTAGAGGGACTCTGGAAGGCCGTGGCAAAGAGAAACAGTCACTTCGGGACCTGACAAGCTGTTTTTCAAAAACCTTGTGAAAGTAAAAGACACCAGCAAGAGAGAGAGAGAGTCAGGGGGGTGGGCAAAGGTCGAGACGGGAGGGAGATAAACTGAGTCTCTCGAGGGGGGAAAGTGGATTTGGGTGCAGCTGTTGTGTTGCAGTCCTCAGGGTTGATCCGGGAGGAGACGTGGCCGCATCTCTATGACAGCAGGTCAAACTCTGTGTGTGTGTGAGTGCACTCAGGCGAGGCAATGTGGTCGACTAGACACCATCACTTGACTTTTTTGACCCTCTCTCTCACACACTCGCACACGGCGGCAGCATCACAAACACACACACACAGAATCTCTAAGGAAAGGATGACGAGCGCTGCTGCGCCCGTCACGGTGACATAGAAAACACTGCTGCTGAAAAATAAAGTGTGGGTCATTTCTGCTGGTGAGTTGTCGCCAACTTTTCCCCCGAATGCACAACTTTAACCCCTTCCATTGCCGGCACTTCCACAAACTCGGCCTCAGCAACTGGGGCTCCTCGGATTTCTTCCTCGAGTCGTAGGTCGACCTCGAGGTCGCCCAGGGCCAAACATATCCCTCACATTGGTGACATTTTTTAGGCATGCTTGGTTTACCTTAGCTTGCGTGCAGAGTTTGCGTTGACGTTTCTCAGCGGCTCAGAAAATAGCTGCGGCGATAGCGGGCGCCCTTTCAGTGAACTCTGCCACCGGAGTCACGCCTCCTGTCGCGGGCTGATCTCCTCAACACAAATCCTGCAGCCCCCGTGTTGGCGAGCGCGTTTCTGAAGCGGTTCTTCACGCCTTCGTCGTTGCAGTGCCTCTCCGAAATAGGCAGAAGTGGGTTTTTTGGCATTTAATTAAACAACAGGGGATCCCGGAGCGCTGCGTGTGGATGGAGGCGCTCCATGCAGACGTGACAAATGGCAATTTCACTCTTTGGAACACAAGCGGGCAGGCTGAATTTGGATTTGAGAAAAGCGCTGCCTTCTCCCCCAGCAGCCGTGGCGTAAACCGGCTTTATAACTTTCTAAGGGGAAACTTAGCCGCCAACGTCAGCATAGATATACAAATACAAATAAATAATGAGTGTATAGTGAGTTATCTGTTAACGCAGCATCTTTAAGATGAACTCAACCTACAGAATCACCGTTGCTGCGTTGCTCCCTGACACCGACTGTCAGTTTGTCAGCCAGCAAAAAGCACATTAGTGTGTTCCTGCTGCCAAAGATTTGAACTTGTTTGTTTTTTAGCACCATCATGCAAAAACTACCCAACCAAAGTTTGGAGAGTGGAAGGGCAATGTTTGCGCAGAGTCTAATTAATCCATTTAGATTCATTAGAATATCAGAAAGATCTATCTGCAATATTTAGATAGTTGCTATACACATAATGATTTGGTGCGCATCCAAATGCAAATTCAGCTCTAGCCGAATTTAATACATCATAAACATTAGTTTAAATATGTACGATCGCAAAGTCACTGCTTTACAAAATGTTAGGGACGTATTCCAGCCTCCTTTTGTTTTCTTTAGCGGAGGTACACACTTTACCATGTGTCATTCTTAGTTTCGATGCTAAAAGCCCATCAAACAAAACAATCATGATGCAATCACAGCTGCAAATAATTGGCAGCCAAGCTATTAGTTTTGTAAATACCGCAGTACAGCATGTATCATTTTAAATCTCAGGTGTGAGTTAAAGCCCAACAAAAGATACAAAGTACATGGTGGAGGCATAACTGAAACATGTACAGAGAGTGTTTCAAAACCAAAGTGAGAGTAATGAGACCATGTTGTCCAAGCGAGAGCAGCTATTTCCACTCCTGTTTCTATACCAAAATCAGATGGGATTTGTCAAGTGAATGTGGCTTCTAAATTGATTGAGATCAGATTAGCAAATTTTATAAGAAGGCAGAGGCTGCAACTTGGGGGGGAAATAATCAATCTACAAATGACTTGAAATCACTTGTTGAAAGGAAAGCACAGCATAGTCTAAAAGCCTGGCAGTGGTGGTCTCCACTGGGGCCAGTTGGCAACAGGACGACGCCAACCAAATGTCATCTTGAGAACAGTCTGAAAATCAAGACCATTCTACTACTACAAGACTACGAAAAATGCACCAAACCTTGATGTTTGTGTAAATAAACACACCTAATATAATTCTGTTAGTGTAACCTCTATCAATCTCTCCAAACTTCAACATCAGCAGCAACATTGCAGCGCTGCCTCGTGCTCTGCAAAGGTTTTCCCACCTTCACATCGCTGTCCACAGTGTGTGCCTACTAGCGGGTCCACGCTGACACAACAGGGAATCACTCTGCGCTAGCATGTGTCCCTCAGCCATGTCGCACATTCTTAGCCTTGGCCGAGCTGGGAGGCTGGTTTCTGCCCGAAACATCTGCCAGCAGACCTGACCCACTGATCGATGGAGACTGTCAGGGGAGACGCAGAAGATTCATGGTGGCATGTGGTCAGCTGATATCTCTCTCATTCTCCCTTTATTCATTTCTGTCTTTCTCCGGGTGTCTCCGGGGAGACAAGCTGAGACACATGCTGACATGTGATAAACAGATCTGTGACTAATGGTCTGCCTTAATAGAATACAAATGAGATGATTAGACAACAGCTTTTATGCCAAGCAAGGAAACTCGGCTGACAAAATAATGCCCAAAGCTGTAGTCTGCTGGTTTTTAATTATCTCCGTAGCCTCGCTTTAGTGGGGGGATGTAACATTAAAGCTAGTTTATCAGCTCGGTCAGATCCTTTTTTTTGGGGGGGGGGGGCACACCATTGATTGAGTCGTCAGGTCACGTTCGGCCTGGTTTACAAAGTCAATACGGTAAAATATGTTTTCACATTCCAATAACCCCATCAATCAGCTGACATTTCATTCTCCCTATTACCAAAAAACAAGCAACACTACTATTTTTGTAGCTTTCCCTCATGTCTGCCGTTAACTCCTGAATGAATCAGTGTTTATTAGAAAGCGGTAAACCCAAATTAAGGTTGCGCAGGTTTGTTGGGAGTTTAGTATCGTCTTTAAACATTTCCATCCAGCTGCCTCGAATAAAAACACCACATTAGTGGTCCACAACAGGGACGCGCACACAAGCTTTTGGGGCGTTTGCTCGAACCCAGAGCCCCCCGGATAATGTTACCTCCAGTGGTCCGTTAAAGCTAATATGAACTTTGCGTGATTTTGCAAAAAGAGCTTCCACTTGAGCGGAGTGACTCTGGGAAACGCCTCGTTAGATGAAGAGGATGAGGAAAAATTCTGTTCAGCATCCTGGACTGTTGCCACTCGCCCACCTCAACCTCCAGATGCTGCCTCACTCGTTTTTGCAATCCTCCTGGTTCAGGGGTTTTGTTTATAACAAGCAACCTCTATATGCATCGCCTTGCTTTTTTTTTTTGTTAGCAATAGCAAGAGAGGCCACCAGCTGCTTCCAGCCATCCTGTTCTCAAACCATGATGGTGGCCTGCATCATTTATTTATTGTTTATTAATTTTTAAGAACTTTTAGTCGTAGTGGGAGTATGTTTGTTGAAAGAATTTGTGAGATATTGTCGAGGTATTCCTGGGTGCAGCGTTAGGTGGGCTTTCCAAAGACTATCCCAACCAAGAAAACTTGTTTGTGAAAAAGAGGCAGAACATTAGAGTCAACATTGGGATGGCATTTAGATAGGGCTTCAGTTACGTAAGCATGGCCCATTGTTTAGGTCTGGAAGGCTGGTTTCCAATGCGCCATCTAGAGGTAAAATATCTTGTATAGAACCTTTAAATTAGAGGGTTATCCACTCGCATTTAAAGGGGCTATATATGATATTTTAATTTAGAAGAACAGATAAACTAAAATGTAATAGAAATAAAACCTCAAAATCTAAATCTGTACACTCATTCTTACTGAACTGCTTGCAATGTTTTCTTTCACTCCTATATTTAGTGAAACAGAATATTCTTATTTCAGGGAAATGTATGACTTGCGGTGTACGGTGAATTACCAAATTCTTTGTGGGATTCAGACCAGTAATTTGGTGTCAATCATCATAGACTAATACGTGAGGATTTGTGCTGCATGTTTCAAATTTAGCTCACTGTTGTTCTCAATATACCACTGTTTTTTTTGTTGTCCTTTTTTGGTGTGCTGCCATCTCAAAGCTGATGTGGGTGTGTTCTTTGTGGGTAGAGCGAGCTTGTCACCTTTTCAGACGTGATGTAGAAACCGAGAATACACACCAGCGCTCGTTCCCTTTTTAGTCTGATTCAGCAGAGGAGTCCGATCCCCTCATATCTGAACCGTTGGCCCACTTTGATGGTCTCCTTTGGGTTTCCAAAGTATCGCAAGTTGAATTTTTTTTTTTATTATATCTAAAGGAGAGAAAAAAAGGACACTTACTCCAGAATGATTTGATAAAATAAAAAAAATAAAAAAAATGCTCGGGATTATGGCTTTGATGTTGAGGCGCAGAGATTAAATGCTGGCGTTCGGTGCTGAAACGCTTCAATGTGCAGTTCTGCCTCGTCTGATTTTGCATCCCACACATCTTTCACTCATGACTGGCAGCTTGAAGACGCATGCCGTGAAAATATTTGGAGGAGCTTGATACTCTTGAGGCCCTGCTGGCTTTCGCGGCAGAGTTTTGTGAGTTTTATGACAGCCTGAGAGAAACTTACTTACAGTGTTCCCGAGTCGCTGCAATTAGAGCGGAGCCGATGTCACTTTCTGTCAAACGTTCACCTGACATGCGTCACTGCATTAGGATCCAATTATCAGCATTAAAAGCAAAGATAACCTCAGAAGACCCTCAGATAAACTGGAGAAAACTGTCACCCCTCAGCCTGTAAGTAAAAACGTCTATCTCTGCAGTTTTTTTTTCAAAATTGATGTTTGCGGTGATGATGCCATCAGCCGGCTCTGAGCCAGAACAACAATGTGTCCTTTTTCAAAAAGTGAAATGTCCTCGCACTGCAACCCCCCTACATCCAACTCTGTGTCCTCATAAAATCAAGGCTGCACTCAGGGCCGTCAGCAGCTGCTGGCTGTTATCTGTCGAGCATTTGCCAAAGGTTTGTTACAGGCAGCAAAAAACGGAAGTAGACCATGAGCCCAAAAAACACAAAAAGATGGCATATGAGCGAGAAAAAGACTCAATAATCGGTCATGGTCTTGATTTTTCTTGAACAAGACTGTAGCCTGACCCTGAAATGACTTTGCAAAATGGACAATAGGTTTCCTAGAGGGAAAGGCTGAATTCAATGTTTTCTAATGAAACTACAAGTTAACGTGGTACTGCCCCCAAAAGTGAAGTAAGAACACTTTTTTGTTAAACCCACCCTTAAAACAACAAGGTGGTGAATGGCTTGGAATGGAATGGAATTTTCTTTTTCATGTACGTTTCTGGAGAGATATCAGGCAAATATTTTCAAGCACTTCTATACCGTTGAGTCACCTCCTGCTGGCCATTGCAGAAAGCACAGTGGCAAAAACGGTATGAGCGAGAAAAAGGCTCGATAATCAACCATGCATTGGTTTAGGAGTCTCTCTGTTGCTATCTTGGTTTGAAAGAGAGTTATAGAGTTATAGAGTAGCCACGCCCTAAAACATGGCCGACTTTAATGTCCATTTCACTCAAAATTAGACCAGACTTTACAAAACGAACGTCATGTTTTCTTGAGGGAGGAACTGAAATCGGGTACTTCAGTGACACAACAAATCACAGTGATGGAGATCTGGAGTGTTATACCCACCCTAAAAACAATGTAGTTGTGAGCAGATAATGAGTGAATTTTAATTTTCATATACATTTCCGCAGAGCAGGGGGGGGTCATTTTCTTAAAGACTTCTATATCATTAAATTGCCGCCTGCTGGCTACTGCAGAAAGCCAGCTTAAGGCATTTTTGCATCAGATACGTGATTGATCTCAGCCGTATATTGAGGAGCATAATCCCATTTTAATTATTTTTCATCCCTACCTGGAAGTCTGAGGCGTGGGTTCCATCATTCATTCCGATTACATCTTTAATGGGACGCATTCCCCGCCATAATGGTGCTCGGAGTGCTTTACATTACGTATTTCCTCGTCCCTGCAGTCACTAGCGCACCGATGGTGGAGGGCTGACGTGTAAAGTGGCAAACTGGAGCTATCAAAGGCTTTCTTGAAGAACCTGGTTTGAGGAGGAAGCGGGGAGAGAGAGCCTCTATTCTTCTGATTCCTGGACGAGTGATGTATTACAGCTGTAAGTAGGATCTTTTAGATGGGGGGGGCGGCGGCACAAGATCAAGCGCGCAGACAAAGTGTTCATCCACGGGCCTCGTCACGCCTTTATTCCAATTTAATTAAACCAAGCAAACCTCTCTCCATCTTGTTCCTCCTCAGAGTCCCGTGTGATCGCGTAACCTTTCATTTGCGCCCGCAGACGCCGTATCATCCTCAGTCATGCCCACTCACGTTGCCCCCCGAATTACCCGCGCCGAGGCTCCCGCTTGAACAAATGATCCAGAATCTGAGGACGTCTAATGCGGCATCTGCAGGCGTCGCTCTCATTAAAAACCGAGCGTGTCAGTTAGAAGCCTGTTCCCCTTGTGTTAGTCACAAAGGCACAAAGGATTCTGCCACAATGACAGACTGGATGCTTCACACGGCGCTCGCGTCTCCGAGCCCGTGCACGCGTGTGCGTACGCGTGTGCGTCTTTCTTTTTGTGGCGCTGGCAGTTTCATGTTAAGTTTTTTTCCAGAGAGACAGGCTTCATCGGGGTGCAGTTCGAAAAAAAAAGAAGAAAAAAAAGAACCCAACAAAAAAACAATATGTTCCTTTTATTGTTGTGCCATTCCTATTTTTTTTAAAAGACAATAACTTATTTATTTATTTTACTGTCTTCCACACCCTGTTGTCTAAAAACTCAATATGTTGTAGTTATATTTATAGTGACAAGCCTCTGCTGTGACAAGCAATCATATTCTGGAGAAGCGCAATACATCATCGCTATTATAAAACCGCACACTTGCCCTGGTTCTTCTGGAAAAGCATATATTTTCGTGACAGGTGCCGCCCTTTTGACTGTGGGCGATTGAATTACCAGAGTATACGATACGTTCCATACATTAAACTGAGATGTTTAAGGCAGCGGGAGTTTGATTTTCACACGTATCAAGTGAATTTAGAAGCTTTTTCGGGTTATGAAAAGCCATAGATGGAGGGTCTCTTTGGGACAGGCATGAGCTGTTACCCCCCCCGCCACACACGCACAAGCACACACACACACACTCTGACATTGATGAGCACGTCCTCTTTCATCAAGTGAAATCATGACACCACAAATTTTCTAGGTCAAGGCTGTTAACGGGAGACGTGAGCGAGAGAGAGAGGGGGTGGGAGGAGAGGTGAGCGAGGGAGGAGATAAAACGAGCAACAAAGCCGGGGGAGCGCGGTCCCCGAGATTGACGGCGTGTGTTTGTGCGGGACGCTTGTTCAATAAGAAAGCGTGACACAGAAAAGAGCTGGTGTGTGACAGCCGGGTTGTTGTTTTTTCTTTTCTTTTCTTTTCTTTTTTTTTTTTTTTTTTTAACGCGGGGGCCCCTCTGCTTCCCCCGGCTTTCATTCACTACAACGCCGAGGTGTCAGTGACGAGGAAAAAAAACAAAACAAACTGATACCTGAAGACGCCGCTCGGGCGTCTGATGCTAAAGATCTGCGCGCCACGAGACCACATTGCTTCGCGCATGCTTGGCCTGAAAATGTCGGGTGCGTTTCCTTCCGGATGGCTGGATGAATCGATGCCGTTAAAACCGCGTCCCCACAGCTCGTTTATTCTCTGTTTGCCACCTGTTGTTAGGTGATGTTTTATTCACACAAGATGGGGTTTGGCTGCAACACGCCGCAGTTGAGCAACATTAGCGTTGGCACTGATTTTCATTTTCGTTTTGTTTTGGCCTTAATGCTTCTCTGAGGTTCGATATGGGATATTTGGGGCAATAACACGGCGGCTAACCACTGTTTTCCTTGTTAATGGAGGGTGGAGACATAAGTCTTTTTTTTAATTTCTGTTACGACAAGAAAGCAAAGTGCGATCTTGAAATGAACATTCAGTCATCATCTACACACACAATTGTTGAAGCTTTTTACTCAACAGAACAGTGCTGGACTTTTCCATGATGAGAGTTTTCCATAAAACAGAAGTAAATGGTGACTAGGATTAAAAAACGTCACAAGAGAACATCATAAATCCATATACTTCATATCGTGTATTAGCTGTCTGTACTTCCAATACTAGTGGTGCCACTAGTTCCTCAAGATCCCGCAAATCCATGCAGGTATTGCAAAGACCCTCGCATGTTCCCACCAAGAGTCCAACCCAAAAGTCCTATCAGGAGTAGAAGTATGGAATATGGAATTTATTATAAACTTTTTTGAAGTGAGATGCTCGTCACCATTTACCAGAGTTGGAAAACCTTAATCCTGTAAGTGCTCCAACATTCCATCATCATTGGAGTAAGTAGATAATGACTACATTAAAATTTTCGGTGAACTTCCCCTTAAGTCACTGAGCTTCACACACCGACAGTAAATCTTGCCTGGTGTTATTGGAGCTAGTGTTTGCGGAATAGCCAGCGAGCCAATAATTATGTAACATGGTCGCTCAGCAAATTACAATATTAATTGTTCGCTCTTACCTCACCCTGGTGGGACAGCGGGAAGTTGCAAGCTAGCATCCCATCTGCAGAAACTCTCCCAGTCTGGATTCAGCCGGGCCGTTTTAATACGCCATGTTCCTCTTGGGCGTTTTCAATATTAATTTGTCTTGTTTTTCTCGCTGTGTTGTTTTCTCTTCTCCCGCTCACGCGGACCTGTGAGAAGTCATCAATTGAAGCGCGAGAAGTGTTCAAATGCGATCTGTGCTCCTTTCGTGGCGGGGATCCATGTTACAGCATTTGTAGCAGCACCGCACATACTTGCACAGCACATACTGACATACTTACATGCATACTTACATACATATAGACCATACTTGCATACAGTGAATACATATATACAGTACATACTTACTTAAACACACACAGCGAATATATATACACACACGTGCATACATACAGCACATACTTAAATCCATAGACGCATACATAAATACATACATACTGTATGTACATACATACATACAT
>CAESWR010000069.1:252385-264531 GCA_903171835.1 Mullus surmuletus | reverse complement strand
AAAAAAAAAAGCAGCTCCAGATCATCGTGAGGACGTGACACAGTGATGGCTCTCTCGTTCCAGCAGGAGAGTTTAATGAGGAGGGTCTTTTGCTCGCTCTCTCGGTCAACGCGGACACTTTGGCGAGGGCGGCGCCCGCTTCACCGCAGCCCTTCAATATTTGACAAAGGCAAAGGAGCCACGCTGACACACTCCGAACCGCTCGCTGGGCCATTTTTGGAGCCTCCGCGCACGCTGCGGGTCCCGCCGCTCGCTCCGATGTGCGCGCTAATGTCGCCCTTCCCAACGGGATACGCCTCCCTCTGCCAGACGGAGCGGCGGAGCATAGGCCGCCCCGAGAGAGCGGAAAAACCAGAAAACCGAGAGGCAAACATGAGAGAGCGGCGCTGATCCGTGCTCGGTGCGACTCGGCACGCGCCCGAGCTGCAGATTAAACGGTGCCATCGTAGTTTTTTTTCATATGGGACTTCCTGAAATCTTAGAGCAGAGTTGGAGTGTGACTCTGCTGGGTGTGAATCGCTGTCTCTGGTTGACTAAGCATCATTTTTGTCGTTTGTATACGAGTGCTTTGGATTCCCCAGTGTGCCAGTGAGGAGGAGGAGCTGTAACGTTTCCCTTAGAGCCATTATGAAATTAGCTGGACTGTCTATCGCTAATATGAGGCAATTAAAATAATTCAAAAAAGACCCAATTCGCGTCTCAAAAACGGCAAGATGATGCGATTCAAGCGTTGTTCCCCTTAAACAAACTATTTGCTTAATTGGGTGTCTTGACAGGAGTGATGGACGACACTGCTAACGAAGAGCAATAAATTAGCGCCCGAGGTTCGCCCTGCTGGCACATCTTTTAAGGCGGGAGTTAGAGCCCGGCCGCAGTACGATTGTGAGTGACAGAAGATGTGTGTAGGGGGGGACAGCGGCGTCTAGCTTGAGTGCTTAGCCCCAAGCAGCGTCTCTAATTAGCTCCACACCAGCCGGCCAACACCGTGGTCCAGCTATCACTGCTACATGCGTGAGTGATAGCGCCATAATCCGTTTCACGTTCACATTGGGAATTAACTGTTTCCATGCGTGAGCACACAGGGTTGCCATGATGTTTGTGTCTTTCACCATCATCTTCTGGTTAAAAAAGGCTTATTTAACTGCATGGAAACGTAGCCAGTGATAGCTTGACCTTTTCCTCCTACCCACGCAGCTTCTTGTTTAAACTGCTTTGGTGTAAATGGGTTTTAAAGACCAGAACTGTCTTCACTTCCTGAACTCCTGAAGCTGTCAGCAGCTAAACTAAATGTGCATCCATGTTTAGCACAAGAAAAAAAGAAAACCCTTCTCCCTGCCAATTTTCTAATAAAAGAAAAAAAAAAAAAAAAAGGACACACACTAGCAGGCCAAACGAATGCCCATATATTAAATCTGTGTCAAGCTACAATCGTAACCGGCATTTAAATACATTTGCAAATGAATTTCACACTTGAGCGACGTGAACTGCCTGAGCAAAAAATGGAGCCGGCGGGTAAAGATAGCGGAGTGGAGCTCGGAGTGACGGTGCCGGGCTGTACCGGCAGCAGGACGTCTGGCAGCCGCTCGGAGGGCTGCAGCGGCGCACTGGAGACGCTTTCCACTCCGCCGATGTGTCTCAGCTCCTGTAGCTGCTAGTCGACGACTCCTCCCTGCGTGCCAAAACGGAGTCTCAAAACTTCCCAGAATGCGAAAGTGTGCACAGTCGGCACCTAAATGAGCCCGGATGTAAGCATTTTTTTTTAGCAGTGATGTTGTTAACAACCTCCTCCACAGCAAAGTCAGAAAAGTACATATATGTTCATGCGAAGTGCAGCTTCCTGATGTTACATAATTTTTAGGTGATTTGTTACCTCTTGCTGCCAACAACAAAAAATATCAAATATATGTGAGTACGCAATGCCAGGACAAAAACAACACCAAGAGAAAAACATTGCAGTGTTTCACTGGAGAAATGAGGTGTTACATGTTTCTATTCCTCTCGCCCTCCAGTTTTAACTTTTCTCTTCCTTTGTTTACCTTAAACAAGAGCTCTTAAACAAAATCTGTCTGATTTGATCTTGCAGACGTCCCAAGGTTGTTAGCTCGCCAACACAGTCTAATTTACTTGTCGATTCCGATTACTGTTTGGATTCCGGTTTACACGGACTTCCTTAATAATCCATGCCGACACACAAATCTGTGGAACATTTGCATTTTGGTCTTGCATCGTCTTTGAGCGACTCTGAGATAAAGGGAGATTTCAGTGAAAAAGATGAATCAACAGCATTTAAAAAAACAAAAAACAACCTTATATGGAACCCAAAGTCCTGTTTAAATATGAAGAAAATAAAGGACATCATTCCCGTACCGTTCGGAAGCAACCGTTTCGACTTAAAAACCCACTTAGGACGTTTTTAAGAAGATTTCTGACCAGCGTTGTTCTTAAACAAAATCTTTGCACAATAAAGAGCATACTGAGGCACATTTAAGAACTGTGAAGTTTGTGCTCATTTAGTACATCAATAATAATGTTATGTAATAGTTACTATAATGATACAATTGACAAGAATTTCCTTACCTACGCATATTTAATTCACAGCAATTATGTATTGAACCACAATTTTTGTTTGTTGATTTTCTTGTTACGTTTTGAGTCCAGAGCTGTGTCTTCAGATCTTCGTTTGAGTACTTTAACTTTCTTTCTCAACTCAACATTTCTGCTATTTCAGAAAATGTTTGTTTATGAATCTGATGTTGACTTTACTCAGTGACTTTCTTAAGAACTAATTTAAGAAAAAAAACGAATGAGGCTCATTGCGCCAATGTTTTACTTGACAGGTTTGTCATGGGTACAGAGTCCAAAAGCAAAAACTTTTATTCTGTGGATCAAAAAATCCAAAGCAAAGAAACAAGCTGCTACAGCTCTTTTCTGATCAAACGTTACGCTTTGCTGGGAGGGCTTCAGTGTGTAACCCCCTCCCCCGCTATAACCCCCTTTTTCTTTCTATTTATAGAAACGAAACCCAGTTTGTGGAGACACTCATTGAAAACCCCGGCTCATTTTCCCATGTCTGCACACATATTTTCAAGCCTCTGAGCTAGACAATTGTTCAATATAAATATTCCAATCAACAGTTGAATAAACTTGCATATTCCTCCACAAAACTGTGATTTTTCCCGCTGCCAAACAAGTTGTGGCTGTGCGTCGACACCTAATGGCACAGCACCGGTGCCTTACAAAGTCGCATCGCTTTAAAGGTTTTTTTTATAACAGATGTTTTACTTCACAGTCGGCGCTGTACAAAGAATTGAACGTCACCCTCCCGCTGCTAAGAGTTCACACACCTCTCGCAGCCACCCCTCGCCGAGCTCCTAGCTATTGATGTCTGAAGTTCTTCTCAGAAACGTTGACATTTGATGTGCGATTTTTTTTTTTTCACGGTAAATGCCCAAGTTTGCTGTTAGTTGGTACATCGTCGATGCTGCAGTTTTCGGGCAGTAGCAGCAGTGAGACTCCCAAAGCAGAAATTGCAATGTTTTGCAGTTAGTTGGCTGATGAATATTACTCCTAGTAAAATGTAATATGATAGTGCTACCAACCAGTGGAAAAATGTCTGAAAAAGTCCTCCAAGTGACTTATTTTCCAGAGTTGTAACATAAATACAAGACGATAGTTGGGTTGTTTGGGTCCATATACGATATTTGACCATGAGATGTTGCATCATTACAGACCAAAACAAAGGGAGTGACCTTTCACTCACTTTAAGTTTCTCCTTAGCTTTAGCATTAGCATCCGGTAGGGCTCTTCATGCTTTAGCGTTAGCCTTATCATCTGGTAGGGCTCTCCATGCTTTAGCGTTAGCCCTTAGCATCTGGTAGGGCTCTCCATGCTTTAGCGGGGCTGCAGTGCTAGCACCCACTGACTTGCGAGAACAAGAAAGCTTGGATATCAACAAAAACAGAGGTCAGTGCTCAGGACGTCATGATTTATGACACCTTTATAAAGATAATAGTCGTTTAGTGCTAAATTAAGGTGTAAAATATCACCATAGGGCAGCTTTGACCAAGCTTTAAACAGCGAATCGGTGGTATACATATACGGTGATATACTCATACAAGTGCCAACGACTCACTCTGAAATATGAGCTCCTCCTGCACCTGAACTGATTTTTTTTTTTTTTTCAAACAAGAGAATGATGGATGCTGCTTTTCAATTCCACCAGCTGCGATGCCAAAACTACAAATGCCTCCCTTTGTGTTTTCTATTGTTCTGAGAGCTCGTACATGTTGTCAGACAGGCCTGCTGGCGTGCGGCGCTTCACTTACGCCACATTTGTGTTATCAGATACGTGAGCGACGTTCACTGTTGGCCGATCGCACATGAAAAACATGAGAAAAGGTGGCGGCTGGCTTTGACCACCGAAAACAAAATGACAGTTATTTCGTTTTATGATATCATAGGAGGGCGGCGACTTTGGTTGGACCTTGTCAGTGGCGCACTCTTGTAGAGGAAAGTCAAGATGCTCCGAAGTTGCTTGAGCGTCGAGGGCCATTTCGCAATACGCGCTTATTAAAGGCTTGCGAGAGGGGACGAGTGGAGGTAACAGACAGGCTCAGATGTTAGAATGACTTTGGGTCTAATTCAAGGCTGTGGAGGAACATTGTTGTGGATATTTAATCAGCCAAGGCCTTCACAAAAGTGCCGCTGACAGATGCAGCGTGACTTGGGTGCACAATGGAAGTGACTTGCGTACAATTGGCGCCAACTTGGACCTCCATTGCGCTGCCGACGCTGCTGTCCCGGACACGAGGCAGTGCGAATAATATAAAAGCGTGCAAGCCTTAAAGGAAGACAGCAGTGTGTCCTCAGCAGCACACACTGTTCCTGAACGAGAAAGAATCTGAAAAGAGGACGGCATATTTTTTTTTGTGTATAATTCATTTGTAGTTCATGTGATAAGAGATAATTCATTTGATATTTACAGATAGAAACGAGGCTGTGCCAGATAAGGGGAGCAGAGATATGAAACGGTAATCTACGCCGCAGATTATCAGTATGACACTGACTTTGTGGACCAACATGAAATGTTTTTGTGTGTGTGTGTGTCTTGTATAAACAAGATAACATGCTTCTGTCCCTGCAGAAATCCCCTCTCTGCGCTTTGTCAGCCTTATGTAACTCGACAGGAACAGTGTCTTTTCTAAAGCAAAGTTTGCCAAATGTCTCTCAGTCGGCACAAACAAAGGGATTAATTTCTCAAGGAAAAGGAAGGGTGGAGCGTTTTGCTGTGTGTCAGTCATGGTCAGAAGGAAAAAGTTGTCAATTTCGTCATTTTTTTTAATGTGTTTTCCTATTTCCGTCTGTCCGCAGCTTGTCCACAGGGCACCTTTAAATCCACCCAGGGGGCCGGATTATGTCAGCAATGTCCACTCAACAGTCGATCCACCATTGAGGCTGCCACCCTCTGTGGTTGTCGGAATGGCTATTACCGTGGCGACATGGACAAACCGGAGGACGTGTGCACCAGTGAGTCAGTCTCCCTCTGTCAAACACACACACACACACACACAAACAAACAAACACACACTATGCAGGCGTGTTCAGATCACTTTCAGACGGGCGCAGGCTCACAGAGGCTGAAGCAAGAGTCATCGGCAGCCGACAGTCGAATATCTCATCATTGAATAAAAAGGCCAACAGCTGCTTTGATTTATAATCCCGCTCGCTCATTTTACGCGCCCCGTTACGGCGGCCGTGCTGCAAAGTTGCCGCCTTTTGTTCGGGGATTTGGGGAGCGGTAAGTAATAACACTGCCACGCTCCCTGGGCCTTCTGCTGAAGTGAATATGTGTTTAGCGTGTTGAGCAGCAGCCGGCGTTGCTATGCAAGACGAGGAGCCGCCTTTGAAAAGGAAAAAGAAGAAGAAAGAATGGAGGGGGGAAAAAAAAAAAGCGGCTCCCTGTCGGTTCCACAGAGAGATGGTGTAAGTAGGTTGAGACATGAATCATTTTGGACCGTCTCTGCTGCTTGGTTTGAATCTGTGGAACTGTGTGTGTTGGTGTGTGTGTCCACATCCTGCTGACCTGGATACAACTCAGCCGGGTTGGTTGGCAGGTAAGGCAGCACGCAAGATACGCAACAACCTCAGGATTTTATCACAGAATGGTTAAAAGGGGAACAACAGTGTGGCGCCTTGTTATCATTTCATGAGCGCTGCTTTTTATGTTTTGGTTTTTTTGCCCTTTAGCATTAATTTGGATGTTTCATCGCCGAAGAAAGGGCTTTTCTCAAGTCTGCGGCGGTTCGACCCGTGTAAAGCTGTTGTTTCTGTCGAGTTCTTGCCTCATGAATGTTTATTGTCACTGGGTCTCTGTTGGGAAAATACATTAATACCAATGAGGTTGGATGAAAGATAGAAGAAAAAAAAATCCCCCTCCCCTCCCTTGCTAAAATGAGATCTTTGACGAAATAGACCCAGCAGGCATCTTGAGTGACCACTTGTGACTGGATCACGCCTCCTTGCTCCAACCAGCATCAGTTCGTAAAGCACAAGTGTTGTTTGTAACTCTCGGTCGGCTGCGGTGATTCTTTTCCTGCCTGGGGTGCCATAGATTTAATGGATACAAAACAAAAACTAAATAAAAAACTACACAAACCGCTTTGTTGCCGTTTTAAATGTTTGGCTGCAAACGAGATCACCCCGGTGCTGATGCGTCTCCGCGGGCTTTTAGAACATTCCAGATGTGTAATAACGATAATAACACACAGCTGGTGTCCTCTAATGCCGAGGATGTCAGTTAAGTGGCGGCACCGCTCAGTGAGTGTGATCACAGTCCAGCTCTGTGATACACAAACACACACACTCACACACACCTCTCTTTGTGATCAGATCACATGAGACACCTGCCCACTAACTGGCAGTAAATATCTCTGAGATGGGTCATGACAGGAGGGTTTCGAAGAGGTGCTTGAAATCCCTGGACATGCTTTGTTGTAATTTCAAGGTTTGAAAAGTGCTCGAATTTTGGATTAGGTGCTTGAAAGTGCTTGATATAGTTTGTTTTTTTTGGGGGGGGGGCGGGTTCAGAAATGTCAGGTTGATTCTGACTAGATGATGAAATTTCCACACACAATAGGAACCAAAAAGGGAGGAGAACTCAACCACACGCCTTTTATCTTTTGCTTTTATAGTCATATTTCTGGAAAACAATTCCAGCTACATGTTTCAATATTTTGGTTTGTGTCCTGGAGGTCATCTGAAGGTGCAATCCGGGCGTGGCTGTCAAATGCAGCGTGTGGATTAACGACTCTGCAACAGCGGCGTCTCAAAGTGACGCCAATCAAAGAAAAATCGACTTTCACGGCAAGAAGCACAAAAAAAAAGGGTGTCATGTGTCAAACGACTCACTCTGCAGCTGCGCGAATCACCTGGCTGCTTTCATTTCAAGGACAAAACTAAATTGAGTTATACTTTTCTTTTGAGGCAGCAATGAAAGAAAAAAACAAAACAAGAAAAACTGGAAAGTGACGGACAGACGTTCAATACCTGAGGAGCGGCTTCACTTTATTTCTATATAGTATAAACTCAATCAGATATAGAATCAGATCAGTGGAATGGAGCGAGTGTGGTGTGTGTGTGTGTGCGTGCGTGCGTCGTCTCCTTACAGAAAATCATTCCCTCAGCAGAACGCATGGGTTGCATAGGTATGAGGTGTGTTTGTATGGCGACGAGGAAAGTGTGTGTTTGTGCATCAGTGAGACTGTGGCACAAAATGGCCTACTTTGGAGTCTAATTAACAGTTATTTTTGAGGTTTTCTGGCGTTTAATGTCTGTCAGAATAAACATATTTGTGTCCCCGCCAAGTGAGATTGAGTATCTGTGTCAGCGCTGCGTGTGTCTGCGCGCAATTACGAGTGCAGTTCACGACGCCGCGTCTCTCTGAGGGAATGTTTAGAAGACGGTTGCTGCTTACATTTTTTAACCCCCCGCCGATCACTAACGGTTTGAATTGGGCCACGTGTGTGTCGCCGCGTTTTCTCCGCTCCAGAGACGTATATTCAAAGTCGCCTCTTTTAAGACTGTGATTCAGCACATGCCAAGGCCGAACATCAGACAGAGTCGAGGCCGCTGTTGGTGTCATGTGAGGGCGTCTGTGATGTTGCTGCAGTCGTCAAGGAGAAGCGTGGCCGCTAGCTTTAACCTTGCGTCGAAAAACTGCGGGGTGTGCTATTGAGATTGGCCGTGGCACCCCGAAAGTTCCTCCTCACATCAGAGAGACGCGGGGGACTGATTGATGGACCGACTGACTGACCGAGAGGCGCTGCTTCCCCGCCACGTTAACTCTTAAGCCACCTTCTGACGGTTGTAGACGATGCTGGCTGAAGCCCAGGGCTGTGCACTTATACTTCTTACTCACATCAGTGTGTGCATTAGGGTTGGTCTTGGTCTTCCAGGGTATTTTTGCTGGGTCTTGTATTGAGAGTGGTGCAGACCACCACTGCAAGGCTTTCAGACTGTGCCTCGCTTTCCACACCAACCAATCACTTGAAATCATTGGTAGATTGATTATTTCCCCCAAGTGACTGCCTCTGCCTTATTAAATGTCTGATTTCAGTTGACTTAGGAGCCACAGTCACCTGGCAAATCCACGTCTGATTTTTGTGTAGAAACCAGAAAATGAGTGGACAAAGCTGCCTGAGCACCAAGCAACATGGACTCAAAGTTCTCGAGTCTGGAAAGTCATACAGTATTGGTTTTGCCGCAGTCTCTGCCTTCAAAAGTCTTGGTCTGAGTGGTCTTGATGCCCTGTGGTGTCAGTGAAGTCTTGGTTTCGGCTTGTGCGGTCTTGACTGCAACATGCATCCCCATACTACACTGGAATGTCGTAAATCCTTTCCAGGCATAATGAACAGGAGGGTAGGATGCATATCGGAGCGCAGCCTGGATTGCGTGTATTGCTGGTTAGAATCCGCACCTGCCGGCGACCTTGATGTGACAGCGAGTGATGGTGGTTTGAACTTGGATGTCAGTGGGGGCGGCAGCGTACTCAGCATGTGTGGAGGTACTGCAAGCGCGCACACACACACACTGGATTTTTTTAACTTCTTCTGTAGCTGAGCTCCACTCCTTAAAGGGGAGACATGTGTGTCTGTTTTTTTGTAGAAAACGTACAAAACACACACACACACATCGAGTTTTTCGCTCACACTGCCTCCGGATTGTTACCTCCAGGGTCAGTCGTTTTTGAAAAACATGGCTTTTGTGGTGTGTGGCTCACAAAGAAAAGCCTCGCAGCTCCAGGAGCAACAATTGCAAGGCTGGGCTAATTGTGACATCATCATGGTCGGGCTGCCCCGCCGCTGTACGCTGAGACGCTGCGGGGGGGGGCTTTTTGTTTCATCACGCTGTCTGGTCCTCGCGGTTTCTCACAGTTTATATACTCATTTTGAAAGCAGTTATTGTTTCACGATGGCACAGAGACTGAAAATTTCAATACTCCTCATTCTTTGACTTGATGTTTTGAAGGTGGAGGAGTCATTTTAATCAATCAGTATAAGGAATACGCAGTTTTATCACATCTTTCTCACATTTTATATTATTTACAGTGTCTTGATGGGCTTGGATTGTCGGTTTTATAACAGGGAGCATTGCCTAGTCGTTAACTACGTACATTACTACGTGATTTACTTATACACAGAATAAATCAATTGTTGTAGCTTGCAACTTTTAAGTCTGGAACTAATTTCATAAATAAATAAAGTTGATTTAAGAACACAGATTATTCTCCACCACGTCCAGCACACATTTCTGAGAAACTTTCCAGACCTTGACTTTTTTTATTTTTTAATTGTTTGATTTTATTATTTCTATAATTGCCTGACCACTGTGAAGCAGTTATTAACAGGCCACACTTGTGCTAATAAAAATATTCATATGTGAGCCATTAGTATGTTCTGCTTATTAAAAACATAAATGCTCCACTCAACTACTCGCCATAATGATGTTTGATTGGATCCAGGTGTGTGGCTGTGATTTGCTTTTAATTGACAAGCTAATACGAGCCTGATTGATGCGCTCTCTGCAGTTCTTAGACCACTTATTACCAGGTGAATAAAAGTGGAGGGAAACACAAACTTTTTATTCTTTCTCTCCGGTCTCTTACACTCCCCAGGTGTCCCCTCCGCTCCCCGCAACCTTGTCTCAGTTGTCAACCAGACGTCGCTGCAGCTGGAGTGGCACTCGCCGCGTGACATCGGGCACCGCGAGGACCTGTCCTACAACGTGCTCTGCCACCGCTGCCACAGCAGCGAGCGCCGTGCGTGTCAGCCGTGCGACGACAGCGTGGCCTACGTTCCCGGCAGGCGGGGGCTGAAGGAGACGAGGGTGGAAATCAGCAAACTGCGCGCCCACACATCCTACACCTTCGACATACAGGTTTGCCTTTATGGAGCTTTATTTATGTAGTCTGGCGAGTGCGCTGCTCAGTTATTATCACTGTCAAAACTCACTGTTTTCAAGATCCAAACCTTTAAAAACTCTCAGGCAGGGCTGGGCAATATTTCGATATAAAAAATACTGTATATCGATATTTTTTTTAACGAGATATGGAATGAGACCATATCATTCATATCTGTTATAGCCGTATGTAATATATTTGTTATAAAGGAGAAGAAAATCTGTCATCTGATTTTAACAAGCCATTCAGTTGTCAAACTAAACCAAAAAGATTGGCAGATTTTTTACTTTTCTTATATTCATTTCAAATGTTATATGCTTTTGCAACTGTTCATTGAAATAGCTGGTTTCAATAAAACTACCTGTGACATGTCATAATTGGCTTTGACAGAATGTTTAGCTCACTTTGTGGAAAAAATAGTAGGATTATTCGGCCCAAATATATCTGGATATGAGTTTTGGTCCATAACGCCCAGCTCTAATCTTAGGTATTCCAAATTACACATTCAGAGGTTCTCGCTATGAAATGGGTGTCAGTGTAACTCCACATTTGCCTCATGTCGTATGCAGAGATCTATAAATATGCTAATGCACCCGACCCTGACTGCGCACCTGCATCCCGAGCATGGTCTGTCATGTTGGATTTCAATGGAACACACACACATGCTGACGGCTCACGCCACTTTTGCTTTGCTCTTTGTGGCCACAAAGCAGCGTTTGTAGTGGAAAATGGGAAATGTCTGTCACATCACGCTGAGGAAGTCTGAAAGGTCTGCTAGCAATACAGCTCATATTGCCGTTAGCGTATTGGTTAGCATCTGGTCGCCTGGTTATCTTTCCAAAACATGCTAAAGTGTAGGCGTGTGTATTGGCAAGCATCTGTCAATAGGATACATATCCCGATACAGGGGTGGTGGTACAATATATTGCAATATATTGGTATACTATAATCAAGGAAATATATTGTGATTTTTTTCCCCCCATAACCAGAGGCATCGCAAGACCTTTGTCTAGTGAGAGGAGAGGAGTGGAAGGAGGGGGGAAAGCCAAATGGCTGCTGCCAACTAGCAGCTGGAGGCATAAATAAAACACAAAACCACTGTCACCAAGCAAACAGCTGATGAAATTTGAAATACAAAGTATCGATAGTGTTTAAAAAAAAATCTGCTGTATCCGTAGTGAAGTATTGCAATATTTTGGTGTATCGATATGTTAGGTAGGTATATGGTAGGTAAATGACGAACTCAGCAACACTAAAAAGTTTGCAGTAGTTGGTGGGATTTTTCTTTTTCTTTTTTTTCTCCACATGACTTGACAAGTGAAGAAAGTTCTGACTTTTCAAAGTTGCACAGGTACGCAAAATTCATAGCTGCAGCTCAAAATGACTCGTTGTCCACTTCAAAAACAACCTTGGCGCTGTCAGCCCTGTTTTAAAATGCTAATAGGGGCCAGATATTCTCTTTTAATGTGCAAGGATCCTGCAGATGCATGGACGCGTGCTGACATGGGGGCTTTTTAAGCACCGTCTGCAGTTATACCATGTTCCCGCTCAGCACAAGGCCACCGTGCAATCACTAACGCCAGGGCGGAGTAGAATCATCTAGCTTGGGTCCACTTTACCATCAGGGACGAGTGCCTGATTCAAGGTCACATGCTCTGTAATGCTCAATTTCCTCATGGAAGGGGAGGGG
>CAESWR010000069.1:223910-234551 GCA_903171835.1 Mullus surmuletus | reverse complement strand
CAACCTCCTGCCCCCCCCACCTCTCTTCTTCCTGGCGCTACTTCCTCCCTCCTCATCCTGCCGGCCTGTCTGTCTGTCTCTCTGTCTGTCTGTCCGTGGCTTTGATCCTGCCCTCCTTTGCAGGCACCTCCAAAAACAGAAAGAGAAACACTTTGATGTTCAGTTCGCACAGCGTGACCCCTTTTGACTCAGAAATCATCCGCTGACTCACACACTCACACACACACACACACACACACACACAATGATCGATCTCACCGGTGTTGTGGTCCTGGCGTGACCATCTTGCCGGCCCAAAGGATCAATGTGTGTGTGTGTGTGTATGTTTGTGTGTACCTGGAAGAATCCCAGAGAGTATTAGGCCAGAGGAGCATCAAAGCTTTGATTCACAAAGTGAATTAGAATATACACACTCACACACATACACACACTTTTCCACTGCAACTATGTCAGCGGGGATGTCAGTGATGTTGATAGGACACAGAGGCAGTCTGGCCCAAATGTGAAGAGCTAAAATAGCAAAAAAGGTGAATGTCGTCGCCATCATCTACGTGTCTCACAGGAACAGTGAGCTGGTTAAAAGTTGTGTTGTTGTTGTTGTTTTTTTTCCAGTTTGTTGATTTTTATGTGAAAATGGGATATTTTACTAGGACGAATCATTTGCGCATTACTTTGCAAATTAATTGTAGCGCTCTGGCAAAGAATTGCACCCCATTATTACATCTTAAAATCACAACCTTTACTGTGCATCATTAACTAGCGAGTGTAAATGACTCACTAATATTCAAAGAAAAAGAAGAACTTGCTCTACGCCTAGGATAGACAAATATATTTACATACAGTGTATGTTGGTTATATTTGAGTAAGTATTAAAATGTATCATTCATTGATTCATTCATCAGTTTAATTGTAGAATAAAATATGGTTAATTTAGATAACATTATTATTTTTGTTTTATTTATTGAAGTGACACTGTATACATAAGAGTAGTAATTCAAACATGACTTGGGAGTGATGACACGAGATCCAACATTACATCAGCACAAAATAGTGTTTAAGAGTGTTTATTCTTCAGTTTACAAACGCAAACCAAACATGAATTCCGCTCTAAACGAGGCCGAGGCGAGACCGCCGAGAGCTGATCGGCGTGCGTGTAGAACCTCGTCTGTTCCGCACCGCAGCCCCTGCTTCCCTCCCAAAACAGCTTGTTGGTTACGACGTGTAAAATGAAATCTTGACGTATCCTCTCACCTGCCGGACCGCCTATAAAAAAACCGAGGTGAAGAAGTCGGGTAGCAGAAAAATAATCCTGTCACGGTTCGTGGTTTTCTTGCAGCAGAATGACGGGCAGTTCCCAGTGATCCAGCTGGTTGGTATGCTGAGGGGCATCGCGTCTGGAATGAGGTACACACACACACACCTTCAACACAGAAACCCATTTTATCATGAAGATGAAGAAGAATCTTTTTCATTTCTGAGATCGCCCAATGATGGGGTGAAATGAGTTTTTTTTTTTTTTACGACGTAACCGTAGAAAATTGCACCACGGTGGGATTTCATGTGGTGAATTTCCAGCACCAAGCAGGCATCAACAGTTCCAGATATGCAGCGTCAACACTCTGCAAACAGAGCAAACACAAACATCTTCGACATATTGTATCATAATCCACTGTACTTATTCAAGTGCGGGCCTGGCAGCGCACTTCCTTCACGCTCTATAATCTGCCTTTATTGCAGGTAGCCGCCAACGATAACACCCGAACATGTACCCAAACTATAAATCCCCTTCCTCTCTTTATCGATGGCGGCTGGCAGGGATAACACACATGCACCGACGCACACACACACACACATAGACACACATAGGTGTTAAATCCCATTACCTTTTTTTTTACAGTAGCCCAGGTAGCTGGCAGCAGATAACAGACGCACTCACACAGCAAATCCCGTTGATGTGGCAGGTACCTGGCGGAGATGAGTTATGTTCACAGAGACCTGGCGGCTCGGAACATCCTGGTGAACAGCAACCTGGTGTGTAAGGTGTCCGACTTTGGCTTGTCACGCTACCTGGAGGAGGATACGTCTGACCCCACCTACACGAGCTCGCTGGTGAGAACACACGCGCGCGCGCACACATTAACCCCCCGAGAGATCAAATAAAATCAGATTAGATTTTTAGATTTTCTTTTCTAGTTAATCTCATTTTTTTAAATGTATTTTTTGAATATTGTATTTATTTTTATTCTAGTCATTCATTTATATTTTTCAAATATATAAAGATTTTTTATTTATTCTATTCATTCATTTGTATTTTTCTAATTTATTTAATTTTAGGGGGGTAAAAAATCTGACAAAAATGTTACATATATACATACACATTACGTCAGAACAGCACCAAACCTCCTCGGCACAGTGACGCTGCTGTGTCAGTTGCTGGGGTGAAAACAACCGGAGAGGAGGCGGGGAAATAATGGTGCATGATGGGAAAAATTGGCAGCTGTTTATGACTGATTTATGTGGTGAGCAAAAGGTTGCTGGGAGATGAATGGTTTGTTTACACGTCGTTTTCTCTGCCTTTTCAGTGTCCTTTTCTCAAATTCCCCGCGTGATTTCCTTCCAGTTCCATCAGATGTTCCCATATTATCGATGACGAAAGGCTGAAAGTTTCTTACATTTGCAAAAACAAAAAAAAGCTGTCAGTTGTATCTTCAATTAATATTGCCCGACACTTCATGCAAACAAACCCTGCTTAAGTCTGCAGATTTTTCCCAGAGTTCACAGCTGGATCTGGCTCGCTCGGGAGCCCCAGACGTACTTAGGCTTAGTTTTGCAACCTGCTACATTCAGCAGTAATTTCCAGCAGCACTTTTAATTTTTGCTTTGCTCGCCGAGTCTGGGAAGCAACAGAGGAATTTCTGAACTTGTGATCCCCCCGTCCCCCCACCAACCCCTCCGATTCTTCCCTCACTCACTCGGGACGTGAAGCAGCCATAGAAACGTAAACAGAAGGTACTTGGACGTGTCTGTCTCAGGCAGCTCTGACCGAGCAGATGCAGGCGTGTCTTAATTGACACAGCTGTCTCGGCCAGATGTTCCTTTGTTTTTGAGATGTCCTGCACTTAAGTTAAGTATGAAATGAGCAGATCTCTTGACAGCAAATATCAAGGTTTATCTTCTGGAGACCAGGAACGCTCTGAACCCCCCCGCGGCGCCTTGTGACACGCAATTTGAGCACGAGCCGAAAAACCAGCTACAAAAATACTAAATCTTTTCCTCTTTATCCACCCCTTTCTTCCTTTTGCGTCACTTTCTTCTTCCCTTTTCTCTCTCGCTCTCTGTCTCGTCGTCCCTCAGGGTGGTAAAATCCCCGTGCGGTGGACGGCCCCCGAGGCCATCGCCTACAGGAAGTTCACGTCGGCCTCAGATGTGTGGAGTTATGGCATTGTCACCTGGGAGGTGATGTCATACGGAGAGCGGCCTTACTGGGACATGAGCAACCAAGACGTGAGTCACTGTGTGTGTGTGTGTGCGTGTGTGCGTGCTCACGTATGTCCACATTGGGGTCACACACTCAACTTAAGACCAGTGGACATTATGTGCAATTGGGGACAAAGTCCATGTCCCCAGTTGTTAAAACATTGATTTTTGGTTGTGGTTCGGTTGAACGAATTGGGTCCTGTGCTCCTACGACCTGACATTCCTCGAGATACAGCCCAAATGTGATCATCTGAACATGCGTATCCCAGCACTGGAGGCTCCTAGAGCCTCGGGACCAAGCCCAGTGTGCTAGGGATAGGGTTAGGGTTTCTCAACCCTAATTTGCCTCCTGCTACGGTTAGGGTTGGAGAACAGAAAGTCATAGAGACATGGGGCAAAGTTTTACCCATAGGTTTTTGGGCACCCCGAGTGCAATGAGCTGGGTCCTGAGCTCCTACAACCTTGCCTTCTGGAGATACAGCCTATTTATGATTGTCTGAACATGCATATCTCAGCACTGGAGGCTCCTAGAGCCTCGGGACCAAGCCCAGTGTGTTTGGCAGCCATGAAAATATGGGGGGAGATGCTGGTTTGGTGTCTTTAGCACATTTGTATGTCAAGTTATGGCGAGTCTTTTTCAAGTTAGGGTTACCATAAGTGCAATGACAGGGGGTCAAAAGTCATGTCCGCAACGCAGCGTCGTAGAGACTCGGGACCAATACCAACGCCTTAATTCTCGGGCTAGGGTTAGGCAAGTAGTTGTTGTAATTAGGGTTAGGGTAAGTCTCCAGAAAATCAAAGTCACTCCCCAAAGGTAGGGTAGAAAACGTCTAAATACCCCAAAAGTTACCTCAGCGAGTATGTTTGTGTGTGTGTGTCTGTGTGTGTGTGTGTGTGTGTGCATGTTTATTTGTGTGTGTGTGAGTCAGATTTGTGCTGATATCAGATCGATATTGGTATCACCCAAGGCTGCAATATCGGTAACGTATTCGGAAGTGAAAAAGTTGTTGTCTGAAAAACAAAGTTCACACCGGGTGCATCTGTAAATGTATATGTTCTACCCTTTTTCTATTAGTCAGACACATGCTTTCCATTTTTTGTTTTTTTGGTGTGTGTTTATGTATGTGTGTGTGTATTTTGTGTGTGTGTGTGTGCTTGTTTTGTTTCCTCTGCAGCCTCTCACAGCAGGGATTCTGCATGTCTTGGAAAACACAGGGAAAATGAGGACATCAATTCAAGTGTCACAGAAATGTTTGTTCCCCTTTAAAAGAAAAAAAACAAAAAAAACGACTCCCACAAGGCATCGGAATGTTGTTTTCCAGCCTTCCGCATTCTTCGGGGAACATGGCGTCATCACATCTTGACAACTTCATTCCATTTTCCTTCAGCGCGTCGTCAATTTGTCAAAGCGTCTCCATACGTCGTCTTTGTGTTTGTTAAAAGTGGCATCGTATGCTAGTTTCTATTTTTTTACCCCGTGTTTTTATTTTGACATTGTGTTAAATGTGTCCTTAAAAACCTACTTTACCGTTTGAACCTGCCAGAAAAAGAAGAAGGGTGGCTCCGTGGGATTGGATTGCTGCTATTTTAATTTTGGGTTTCTATTCCAAGGAGCAATGTGATACACAGATTATAGTTAGTTTTGGCACTAAAACCCACTTCAAAGCACCGGGAAATCCTAACTCTCGCTTCCCAAAATTACATCTTGGGAACGTCTCTGACACGGAGGAGCCCGGCAGCCACGCCGGCGCCGCCCCCCCCCTCTGTCGCTCTATAGCTTTTAAATTACATGTCGCCGTTGTTTGCAGAATCACAGATCTCGCCAGGACCCTCGCTGGGCCGCCGAATGCGAGTGGGTTTATCACCCGGAAACACACGCTCCTCCATCCCATCCTTTTATGTTTATTTTACTTCTTTTTTTTGGGACTCCTGCAGCGTTTAACCCGCTTTTCAGGCCTCATTAACATAGACATTTGCGGCGTCCGGTCAGCTTTATTGCTAATGAGGAGTTAATAAGTATCGCAGACGCTTGAGAAACCCTTTATTAAAGGCCGTCACCACCCTAAATTTTATTTATTTTTTTTTAAGTGAAAAAAAGTCTTGTTTTTACGATGTAGAGCCATATTGAGAGAAAAAAAATCCCACTTTTTTTTTTAATAAAGCCATACATTTATGAGAATAAAGTCATAGATTTACAAGAGTAAAGTCGTTAATAATAAATTGATGACTTTATTCCCGTAAATGTATGACTTTATTCCTCAATGTGGCCCTGATACTACGTTGTATAAACGACACTTTCTTACTTAAAGAATGTATTTAAGTAAATGAAATGATGTCTTTATTCTCATTGATTCCTAGTAATATTGTGACTATCCTCACAAAATTAGGACTTTATTCTTTTAAATGTACCACTTTATTCTCGTACAATCTGACTTTATTCTGGAAGTCTTAACATATTTTTTTTTATTCTCAATGTGGCCCTAATACTTGTGCGTTTACCATCTACCGGCGCCGCCCCACTCTGTCTGCCAGCCTCCCGCCTGCCAGCCTCCCTCACAGACTCATTCCCCGCTAATGACAGAGACGGCTCCAGGATGGCGCAGACAGACAGTGTATTATAATGTGTGTGTGCTAGTGCTACAGCTAACGAGGGTCTGGTGGTGTATTAACTATGCATGAACCTCACACCCCCTCACACACATACATTTCAAGCATGCAGACAAAAAAAAATTCAAAGAACACAGAGCGGTGGAATTGTCAGCGGGGCCACCACAGGTGCTGTGTTCGACATGAATTAATCATGAAAGAGACCTGTGATGTTTCACTACACGCGCCTCTATTTTTTGATTGACAGCGGCGCTTAAGAGAGAATTTATGCGGCACAGAGCCTGAGAAGTGTGTCAGGGTCAAGTAGAGTTCACTCGGCGAGGCAGACAAATCCCCGCCGCTGCATCTACAGTCGTCCCGCACGCGCCCCGACGCACGCTCCCAACTTCAAAATCCGCAGAGTTTCTCCTTCCCTGGAAAGCCTACGCGAAATCAGGTTGCGGATCAAAAGGTAGGGAGCCGGCCGGGCGAGGGTCCAAAAAACACGAAGGGGTCAAAGACGGGAGGCGGCCAACGCTACGACAGCGAAAGGCCGCGGCGTTTTTGGCAGGCGGAGGCGCTTTGGTTTGGCACGGGCGAGGTGGGGAGCAGGTGCGCGGGTCAGCGTGGAGGTCGGGTGACGGCGGGGGCAGCGTGTGGACGGGCCGGGAAGATGGCGGCTTCCAAAGAGAAAAAAAAAAAAGCAACAAAAATTCTGAGATTTTAGGTTATTATCGTAAAATGACACCAAAACACACCATTTCTTGTTGTTTGCTTATACATCAAATCACTCTGGTAACAAAAAGCTTTCACGCCGCGCGCTCCTCCAGACCGCCATAGCTGAGGCGTAAATATCTGCGTGTGCAAATTACTTCTCCTTTCCCTCGGTAATTTTTGTCTTATTCCGGCGTAATTGCGGCGCTGTGGCAGAGCGACAAAGGAAAAGATTGAGCTTGTTTTTTTTTTTTTTCTTTATACGTGGGAGAAGGAAATAACGATTAAGGGAGGAGAAGTGAATGCGTCCCTGATTATCCAGAGAAACACAAAGCGCCGCTGTTTGAACCAGCTAAAGAACAGCCTCAGATTGTGATGATGGAGGCTCACATTTACCCCTTTTTATTTAGGGGAGGATCGATGCATTGGCTTATTATCTTTTGGGGCGGCAGTATTTAGACTCATTTTTGAAAAACGTTTCAAAGTATGAGTGCGGTCGCCTTTAAGAAATACTCATCAGTATCAAACATCCTTTTCTCAACAACATCGTATCTGTTTTAATCCTCAGCAATTTTTTCGTAAACAGAGAGAACTGGTGTTTTACGGTCATGAATTCTGTGCTGCGTTCGGGGGAGCTGGGAATTTCGGGTTTCCTGGTGGGAAAGTCGGACATAAACATGGACCTGGATGCCCGGAACTTTTTTATTCCTTGTGGCAAGTCACAAGAAAATGAAAATATTTGCGCCATTCCAATACACTTTTAGAAGATGCAGCTTTTATGAAGAAAATGCACCTTCAACCTTCAGTTTTCTTGACTTTCCGGAATGATTTTTGTTGTATTCTTTAACAATCTCAGTTGCTTCTTCTTTTTATCTTTTTTTTGGGGACTCCTGCAACGTTTGAGGCGTTCTGCACCCACAGCCATGCAGGTAGATGTAAAACAACCCACCCTGCAAATATAAAATTCCTGACTAAAACTTTTCAGGGAAAAACCTCAATCACGGCTCTCACTCTCAGAGCAGCTCTGCCGGCATAATGAAATCAAGGCTCCTCTGTGTAAAACTACCTGCCTTCCACATCAGAGGGTGCAGCGGGCGCCGCCGCTGCCGCCGCCGCTCTGCGATGAATATCTCGGCGCGCTGTGAGATCGCAAGCTGTGCCACGGCAAAGTTCTTAAATGGAAATCGAATCCTCTTAACTAATCTGAGTTTCTGTGGTTTTAAATAAAGCTGGGAGAGCGGTGAGATTGGTCTGTTAAAAATACGCACGTCTTATCAGCCGGCGGTTCGTGAAGGAGCCGCGTCGAAGGCGGAGATCGGCGGACGGGAGGTCCCTGTGGACCTCCCGCGCCGCCTGAAGGACGCAAATATAAAACTTCACAGCAAAATAACAAACTGCGGCTCAAACTGCTCAACTTTGCATTTATCCTGTTTTTTTGTTTGCTTGTTTGTTTTTTTGCCGCTTTCATCTCTTTGACATTCAAAGCATCATAAAACAGCGCCCTGCTGAGCCAAATTTACTGCTGCCAAATCACAAGTCTGTCAAAATATTTTCTTTCCCTTCATAAGTGAAACAGAAAATGTTTTCTTTTGGGGGTTTTGACCAGTTCTCTTTTTAAAGCCAGATGCATTATGGATACATTATTGTTTTATATAGATACAAACACTTTATACAGTCTAGACACTCTGCTGCTTGTATCCCCAGTGTGCCACCGCCATCTTGCTCAGGTGGTCTGAGCACTTGAAGGCGAAGTTTCTGTCGGGAGAAATCAGTCAACACTACATTTCTGGGGACACTAATCTTTTTTCACGCCAGTGGAAACATGAGCGATGTCAAACATCAGAGGGTGCTGCAAAATATATAATTATTTTTCATTTTGGGGTTCTGACCAGTTCTCTTTTAAGCCATCCTGCGTACAGACACTTTATAGACTCTAGACCAGGGGTCACCAACGTTTTTGACACTGAGAGCTACTTCATGGGTCCTGACTCTTACGGGGGGCTAGCAGTGTGATACACTCTTCTGAAATGACAAATTTGCTTTAACCTTTGAACTAGAATAGGTCAATATTACCTAAACTACATGTATAAACATGTTTTTTACAGTTTTTCCCTAGATATTGTCATTTTCAAATCAATATAATTGCAAGAGTGATTAAAAAAAGAATAGCAACAGAATTAAATAACATTGTAGAACAGGCCTGCAGGCACCTCATGTGGTCTTTGGGGGCTACCTGGGGCCCTCGGGCACCTCATTGGTGACCCCTGCTCTAGACACTCTTTGTGATGCTGCTCATGTCCCCACTGTGCCGCCTCCATCTTGCTCAGGGGGTCTGAGCACGTGAAGGCGATGTTTCTGTCGGCAAAAATCCCCCAGAGTACTACATTTCTGGGGTCACTAGTGTTCTTTCACCCCAGTTCTTCCTTTACCCAGGAGGAGGAATTTGACCTCCCAGGAGGTTGTTTACAAGCCGCCCTGAGGTTTGCTTGTTTTCTCGGGGGTCAAAGAGGCTCTGGAGGAACCAGGATGATGTCTGTATTTTCCATGTAAGATTGTTTTCTGACGCTGGGTGCTAGAATCCACGTCTCCATCTCGGCTTTTTCCCTGATTTTCAGTCTTATTTTGTTGTAATCTGCCTCCTGCGAGTCCCCTGAAGTGCAGAAATAATGAGCACAACACGCTCTCCGAAAAAACAATATTAAGAATAGATGTGTGATTCCTCAGAGTTTCTACCACATAATTTCTTCTTCTTCTTTTCCTCTTTTTTTTGTGTGGCTGTCCCCCTCCTCCCAGGTGATAAACGCCATTGAGCAGGACTTCCGGCTGCCGGCTCCCATGGACTGCCCGGTGGTGCTGCACCAGCTGATGCTCGACTGCTGGCAGAAGGACCGCAACGCGCGGCCAAAGTTCCCCGACATCGTCAGCATGCTGGACAAAATGATACGCAACCCGGCGTCCCTGAAGGCCGGCACCAACAACATCGGCCCCGGGTGAGCGCAGACCAACACTGACATTTCTGTGTTACAAATCCTTTGCAATGCCGTCCAAAATAACACGAAAAAACATCTTAGATAAATAGTAAAGTCACTTTTTCAATCATATTAGGAGGAAAGAAATTGTATTCTAGTTCCCCTCTGTCTAAATGTGTGTATTTATACTATACGAAATGCACTCTAACAACTGCACTTTTATAGTGGTCTGGAATGCTGCCGCCATTGCTTTTTTAAACTTATTTATTATTGATTTATCTAGTGTTTTATTAGATCTTACTGGGTTTTATGAATAGAGATTTCAATTCTCAGATTGATATTGATGTATTTTGATAGTAGTTTTCCCAATACCGAGACCTGAGAACTACATTTCCTTCCTTCATGTTTTCTCTATCTGTCTATCTATCTGTCTGTCTGTCTGTCTATCTGTCTATCTATCAGTCTATCTATCAGTCTGTCTGTCTGTCTGTCTGTCTGTCTGTCTATCCATCTATCTATGTGTTTGTGTGTGCTTTTATGTCATGTTGTTGAATGGACCCTGAGTCTGAATCTATCTATCTATCTATCTATCTATCTATCTACCTAACTATCTATCTATATCTATATTATGTTAACACTTCTATATCTCTGGCTCCACCCCACAGCCCTTCCCATCATCCCTTGCTGGACCGCGCGGCTCCGGACCTGAGCAGGTTGAGCTCCGTGGAGGACTGGCTGGCCGCTCTGAAGATGACCCAGTACAGAGACTCCTTCCTGGGCTCGGGCTTCACCTCCTTGCCGCTCATCACACAAATCACCACTGAGTATGTGTAACCACTTCTCTTTTTCTTTTTCTTTTTTTTTCTTTTTCTTCTCGCTTCCGTGTGTGTGTGTG
>CAESWR010000069.1:138175-154114 GCA_903171835.1 Mullus surmuletus | reverse complement strand
ACATGGGAAATTACAGCAATAATTAGGACTCATGATGAATATTTACAGCGCAAATAACAAATAGTAATGTGCAGTGAACTAAGGATGTATGTAATAACATCATCAGGCTTTATTACATCATCAGGCTGAGGTCTTATAGACACAAAGCAAATATATAGAACACATGAAACTTAAAACACACACGACTGGTACGTCAAGGGGTTAAAAGGAGTGTTAAAAAGTGCAGGGTCTATTTTCATGGGTTGTTGCGGATGGAATGATAGATTTTACTGTAGATGTTAAATGTGATATAATGATAATAGAGAGACACAAAAAGGAGTGAAGATTTTTTGCTGATTAGAGACATCGCCGTATCGGATGTCGGTCTCTCACTGACGTGGCGTTTTCGAAATTTACATCTCGTTGCATGTTGTTTGAATGTTTTGTTTGCTAAACAAGCCTCTCCTGGCACAGTGAAACTGATTTGTCAAGAGGTGACCTGTGAACGCTTTCATCTGGCTGAGATTTGTGCTCGATTGCGGTCAAAGGTTCATTATTTCTTTTTATCTAGGGACGGTTTTGGAACAACAGGGAGTGGATATAATTATTTAGTACTATGATTTTGTTTTCCACAACGGTCAGAAATCAGTATGAAAGGTAATACAAAGCCGTGTGTCTGACATGGAAACGTAAGATCATTGTTTCTTCCGCACAGATGCTGCGACAAATAAAGGAATATTACAGCTGTTAGCCTCTGGATCGGAACTCCCACAGCCTATTCAGCACTGCTCAATAGTAATAATAATAGTTATTTTCGCACTTTCAACAACAGTTTGACACAAAGATGCTTGTCACAGCTCAAACAATCAATATAGAGTTATATGTTGAAGAGCGTTTTTAACAAGCGAAAGCCAATCAAAATGGAACATTAAAGGTGTTCTGGAAAACCAGAAATCAAGCTCAAAGTTTCAAACAAACATTATCATGAAGCTTCTTAGTCAGATCAGTTGTCAGAATTAGAACACAGAGAAGGTTTTATTCAGAATATATATTACTGTGCTGTAAGGTATTTATTGATATATTTTTGACTATATCAATAGGTAGTAGTAGAATATGATAATAAGTAGTAGTAAAACGTTTTGCCAACATGGATCTTGTGTTCTGCCTCCTCAAAGTAAACAAATTTTATTCATTGATAAAAGGGTCAGCTGCTAGCAGTGCTCCAAGCTGTTCAGCCAGTTCCTTTTTTCTTTTTCTTTTTTTTTTTTGCAGCACATCAGCTCCTGGCTTCCTATTGGCTAGTTTCAGGCTGGGAGGGTCTTCCCGGAGGCCGGCACCCAGGCAGGAAGGGGGTGGCTGGAAATTGTTTCAGCCGGAGTTAGTCAGACGGCCTGTTTTCACTGTTGTTGAAGAGGAAATCTTTGCTCGCTGAATCCTCGGGTCGCGGGGAGAGGAGGGCGAAAGCCGCTCTCGGAAGTGATTACCCTCATAAGTAAGCTGCTGAGAGAGAGCCGCGGCGCTCGCCGGGCGTTCACTTCTAGGGATACGGGTCCATTAGTGCTGCGTGGAGTGAGAGAGGTAGGTCGCTTTGCTCCGTTTCCTGACTTGCGCCTGAAGGAATTTTCTGTAGTGTGTCTGTGGGAGAGCAGGCAGGAAAGGCTGGGCGGCTGTGACAGTAAATGAGAGAGAACAGAGCCCAAATCTCAGCCTTTTGACTCCTTTTCACAGTTGTGGAACCTGTTAATCGCACTCCGGGGGTGAAAAGAAACACCCTCCTGGCTCGCTTACACATACTGTATACCCAGAGCTCGGGCATTAGCCTCCTTTTTTTCTGCCTGCTCATCAACTTCCTGTGTGTTTCACCACTTTTTTCGCCCTGCGTTTGACTCCCTCCGCGTGAATTATTTAGGAGCTTCAGCGGACACTCCGATGTGGAAGTATTTGCTTAATACCAAGGCACGCCTGTTCCCTTTCTGTGGATTTAAATGCTGAATGATTAGTTGACACTGTCCAGCCGGTGGAGAGCCCTTTTCCGCCTGCAACGCACAGGCGGACACGCGTTCTGCCGCTCGCCGATCTGGAGGCGGCATCTGTATTCTCTGCTCCTCTGTCACCACAAGTTATGCCACGCTGGAAAAAAAACGTATAAAGACAAGCTCAGTGGTGGCGGTGGCGGCGGCGGCGTTGGCGGTGACGTCACCCTGTGCACGCGCAGACAGTGGGGGGGGAGACGAGCAAACAGAAAAATGACAGAGTTCGGATGGGGGGGGGGGGCAGCGTGGCATGTAATCATCGCTGAGGGAGACGTCTCCTCCAGCAGGGAGGACGTAATTAGCCTGCGGTGATCTGCCAGTCTGGGTTTCCATAATGTGTTTGTTCTCCCCCAAAACAGACGAAGAAGTGTTGATTCAGGAGTCGCAGGATGAAAACCCTCTCGGAGACAATGATCTAACGAGATAAGGGGCGAGCAGTGATTTATGATGTGCGCAGAATTTCTTTTCATGTCCCCCAGTTGCTGATAAATTACTTATTACCTCGGCCGCCGAGGTTACGTCGTCTGTCTGTCTGTTGTTTTCTGCAACTCAGCCAAGACCAGGTTGATTTTCAACAATGTTCGTCTTCTAGGCCGATATATTTAACGCGTGAGTCATTTGCAATTTGCATTGTTTCCAAAGGCTTTTTCTGTCATCAGGGTTCATGCAAACCACTTGGCCGAATGACTTGAAACGTGGTGCAGGGGCGGAGCGTTGGCCGGTCGGTCCGGAGGCGGTTGAGTTTGTTGTTTTTCCAGCGTCCAGTTCGCTCGTCTGAAAAAAGAAAGAAGTTTTGCGGAGGATCTGATTTATTTCCCTTCTTCTCACATTTCCATTTCAATCCTCATGAAGTACTTACATGGCCTTTGACTGGGGAAAAAAAGAGAAGATAATACTTGGGGAAATATATCTATAGAGGTATATAATGGTTGAAGCTCAGATTAGCATTTTAATGGAACCCTGAGCTATTGTCCTTGGCGCAGGTCCGCGTTCGCCATGTGCCCTGTGAGTTTAATCTGCAGAGAGTGTGTGCTGGATCATACACACAGCAGGTGGGGGGCGGATCTGTGCACCACAACTCTGGGATGTTCCTCACATCACTGGAAAAACAGCAGGACTTTGTAACGGGAGGCGGCAGGGTTCGTTATAGAAGCTGGCTCATTAAAGCCGCAGAACTATGAGTGGTTGTTTTCCTTTTTGGCCGTCGTGTTTGTGTTAATAATTGAACACGGATAGCAGGTGTTAAAACCCTCCCTGGCTTTTTTATCACGGTTACCCGGATTAGTCTTGTCTCTGGAGAGGCTGGCACGTTACATAATATGTAATTAACAAGGAGGTGACATTTGTTATTGTTTGGCTTGATAACTCCCCTAATGCTCATTTGAATGCATATGGTACATCTAATGTTTGTTTATGTGTGCTTTTCCAAGAGTGTAATGCCCGGAAATGTGCCCCTCTTTGTCATTTCAGATCGTCAACAGGAAGTGCCTTTGAGAAGACTTGAAGAGACCAAGTGGCCGCTCGCGTTGCACAACCACGGCGCCGTAAAATAATGCCAAGCAAGATGTCTGGTACCCCTCGTGTCGCATAGAAAAACACACCCCGCGGTCATCGCCAGCTGATGGATGATATCTAGGTGATTGAGCAGCCGTCTGATCTTTTCACCCCCGGCCGATGGAGGACGTGCCAGGTCATTTTCCCAGAGGACTTTGCACATACGGCCCAATGCTTTGATAAACCCACGGCTTCCGGCGCACAAGAATCGTCTGACGAAAACCCCACCAGTTTTGCGATCACACACACACACAAAAAATCTCCGGACATGGCGTTGAACATTTCTTCAGTCAGAGACACCAAATGGTTAACCCTGGAGGTCTGCCGGCAGTTCCAGCGGGGGAACTGTTCGCGTAGCGATGAGGAATGCAAATTTGCCCATCCACCCAAGAGCTGCCAAGTTGAAAACGGCAGAGTTATTGCCTGCTTTGACTCCCTGAAGGTAAGAAATATTGCCCACACACCATGCTATCTTAACGATCAGCACCTTAACGATCCTTAACTGGATGTAAAACAATTTTGCTTCATTCAATTTCCCATGCTGTTCCCAGCGAGTAAACGCCCTCATCATTATATACGGCGAGTTTTTGGATCCAATTTTCCCTCTTTTAAAAAAGCTTTAAAATCACCGACATATCTCATGGCCGTACCAGTTGCCCTCTAATGGGATGTGATAGCAAAATTTTACGGCAATCTTAGATTTATATTCTTTCTTTGATTTGAGGTCTATGAAACCAGGTCCTCTTCCTCCTTTGAAGGACTAATGGTCCCCAACTGACTTCCATGTTTCACTCTGAAGCATCTTAAATCACAAAACTGGAAACCTCTCTCCTCAAGAATGGCTCCAATGTGTGTGAAATCATTGGTAATAATAATGATAAAAAAAAGTCCTGACACCTCATAGATTTCGCCCTCATCGCTGAACTGTTTCAGTGATGAGGGCTGCCAGTTGGATTAGAGCCACTTTATTCTCCCATTTGCTCAGTTTCCCAGCAGGAGACCAGGGTTGACTTAATCCACTCTCCTTCATTCACTATCACAATACAGCAGCTTTGCCCCGGGATTATTCTCACACTGAGTCACCATCTAATCTGCTCACTGTAACAGATTAATGCACAGCTTGATCGACCGCTTTTCTCGATCACTTTTATTAGTAAACCGTAAGCTTACATTTTTGTTTTCAAGACATCCTGTTTAGCCACAAGCTGTGCACGTCGATGCGTATTATATTGGCTTTCAAAGGCTTCCCATATTGTATTTCATATCGGCCTGAAGTATTCAAAAGTATTCAAAAATATGGTCCTAAAGCCAAAGGTAAAAGGATTTTACTAATCTAATTTATTAAACCATGGTTACGAATTAAAAGTACAACAGGGCAGAGGTTACCCAAATTTAAAAGATTCTCTTTTAATGCATCTGTAAATTTGCCATGATTATAGATACCCTCATTTTTGAGCTTGTAGATCTTTGCTTAGTTAACAAAAGCATAACTATGGAAGAGCTGAAGAATGTTCATTTCAGGAAGTATCTAGCAAAGTGTTGTTGTTTTTTTTACCTTAAAGAATTTGAGGCTCTGTCCACACTCTGAAAGGAGGATGGAAAGAAGAGGTCAACAGGCCAAGTCGGCAGTTTTTTTGCAGTCATGTGATGATGTCACAACTCTTCCAGATGACTAGACTTTTTGTCCGAGGCAGCTATGTTAATGTTTCTGACTAATGGCTAATGGAACAATCACATGTCAGCAGCACACTTGGTTGGAAACCATCACGAGCCGACATTTTGACTTTCCCAACCAATGAGTTCCTCTTTAATGGAGTGTTTTTCCACATTGCCTGCAAATGGCACTTTGTTGCCATGTGATTCTCTAATTTTTTTTGACCCACAAGCACCAAATTATACCATTTGGTAACTCATACCTCATGACTCCAGTCAAAGTAAAGTGCAAGCTGGCCGCGAGCAGATGACCTCACCTCAGGACCTGTTATTGACTCGCCCTGAATCCGTTTGGTCTATTCTATATACTCTGTTTTGAGGGCGTTCCCGTAAAAAATTCAGAACCACAGCTCCTCTTCCATTTAGACAATACATGTACCACTAATTAAATTTTGCATGGAAATTATTCAAAATAGCTTGCAAATGAGGCGAAACTAGCTGGGTATTGTTTGCGTAGGATTTTGAAAATATCTTAGCTTTGAATATTTTTGTTTACAGATTTTTTTGCCCAAGTAGTAGTTCTGTTCTACTGTGACTATGGAGTGTATGAATCCTGTTTTTACAACCACCAGCTATACCACACCTCATCTTTGGTGGCCTTTTGATGGGCGGAGGTTCTGTTAGAACTGACCTGGTTGTAACAACACCAACATAGTAGAGCTGATGTTTCCTAGCAGCCACTCCGCCGCAGGTGGGAGTGTGGGCAGGAAGTGTTTGATGGTCGGGGGAGTGATAGTACTCCTACTTGAAACCACAAACCTTATATTACCACTAATTATGTCCTCCTTAGAATCCTTCAAAACGTAATTGGAATTCTAATCTCATGACTTTACGGCATTTCTGTAACTCGCATGTGATTTTGATAAGCAGAGGGTTCTTTTCACCAGAGTTTCAAAGCAGCGTGAAATTTCATCAGGGAGTAGAGGCCATTCGGAGACTGCAAATCGCTTGATTGCTGTTTTTTTTTCTCTCCCGTCCACGCAGGGCCGATGCTCTCGAGAAAACTGCAAGTACCTTCACCCGCCGTCGCACTTAAAGACCCAGTTGGAGATCAACGGCCGCAACAACCTCATCCAGCAGAAGACGGCGGCCGCCATGCTTGCCCAGCAGATGCAGCTGATGATCCCGACGCCCGGCCTGCAGTCTGTGGTGGGTCCCTTACACCAGGTCAAAACAGGAAGTGTGTTTGTTTGTGGTCGTCCCATCACGCCCCCGATTCTTTCCGCCTGCACAGGGACTCGGCACCAACTCCGGCCTCGGGTACGGTTCGTACATCACCCCGCTGAGCCACGGGATGAGCCTGGTTCCCACGGACATGCTCCCCAGCAACCAGGTCCTCATGCAGGGGAGCCCGCCGGTCACGGTCCAGAACTCCCCTTCGTCCTCCTCCTCGCCCTCACAGAAGCTCCAGCGCACCGACAAACTGGAGGTACTGAAACGCCGCGAGCAGCCGATTCAACAACAACAACAACAAAAAAACGAATACTTGCACGTGCAGACATAATCCGGCGTCGCTCGCGTCGCAATGTTCCGTGTCCCCTCTCAAAGGTGTTGTTGCGGCTACAACTTCAATTAGATGCTGCTTTGAGGATAAACAGGTTTGTGTCTGTGGCTCATTTTCCCATTAAGAAAAAGAGATATTCAAAGGTCAAAAAGGGTCTATAATTTTATTGATGAACCAAACTAAAATAATGACAATGTTAATAATAATAATAATAATACTGATAATAAAAATAATAATATGAACTAGGGTTGCTCAATTATGGTGTACATCATAATAACATTATTTTTGGTCAATGTTGTGATCACGATTATTTGACACGATTATTCATTGACTTCATCATCAACAACAACATCATGCATTTTAACAGTGGATTAAATATAATTCAACTGAAAAACAAATTAGAAAATACAGTAAGTGTGAAAAAAGGCTCTTTTTTTGGTCATTTTTAACCTCTAAAACCTACTCCAAAACCCCTAAACTTCCTCCAGAATCTCTAAAACTTTCTCCAGGACCCGGCACAATAATAATTTTATCTCAATTATCTTGGCTTTATAATTGTTGGAAGCCAAAATTCTGATTGAAATTAAAATTAAAATTCGATTAATTGCCCAGCCCTAATATGAACTATGATCATCAAAAATATGAAATACGAAATATACACTCCGAAATGCGGTCAACAGAAAACTACCACTAGATAAAGGAAAAACACCCTCCCCTCCCCCTCACAGACACCCACCAGGAGTGATCAAACCTGCGAAAATTGTCGCAAACATAACAACATGACAAGCAGACTGTCTGTAAACAGATGATTTCTATTTGGCTCTTACAGGTGTGCCGCGAGTTTCAGCGGGGGAACTGCGCGCGAGGAGAGACGGACTGCCGCTTCGCCCACCCCAGCGACAGCCCCATGATCGACACGGTGGACAACACCGTCACCGTTTGCATGGACTACATCAAGAGCCGCTGCACCCGGGACAAGTGCAAGTATTTTCACCCGCCTGCACACTTGCAGGCCAAAATCAAATCCAGTCAGCAAGTCAGTCAGACGGCCATGGCAGCCCAGGCCACCGCTGCCTCCATGGTAAGACCATCAATGAGTGCTTCTAGATCTATGACTGTTTGAGTATTTCGTGTAAAATTGACTTTTTATGAACCCAAGTTGGTGCAAACGTCGTAAAAATGAACTCCCGCTTCCATAAAACGTCTTAATATGTTCGCCGCGTGCTCTTCACACACCATCTGTTATTTTCCTTTTTTATACGAATCATCATTTTATGGCCCCACTGTCATTTATATTTTTACTGCATGACTTTTAACCGTCTTCCAAACGCATTTAACGCCTTTATTTATTTATTTAATTTAATGCAAAACAATGAGACATCTGTCGCTCCTCCCGAAAGCCATAACGCGGCTCTCATGTTTTGGCCATACTTTGTCAAAGCAGACCTAAGCTGCCATGTTCTGCGTCGCTTCATGTCGCAGTTTATTTTCAGCGCCTCATGTTTTGGAAATTTGGCCATCTTTTCATTTAACGATGATTTAAATGGGATGCATAGTCAAATGTAGTCGCTGGTGTTTTGAAATCAGATTAACAAACCCAGATCAACTAATACTACTTCAATCTTCGGGGAGGAGAGTTTTACAGGATTGTGTGTCGGTGTAAATCTTTGTCGCTAAAGCTATTAATGCTGATCTACTAATTCAGTGGGTAATCTGTAGTAACTGTCTCCTTTTTAAGCAGGTATTTTGGTTACTGTGCATGCATACTGTGTTTTATGTGGTATACTACATTCAGATTATTTTTTGTTTCCCCCCCTCTCATCTACCCACAATGCTGTCCCCCATGATGCACCTCTGCTTGCTGTTACCTGTATGTTAATACGCTTGAATCCCATTGGCCCACTGCCATCATGTGCTCGCTGCCTGCTATTAAAAGACTCAGTCGACTGCCAAAGCAATGAAGCGACCCCTCGAGGCAACTGTAGACCTGGTATTTTCACCTTTTGCTTTGCATGTAGCCAATAATTAGACTGTGATAACTTGTTTTTTAATTTGTTTTGTTCATTGTGAGCTTCTTCTAGTCTCATTTAGCTTTTTGTGTACACCTAAGTACCTTAGTCTTAATTTGTGAGGTATTTTAAACGACAACAAAACATCTTTTAGTTGGTACATTGTTCCATTCATATTTGTATCCTAAAACCATGCTTGCATGCTTTGTGATTAACAGTCACCTTTTATTGTGTAGTTTTGTCTGTTTTCTTTTTATATTTTGGATGAAATCTTTGAGTTTTTCAGTACGTCACATCTCCTCTCATCCGCTCTTCCAGGCCTTTCCCCACAACGTCATGCAGCCTCTACCAAAGAGACAAGCTCTGGAGAAGAGCAGCTGGGCCAGCTCGCTTCTCAACCCGGGTTTTTTGCACTACCAGCAGGCTCTGGCCAACTCACAGCTTCAGCAGCACGCGGCGGCGTTTTACCCCGCAGGTACAGCAGTTTTTTTTTTTTTAGCCATGTTGTTACTCTTATCAGATATCCTGCCGAAACACGCAGGAAAAGTTATTTATAACAATGACTGAGATGTGTTCAAATGTCTGAGTCAGTGTGACAGCAGGACACTGAGACTGAAAAGGGAAATCGGTTATCGTTGTTGGCGATAGGGCTGCTTTGATGTCAACTCTTGGAATAATCTACACCCCTTTTGAGCTAATCTTTAATGTGACAGAATGTTGTTTGCCTGGACGTGGACTTTCACCGGGACATCATTTGATGATCATGAAGGGTTTGGTTGCCGATTAGCCTTGTATGCTGCAATACAATGATTACGTCGATAAAGCTAGCAAATACGCCTAGAAGCTCTTCCTCTGACAGGGTATCCGCAGGGTCTTGAAAAGTATAAAAAGTCGATCAATTTTATAGTATTAAAAAATCTCTGAAGTTTTCCATTTTTGAAGGTGTTTTTCTGGATTAGCTGTCAAAAGAGTCCAAAAAAACAATCAAAAAGTGTGTGTATTGTTTATTTAGCCTATTCAGTCTATTTTCAATTTCTGTTGTATGATCGTGTCGTAAACTTTAACTGTGAAGTTCAAGGTGTCACTGATGGAAATGGTTATAACTCGAAGTGGCGATAAATTATTGAAAAATATCGAGAAGGTCTTGCAAAAGGCTTATAAAGGTATTGAAACGGCCGCCAAGATTCCTGTATACAGTACGCCCTGTCTGAGGGGGAGGGAGAAAGAAGTCTAATACAAGGACATCACACAGGGCAGGATTTAATTTGCAAAGAGGAGCAGGACCTCGCAGAGAAAGCCAAAGAGGTTGCACACTCGCCACGCGCCGGCTGCTTTGTTTGTCAGCAGGATTATGCAAAACACCGACGGAAGAGTTTTGTGAGGTGCTTTGGAGGTAGAAGAGCAGCGTGGAGGGGAGAGCCCTCTTACATTCCCGGGCAGATGTATTTAACACGGTGGAGCCTCAAGAGAGCAGCGTTTTTTGCAGAGATGCCCCGAGCAGTTCCCACAGGAATATCTTCAACGCAGCTGAAGCTGTAATTTTTTAAAAATATCCCTTTTTATCTTGTATCATCACACAGGTTCTGTCCTCTGTATGACTCCGGCACACAGCGTTGGTAAGTCCCTTTACTTTGATTCAATTGACCCCCTCCCCTCAATCAGGACCTTTGTTGAGGATAAATCAGCATAAAACTTTTAGCCTGGTTGCATTTTTGTGTGCTTTGATCATCAAGTCTTTTATATATATCTCTTATATATATATAAAATATGACTTCAGATAGGCAGACATGCAAATGTAAGCTTTTTTTGGGGGGTGTATTTTGTTCATATAACTGCTGTGCATCACCGATTAGGAAATTTGATCAGCATCCCAGAGATTCGACTCGGTGCACACTTTAAAATGTGCATGCATTTTCCTAAAAAAAATTACAATAAAAATAAATTAAAAATAATATCTCAACTAAAATCTGGTGGTTTTGCTGCACATGTCATCTCTTTTGGGATGTAAAATTATGGACAGATTTCCTAATTTTATCTCTTATCCGCCCTCCTTTTATATTCTACCCCCGCTGTCTCGCTTTGCTGTGTAATCACTCGCCATCTGCAGGTCTAACCCAATGAAGGCTTGCTGCTAATGTCATTTTGTATTTGCCTGGCAAGAGAGAGCGAGTGTGTGCGAGTGTATGTGTGTGTGTGTGTGTGTACGTGTGTGAGAAAGAGAGAGCGCAAGAGCGAAAGAGAGAGAAAAGCATTGCTATGGTTACCATAATGCTCCACCTACCTTTTCATTGCTTTCATGGTTCCCTTCCTGAACAAGTCCCCATGATGTACAGTGCTACGCCTGCTAGTGTCTCTGCAGCAACTTCTCCCGCCACAAGTGTCCCCTACGCAGCAACAGCACCAGCCAATCAGGTTTGCTCCTTTTTGAAGCTTTCTGTCATAAATCCTTGAGCTGTGAGTAAGTGCTTCATCTCGACAATCAGAGGAGTTGCTTCATCAGCATAGCATCGCCCCCGCTTGCACCGCATTCAGCTTCACGTACCCGTAGACCTTGAGTAGAGCTGCTAGGCTGCATCTCGACTACTTCCTTTTTTTTTTTTCTTTTTCTGTTATTTGTTGTTTTTTTTTTGTACAACAGGCGACACTTACCCAGAGGTCGACCATCTGCCATTAGTCATCATTGCATGTTTTTGTTTTTGTTTTTGTGGGGTGTTTGTTTTGTTCTCCCATTATCCAGGATATTTCCAAGCGTTCTTTAATGTGACACCAGAGTTCATGTTAATTATTGAAAAGTCGCACACATTTCTATTAATATCATATGTGGAAATTAGCTGCTCTCATAACGATTTAATGTGTGTACATAATGAGAAAAATTTGCAGGAGTGGAGACAATATGATGCTGTGTATGTATTCCATGCGTTTCATGTGTGTGTTATGTACGAAAAAAAAGTTTTTTTGTTTTTTTTTATGGCTATATTTGTTGTAAATATCCCATCAGTGCTGATGGTGAATGCTCATTTGGAGTGTTTAAAGCAATGCAGTCAGTGCCTACGTGTACCAGAATGCATTGCAAAAAGGCTGCTCTCTGTGTCAGCACCACACAGGAGGCTGTTTACTATTTAAAAACGGTAAATATCACTCACAAACTGAAGAAGTTCTTGCTTCATATGACATTTACCATCAACACTGATTGGACAAACACATTAAACGTGGGTGAGTATTGGAGAGGAGCAAGTGTGAAATATTCCATGCCCAAAATCTTTACTTTTTCAACTTCAGGTAGATTTCTTTGGGGGGGAAAAACATTATAAAATATAGCAAAAATGTTGTCTTTATTAAAATTGAAGGAATTTAAGGGATTCATTTCATTCCATGCAATCAGTCGAGAATCCCCCACATCGCCATGAGAAGTTGTGATGAAAACTGAATGGTCTTTGTCGTCTTGTAACAAAAAAAACACGTTTTGTCTTCTGCCTCCCGTGACAGATCATTCTCAAGTAGCCGCCACACACGGGAGTCAGTGCCATGTCGCGGCGGTTAACGGCCCCAAGCGGCCGCTCTGTACATACGGCGTCGACAACACACACGACCTCCGACAAGCTGCATGCTGACCACATCTCAGACGACAAAAAAACAACAACAACAACAACAAAAAAACACAAGGATTGTACCGTGGCAGAGAAGATTAATTGTCTGTGTATGTACATGCCTTTTTGCAACTGTATTAACATGCATCCTCAGTAATGTGCACCGTTACCCCGGATATTTATTCCACTATTCCGAAATGGTCAGAGTCAGAATTGAGGCGTCTCCAGCCCATAATCACACCCCACCTTCAGAACCCAAAACAGTGTAAATAGAAAAGTCGTAAAACACCAACTGTTGTGGGTGTAGAGGGGACGCTTCTGAGGTTTTGTAAATACCGCAAGAGGAAAAGCGGAACCTGACCATGCAAAAAACAACAAAAAAAACAAAGATTGTTTTCACCGTGATGTTGAGCCAGAGATGCTCCTCTCGCTCCTTAAAGTATCCTATAAACTAATGAGAACGTTTTCTTTATTCGCACCTATGATTGTTTATCTTGTGCCAGATTTAACTTTTTTTTTTTAAACTAGCTAACAAATACAAAATAAAGCACTTATTTAGGATTACTTTCCACATTTTAGAGATGTAATTCCACAGCAGGGCGTTCCTTAAATAAAAAGAAGAAGAAAAAGAAAAGCTTGAATCTCGGTTAACCCTGTTCTCTCCAGAGACAAGGATCAGTGCTCCACCTGCTGGCGTGCCTTTGCATTGCACCTCCGGTATATTTGACTATACTGAATCATCCAATGATCAGCCACTGCAGAGACTCGTTTTTGATTGAGGACAGTGAGACCGCCTTTTAGCACCCCTCCCCCCTCATTATTAAAAAAAAAGAAGATATTTTTAGACTATTGTGGTGGCCCGAAGTTTCAAAGAGAAATTTCCGCAGCCTTTTTGAATGTGGAGAGGATGTGGAATTACCGCTTTCATTTTTGTTTTATTATTTTTCTTTAGTGTGAGTCCTTTGAGGATTGGATAGGGTGTGAACTGTTACAGTTGATTGTCAGCACTGTATTGTCTGAATGTTACAAGTGCCTAAGGAATTGTGATATTTAAGAAGCGTAGTGTGGGCAAATTATTTGGTTAATGTCACATTTAGAGAGGAGTTTGTGCATTAGTACGTTCCGTACACACCCTTTTTAGATTTAGGCAGTTTGTTTCTACGTGTGTGTTCTGTATAACACTTATTATCCAGCGTCTGTTTTTATTTTTGCCTCATCTTTAAGACAATTCTCGTCCAATATTGTTTCCTAACTCGTTTTTAATGAACAGAAAACAAATTTGATGTATGATTTAAGGAAGTATGTGTAAAGTTTAGCCGTGTGACACATTATGCAAGTAGTCGTGTTTGTTTGAAACAGACAGAGGAGGCATCGAACTAGTGTTAAAACAAAAAAAAGTTTCCATCATATTTGTGTTTCCGTCTTAATATGCTTAATATACTGTAACTTTTGGTTTATTTCACAGACTGTTTTACATATTAATTTTTAAGCATTGTCTTTGGAACGACTGTGTTTGAATTATTCAGACAATCCACTGAGAAGGTTTGTTGTCTTTATTTTGTGTCCCGTGTATTTTTATTGTGAATAGTTTTGATTTGTCATTGATGATATATAAACTTGCAAATTTTACTAGTTTAACATTAGCTAAGAATCCTTTTAAAAGATATATTTACTGCTATGTTGTTATGAATGTAATTTTTCTTGAAATGACTTTAGTCGAGGCGGCTCGGGGGGCCTCCGTGTTCGCCCGCGGGAAGCCGCCGCGTGTTCAGGGGTCGGATGTCAGATGTCGGAGCGAAGCTTAGAACATTATGTGTCCTTGTCGCCGCCTCGTCGCCCGTGAAGGACAGCAAACCTTTGATCGAGCGAGGCCGCGGAGTTGCTTTAAATGACAAAAGTGCATTGAACAGGCCAAGTTTTAACGTTGTTTTTTTTATTTTTGGTGTAGCCTAACGGTTTGTCTTTTCTTTTGGTTGCTGATGAAGTCTTAGAAACACGTTCATCCATCAGTTTCTCACTCTCCTGTGTGATGGTGAGACAGACCAGGGCAGTTAGAATAAACAGAGAAAGTTCATGGTTCCATTCACATCTTACCAGTAAAAACATCGTCCACTCTCGAAGAAAAGGGCCTGTTGAACGTCAGGAACTGAAGGTTCACCTGTTTAAACCTTAACGTTGTTGTCGGAATGTGGTTTGTTTTTAAAAGTTTAGCTTATAAGTTGTTGGTTTTTTGACACGCGTTCCCTAATTTATTCTACCTGCAAGCAAAAGGCGTGTTTTTGAATGTTTGTTTCACCTTTTTTCGACTAAAACAAAAGAAAAGAAAAAAAGATTGAATGTCATGGACACGTGCGCACATGGGTGGTTTGGTGGGGGGTGGGGGGGGGCTCAGTTTGCCCACTCAAAAGAATGTTTGGTCTGAGGGGTGGAACGTTTTTTCTCCCGAGCACTTTCACAGTAGCCAGACGATTGAGAAGACTTTTGTGAACTTTGCCTTATCCTTATCGATTCCTGCGTTTGCATTAGTTCCAGAATTCCACACCATTTGGCGAGTAAAGCAAAAGTTTCTGAGGTGAATGCTGCACTGTTTTTTTTTTCCGATTTAGACCAAAATGCCATTTGACAAACCCAGACAGGAACCTTTGAAAGGCTCGATGTTGGTGGGACCGCCCCTCAGCCGTTCCAAACGGCTGAGTTGACATTGACGCCCCGATGATGAAGAGATCACACTGGCGCCATTTGGCTCCACCCACAATGTTGTAAACTGGGCCTACGCATAGACTTTTCCTTATTTTCTGATGACAATACTTGTGGAAAATATTACTGTGTATAATTATTATACATTTCATGTGAATAGTTTTGTCCATGTAAATTCAAAATTGTGTAAAATCTAATATTGTTAATAAATACTGTCAAGTAAATACCATGATGTGATTATTTTGTTGTGTGTTATAGATTAGCACAGTTAATGTCTGTGTTTTTGTCCCGTTCTGTTTCTCTCATATTTTATTCTAATCTTTCATTCATTTTGTAGCGATGTAGATCCTGAAAATTCATATTTTGGATTATGGTTGATTCCCTGGCTGGAGAAATAAATCTTAAAGGGCCATCACTGATTTAAAAAAGGCGTCATAGAGTTTATGAAATAGTATGGATGTCCAAATGTAAGACTTTAGGTTGAGCATTTTACATGTGTTTCTGCTCCAAAAGGTCCATGTAAAATCTGAATGAATGAATTAAATAGAAGTGTTTCTCCCTGCTGCTAACAACCACACAAATCAAATCATTGACCCCAGAGTCTGTGGAAATCGTTATGTTGCCCAGTGGATGAGCGGATCATTAATTTCTAGCGGACAAAAATGGATCCGGTTTGCTCTTTACAATTCCTCTCTGTTTGTTTACCGTTACATTAGCGGCAGTGTAATAGTTAACTCAGCCGGCATCAGCACGGATCAATAAATAATGCCCTACCTCTCGACTTTAAGCAGCTTTTACACAGCATTCCCCAAATTTGGCCAGAACAGCGAGCGCTATAAAAAAAAAAAACACACAAAAAAAAA
>CAESWR010000069.1:99626-110998 GCA_903171835.1 Mullus surmuletus | reverse complement strand
CCCCCCCCCCCCCCCCCCCCCGCCCCCTCTCCTCTCTCCCCTCAATCCAGGCTCTTGTGCAGAGGCTTTAAATGGCAGCCCGGGTCTGGTTTCAACACGCTCGCGTCCTGCTGGTTGTCGTTCTTCCCCCACTTAATGAGCAGATGTCACGTAGCAAAGTCATCCAGTGGGAACTTTCTGGTGATTCACCAGCCACGCCCAGGTGTCGTGTCTGCAGGACGGCGTTCTGTGCCCGGGCCCAGGTGAGACAGCTGGGCCTGGAACGGATCGCCCCCACCCCCCGTCTTCTCCCCGGGCCTCTCAGCTGTCACTAAAGGATTCCAGCTGTGCAGCGGTTGGACGGCGCTGAGGGGGCCCTTGTGTTGCCCCCTCAGCGCACAGAGCGGCCTCTGTTGGGACCCGGCTCGGTTGCCCTCGCAGCCCCACGTTACACACTCGTGGGGAATTTGGAGCAAATAAGTTCAAAAGGCGGGGTTGATTTACGCTGAGAAACACTCTGGGGGTCCGTAAACGCCTGCTGCTGTGGACCCCAACACACACACACACACACACACGCTTCCTTGCTGTTGTATTCCAGCCAGTTGTGCTTTATGTCACACTTTGCCAAGAAGGTGTTTTGTGTGTGTGGCCATGAGCTACCTGGAACACACAGGCTGGTGAAGGGTTGATTCATGGTTCCCGGTGCAGGTCGGGGGGAGGTGGGAGGGAGGTGGGAGGGAGGGGTTGGCGTGCTTACCAGCTGAAATAATCACTGTCTACTCTTTCACTGGCCTCTGTTTGTGTGTTTGAGGAGTGTCTGGTTACACGCATGCATGTGCAGGTCATAACCGCCACGAATTTACAGAGTCGACAGCAGACACTTGCCAAATAATGGAGGCGCGGCCTCGCATGGCGATGACGGCGCTGGCGGGGGAGGAGGGGGGGGGGATCACATGTCATTAAATGAGTGGGGTTCCCATTGAAAAAATACTCCTGCTTCCATTCACCCGCCGGCGGCTGCATCAGGTCTGGTTTCCGTCAGCCCAAGGGAGTGTTTGCCTCGACTTAAGCTGAAAAGAAACCCTCTAAATCTCACACCCACAGCTTTGTGTTGACACTGCTCGGGCAGGTGTAAATGAACAGAACACGAGAGGAGAGAGAGAGAGAGAGAGAGAGAGCTAACGTTGACATATTCAAATCCGGGGTCGACTGCAGTTGTTCCTTTCCGTGACAAATCACGCTAAAAGAACCCAGCGAGCCGGTGCGGTTCAGTCGGGTTCGCCCCCCGAGCCCGATGTATTTAGATGTTTTGGAAGCGGATACTGAAAAGAAACCAGCTGCTGCAACCCGACCCGCGATTCGTTGCTGCTGAAACAATCAGTCATTATTCGTCACCATTGAAGTCGTCTATGAAGGGAGAATCATGCCAAAGCGCTCACTGCTTCCAGCTTCTCCAACTGGAAATATATACCCCCCCCCCACTTTCAGCTATAAGATTTTCCCGTGACACTTTAAAACAAGCTAGCCTCGCATCCTGGGCTGCGGGGACTTTACGAGGGACGATGCTCGCGTTTTTCTGGCAATAATTGAAAATCTAGTTAAGTTTGAATTTGAACAATAATAACGTGCAGCCCTTGTGAAATCTCACTTTGTCCTCAGATCCCCTCCGACAGAATTCCTACGGAAACTTTTTTTTTTTTTCCGTGCCTGTCCTACGCATCAAGCAGGCCGCAATCAGGCGCGCTCTGAATTTGGTGTATCCGCCGTCCTTGGCCTATTTCCTCGATGCACTCTGCTGGATTACATTATGCACTCCTTTTTTTTTTTCTGAAACGCCTTATTCAGCTCTCAGCTCAAGCCTTGGCAGCAGTCAGTCACCTCTGCGGCGGCTGAACAACTGCCCACTGGCCTCGACACTCTGATGAAGCACTTGGTGAGGTCTCGGGGATGACATCAGCTGGCTGGAATGTGCAATGAAGAGAGAATTAAGCAGGGCAGCAGGGCCTTGGGGGGATCTGGCGGTGGAAACAAAGTGGGTATGTGTGTGTGTGTGTGTGTGTGTGTTTGGGGGCGGCGGGTGGAGGCGGACAGTGGCCTGCTCGTGTGTGAAGTCCATAACTTTGCCTCGACATACTCCCTCACCTGGGACAGACATGGACGAATCCAGCGTGAAGATGACAACATTGGTTCAACTTTTATCAGCTTAAAAGTGCGGTATCGACACGGGACAAATTCCGCTGATGTCACTTTCTGATAAAGTGATAGATAAATGAAATAGTACTTGAAAGTAATCTTTACAATGTAAAATTAGATACAACCTTTTCTCTTCTGATACGATACCGATATTGCAGCCTTGAGTATTGGTCGATATCGATCCGATATGATAGCAGCATGAGTCACACATACTTTTATTATTTATTTAGTAGTATGGAATGTTAGAAAAGGCTTAATCAAGTGATATTACTCAAACAGAGAACAATAGTCAGCAACAGTGGCTATGAGAACCACTGAACCATTTATTATTAACCAATGGCTGACATACCTTTTAACCTTAAACATGCTGGACAGGAGTCTGGAATGGACTGCTTGTATCGGAGTGCTTATATCGATGATTTTAGATGCAGGCCGATATAATCCAATACCAGTTTTTTTTTGCTGATATCGGACCAATATCCGATCGGGACAGCCCTATGTAAAATTAGACTCAAGACCTGTGTACTCGGCAGTCCTAAGTTATAGTGTTTTAAGTTGTACCCAGAGGGTTGACTCTTCACACATAATGATGCAAAATGTGTCTATCGGGAGCAGCAAGTTCTCAACGTGTCGGCTGCGTGGAGCTTTCTTAAATCCACCATTCTAAACAGCGCAAACACTTTCCAAAAAGTCTCCAAATATTGGCACAAAGCCAATATTGTGACTCCCTAATGATCACAGTCTCTGATGTAAGTATTCTATGCAAATGTCGCCACCGTTTGATCTAATTGACACCATTAGACTCTAATTTTACAGCGCCTAAACCCAGAGGTGTCTGTGTGTATTTGACTCAATGCCCTTGAGACCAATTAAGCAGGTAGACGTCCGTGCCTCTCGCCCCACCGCTTTGCTTTTTACGACTTCCCGGATCAAGTGTCATCGTATTGACTCTTTGATTTATGCATCCTAGCCTCGTTATTCTTTTGTCAAATCACACACAGGCAGCCTGATTTGTGCTTGAATCCCTCTCTCGTTTTTTTTTTTTCTCCAAACAGTAATTTGTCCTCCCACGGGCAACATTATTGGCCATTAGAGGAGAGTGAAAATACTGCATTTGCAATTACCCTGGTAATGTGACAAAGGAAGCTAGTGTCCTCCGGGCCACACCATGCACCTACGTCACAGCCGGTGCTGCGTCAGAGGTTTTTTGTGTGTGTGTGTGTGTAACATGATAACAGGTGAAGCGGAGAGAGTGCATCTTCTCTGACTCTTGTGAATCTTCTGACCTGTGTGTAGGGTGGGCAGTGAGCAGCGCAGTGCACCATGGCAGAGCCAGACCCGGAGCCGATGGTCTCTGGAGCCGGGCAGCGCCTCGGAGCCCCGGAGACTCTTGGCATCAGCACGTTGGACCCCGGCCACAGACCCCCGGCCATGCCCCCCGGACGGCACGTCACTGTCCGGGTCCGTATGCTGGATGACACAGAGGAGCTCTTTGACATCTCGGTGAGTCGTTAATACCTCCTTGCCTAACCTCGATGGGAATACTAATGTGGGAATTTGACTCGGGCCAAGAAACGCTTCCTGTTTTCATCATTGCAGCAGCAGCAGAGTGGTAACAGGTTGGCATGGCAACTGCATGATGTTAATTTGTTGAATTCATGGATGAAACCGGAGGGATCTTATTAGAGATGTCAGGATCCTTCCAGGTTATTGTTTTGGAGTTTTTTCTCTCTTTCCTCCTCTCTTACTGTCTCAAACAGGTTTTACTTCTTTTCACAGTTTTAATTCCACTCTGACAACCTCTTAGATATTCTTTGGAAACCATTGACAGCGTGGTTTAACCCGTTGGCACACTGCTGTTTTCGGGAGTGCTCCTCTGTGTAGCAAATGCAGACTGGAGCATAAAGTAGACTCGGTAAAAATGCAGCTCAAATGCTTGTCACGCTTTACTTTTTCAATCTGAAATAAGCACTAACTGAATGCACGTACATAAAGCAGACAATTTGCCGACATCCCTCCAATGCTTGTCCTTCCAAATCTGCTGTAAATGCACGTTTCCCCTCTTGTAAATGGATAAGCTGCGTGTTATAAAGACCCAAACCAGCAATGAGTTTCCTGTTTAGCCCGAGATAGCTCAATGTGTGTAGTCCAACTACATTGTTGTTCCAGAAACTATTGAAAACATATGAATGAGCCACAAGGGTTCAAGGAATGATATGTGCGGTTCCTAACACACATACACTGTAGTATATTTAAAGTCAAAACCATATGCCGCATCCTGTGGTTGCAAGAACTCACTAGCTGTGCATTAATAGGCATCCCAAAATAGTCCACTTACTCTTGCTTGCGTAATGGTGGCAGCGCCTATCCGTTAAACAAAATGACTGAGCCTATTTTTAGAAACTTTTTATACGATCCGAGATTAATATCTTCATTAAGAGATAATGGGCTAAGAGGGCCGCCGAAAGCACGGGTAATTCAGATATCAAGGGCAACCATTGGGGGTTTCGTGGGGTTTGTCGAGGGTACGAAGACCGTGGAGGATCACCACAGCTATCCTGGGAAAGTGTTGCGATCAACCCCTGCATTCCTCCCGTGTTGTTTTGGTAAGGTGTCCTCAGACCTTGATTTAATGGTAGAAACATAGGGTGGAGTGAGTGAAAAAGACTGTTATTTGTCTCAGAATAGAAGTGCTGGATGAATTCGGCGACCGCACGTCTTCCTGCCTGGAATGAAGAAGTCAAGTGGAGGGAAAGTGATGGTGGTGGGAAGCAGATACAGCAACAGAGGAGCCGCTGCATGTTTATGGACGGGGTTTGGCAGAAGGTCCTAAAGATTAGTTTGTTGAGCTGGAGGCTGCTACGCTTTCTGAAGTCTTTTTTTGTGTTGCTAGGTTACAAACTGATTTCTAACAACATGTTCCTTTATTGTCAAATGTGGCTGACATGAAAGACTTGACATGGCTGCATCCCTCCATACTTCAAACACTAACCATCTTCTCCTCTATCATTATTGACAGTAAGCCCTCCCCCTGGGCTCTTTATCAGTCACCAATGGAGATATGGTCTTGACAAGCTTGGAGTTGTTCCATTGTGTGGTAGTGTGTCAGGCATTGGCAAGCAGATCTAGTGATTTGGTTTGAAAATGAATACGTTTAGGGATGTTGCCAGTCATTAGGTCATAGTATACCTAAGCGTTTACTGAACTGAAAGAAAGAATGGAAATGCTGACTGGTTTTGTTGCTGGGTGGGGTTCGGACAAAATCTGTTTACATGCTGTTGAGTGACGTTCCAACGCTGACCCACGGTCATGACTTTTTGGTGAAGTCTGAAACCGTCAGACTGTTGTAGGCCCAATGGTGAAGCACGAACAGGGTTTTGATGAGTCAGTCACTGTTGTCTGGTGAGAGCAAACTGGAATTACTAGTGGAGGTGCACTGGCGCTAGCTTGTTTGCAATCTTGTAAGCTATTTGTTCTACATCTCTGTCTTTTCAGTTTGCCAATAATGGCATTTCCAAACAAATTAGTAAGTAGTAGAGTGGAATCTGTTTGGCGTCGTTTGTAGTTCATGATCTATAAAAACAGAGGTTTGTTTGCATAGTGTTTTTCTTTTTCCTACCCTGTCATTGTCAGATTGGTGCAAATCACAGCGGGGGCCATGTATGCTCTCTTTCAGCTAATTTCCAGCTTGCTGCCAGGTTTCATACATTCTGATACACATAAAAAGATTACACAACAGCAAGAAGCAGGGCTGTTGTGTTCAAACAAATAGGACACGAAATTAGCAGGACCATGATGGTGTAGCTCAGCTGCAGCGATGGCAACCTTGATAAACCTTTAGTCATGGTGCTGAGGAAAGAAACAGAAGATGTTGCTACCAACACACGCTTCATCCAGTCAATTTATCACGCATCACATCCTCTATCTCAAGTCAGAACTTGAGATGGAAAAAAAAGGACTCAGCAAGCATGATATTGTTTTGCCTGGAGGTGTCCAGAGAGCACATTCAGGGCAAAAGTCTGCAATATCTCTCCGTCAAATCCAGGGTGGAACAGGAAATATTCTCAATTTTTATCCTAACATACCACTTTTACCCAGCTTCAACCCAAAAATCTCTGATGATTTGGTTCAGCTGGGTACTCAAAAGGCATATGCCAACTTGGCTCCAATCCTGCTGATACTAATCTTTTTTTCCTGCAGCAGTGAGCGGAGATAACAGCACTGCCGACTAAATGCATTTGTCAAGTAATTATCGAGCCTTTTATTTGGTGAGAGCTTCCATCGTGGTATCTTCTGCGAGCAGGCTGTTCGTTTCACGATTTTACAATCAAAATGAGTCGCGCATGAATGGTCACGTTACCTTAAAAAAACCACAAAAGGTTCCAGCCTCGCCCTGTAAATGATACTGAGGGCTTCAGTTCTGGTTCCTCTGGTTCAAAGGGGTAAGTTTCCAACTCAGCAGGAAGGGTATCAGATGGTTGGGAAACAAAAAGGGGCCATCTAGCCATCTCGTGAGTCACATACCATGCGGTGGCCTACTTACCACACTGGCTGTGAAAACACTCATGATGTTGGACCCCTCCAACCTGGACAAGAGCGTCATTTATCAAAGAAAATGTTGGCTCTTAGAATGATTTGTTTTGGTTGCATCTTTTCATTCTACTCCATATTCTTCAAGGGGTTATGCAAACTATTTATTCATGTAGATCTCTTCTGGTTTGCGCCATTCAGTAAAGCAAGAATCCCAGACATCAGTCCAACTCCTCCGGCTAGCGCAGAGCGACGCCGTCTTTGCTGATGTTTTGACGCTTATGTTTGCTGATGGCTGGTGGAAGCTCTGCAGAAGTTGCCTGTGAAGAGTGTGATAGTGGCGTGGATTTAGGGGATGGGGGATGGGATAATGTAGGCAGAGCGGAGGGTTGAGAGCTGTGCTCATTCCTGTGAAAGGAGAAAGCAGTCATGCTTCACAGTGGCTTACTGGCGGGATATAACTTAAAAGGGACCTATTGTGCATTCCTTATTTTAGGTTATCTACAAATACAAGGTGACGCTATTTGTATATTCATATTAAATGTGGCCAAAGACTGTGAAATCTTGGACCAATACAGTCACCTATTTTTAGTGATTAGGTTGCTTTTTTTGTCAGTTTGTTTGGCTTTTATAACCATTTACTCCCTCTTCATACCAACAAAACCAAAGAAATCTTCATTTTTAAGATAAATCCCTTGAGTACGTGGTCTTTGAGCCCTATCCAATCAATCCATGAATCAACCATTAATCTTTATCTTATCACTAGGCATATATATTGATATGCCTAAAGGTTACTAGTGGTCAAAAAACAACGGCCACAACATGAAACACCCTTCATCCATCGCCTACACTGGTCTGTCCTTGAAGATACCCAAACTATGCTTAGGCCCAGCATTGTACCTAAGGTGTATGTACTCAATGATGCTGGCTTTCCTAGAGAAGAGGGCACCACTAGAGCAGACTGCATACAATGCTTTTGGGTCAACATCTAATGGTCCACACACCTTCAGATCCACAGAACCTAATGAAGATGCACTTGAGCTTTTTGACCTCAATTAATGAGGCTTCATTCCTTCACTTTTACGGAGTTCATGGTGACTGACGCATCCCAGTTGTTTGCTATCTTTTACAAACATGGCTAGCTTGCAGAAGTTGGCCAGTTCAACAAAAAGGGCTATTAAGTGAAGTTGGGAATCAGCCGAAACCAAAAGAGATGTCACTTGTTTCAGAGGATGGACTGAGGTGCCAGTGGAAGATAAATAAATTATGTAAATTATTTTAACTGCAAGTTGAGTTGCCCCAGTGCATTCCCAGAATACAAATGGGAAACGAGCACACTGGGTCCTCTTAAACATGGAACGTTCCGCCTCACATGTTGGGCTAGCATGTGAGCAAAGCAAGGCACTGCTCATCATTAGAAATCGAATGTCATGTTGCCCTATGGCTTCTCTCTATCCCTTCATATCCATAATGAACCATTAAAGACTGCGGTTTGTCCTCTGCAGCTCAGCCAGGGCCTTGTCAGTTTCAGCGCCACCATGTAAGTCAGAGAAAAATTCAGTGCTCGTTAATCACAGACCCTTGATCTCTTGCCATTTTCACTTGCCTCTCAAGAGAACGAAAAGGTTTTATTTCTTCCAGCAGCACAGTCTCATTATACTATAACATATTACGTTAGCTTTCCTAATTACCCATAAAGTCAACAGCAAATTAATACACAAAGCTAGTTTTCCCCTCATCTGACGAAAAATGGCACCATGCATTATCAGCAGAGGATCATGTAGCAAGAGCTTGATTTTGTTTTCTGAGCGCAGCTTGTAGTAGTTGCATGGATGCGTGTGTGTGGGGGGGGGGGCAAATATACCCAGCAGCAGCTTTTGATCAGTGAGTTCAGATTACAAATCAGGGGATAAAGATGCTTTTGGATGCGCGCTCTGCCGACGTTATCGGCTGATAATCCATCATTACAACATGTAATACTGTGACCGGTCGAGAACACAGAATCCCCGCTCCAGCGTCAGAGCTTCTCACCACACTTGCATGCATCATGTCAACTTGTCGAGTCACGGCGGTTGTAGCTGCGGCGTTCATGTGACGGTGTGTAATTCATCTCGCACTCCGAGTCACACCGTGCTGTCTGCAAACTCAATGCATCATTTCTGCAAATCCACACTTGTATCTGCGGCGTTCTTGGTGTTTGGCGTAATATTTCCCTGAGAAGCAGCACTGACCGAACCTATTTTTGGACACTGAAGAAGCATCTGATAAGGGGGAAGATTTTTTCCCATAACTGAGGCGTATTTACAGCCCTTAGAAACTGAGCTGAGGCAGCAGGACAGCAGGGACCACCCAGGCTACGCCGCTTCAAAAGGACCTGCACAGCTTTTCGAGCAAAACTCTCACACCAGTCCAGAAGGCTCACCGTCATCCCACCATGCTGTCTCCCATTCATTGTGATGGGAAGCAATTAGAGCAGCTCCACTGTGCCTTGTTGTCTGCTGAATGGCAATGAGGTCCTGACTTAATGGGCAGAAACATGATGAAGGGTTTCTTTCAGCCGTGTCTTTGGGCCTTTCAGCATTGTTGCTCGGTGACCGACTGACCAGCGGAGCCGAGTGCGTCTCCACCTGTGGATCAATGTCCACATGCACAAAGAGAGTCGGCTATTAGAGGTGCATCAGCGGCGTTTTCTCGGCGCCAGTTTAATTTTTCCATTAATTCGATTGTTTAATGCAGAGGGCTTATTAGAGTCGACATCTACGCCAAAGTCATTAGTATACAATGCAAGGAATTAATTACACAGGTCTGCTTTAATTACATTATTCATTGGGAAGTGTCAGCAAACCATTGACATTTTCCACATGCATACTACTTTTTCTGACCCAGTTTACCAAGGTTCTGTAGGTCTACATGTGGAACTGTCAACACTGTAGGGAATGTCTGTCATGGTGTTATATCATTGAAGTACAGGTGGATTTATACAGGTTATTATGGGCTGTATTGTTATATAGTAGAATTGTAAAAATGATTGAGCAATAAATAAAGATTTAAATCTTTCTTTCACTATTTATTTAGTGAACATGCATATTCTTTTGTCCCCTACTACAGATTAATATATGTAATATTTTTGCTTTTCATTCTTATTTATTTCGTACGCATTTACAATTGCTTTGAAATTTCCAACCAGCACAGACAGAAAACCAAGCTCTCTTGCAACAAAGAAGATTCCGCAACCCTGCATCTGCGCCGTGAAACGTGTCGGGTGAAAATAATTGAAATTCATGCTGCATATGACTGGTGCACATCAGAGACCACCAAAGCTTCTCAGTATCTCGTGTTTCATGTTGTGCTTTTTCAAATATGACATGTTGGCTGTGGAGGAAGGCAGGGCTCGGAGGGGGAGGAGGCGCGACGTCTAGTCTTGAAGCTGTGTGCTTAAATCCTGTTAGACTGGGAGTTGTGGTGGTGGTGATGGGTGGGTGAGTGGGGGGACACGGTCTGTTTCTCCCCCTTACAGTGCTCGAGGGGGCGAGTGCCGACAGAACGCAAAGGATGGTTTGGCCCCGATATTTTCTTGATGAGTCTTCATTTTGTAGAATATGAATACAAAGTGGATTTGATTGGCCGTTACAAGAATTTGAGAGAACGGGGGCAGCGGCTACGCAACCGTGTTCTATGCCGCGTCAGTCAGGTCTTATACCCATTACTGTCACTTAGCATTCCCTAATAGTCACGCACCAGTAACGGCATAAAGAAGATAAAATCAGGACTCTCTGATTTTTTTTCTTCTCCCATGTCACCCCAGGAAATTAGTTTTTAGTTACAATCCAAGAGGGGCCTTGATGCAGCACGGAGACCGGGAATTACGATCATGCAAGCGTCTGGTGTCTGGTCTCTGCTGCCTGTTCCGCTAATGTATCATATTTGTTCGCTTTGGGGAGTCTTAAAATAGAAGCGTTTCTTATCCTGAATGCGGCCGTCCCAGTTGCATCGCTCCAAATCGGTTGTTATTCTCCTCTTAACAAAACGACACATGCTGCCGGTTTGTGTGGCCTCACGTCCAGGAATTTTCTCATTCATCACCTGGCTGCTCGGCCCCCGGCGGGAAGCGGCTCGCCACCTCTGAGCCCCGAGCTGCCTCCGAGGCGCGGGCCATGGACCCCGAAGGTCGATGCCTCCCCCCCTTGAACACGCATCACGGCGGATTTCATACACAAGCTCGTCTCTGAAAGGCCACGCGGAATCACGCTGGCCTGTGCGCGGGTTGCCATGGCTACACATAGAGGTGGATGTGGAGCGTCTGAGCCGGTTGCCGTGCTGCAGAGTTCTGTCTTCCACTGATATGCTGGTGGAGGGGGGGTTGGGGGGGGGGGGCGCTCCATGCGGAGTATTAATGTGAGGGTTTACTGCGCGAGCATGGGGATACGCCGCTGCACACCAATTACAGTATTCCAGAGAAGGGGCTCACCTTTACCGTGTGACGCTTTAAACCGGGTTGCTCTTTTTTTTTTCCATATTCCAATCTTATGTCTGTAAATCTGACTGACAATAAGTTTGGAAGGATTATTGGCTCGTCTCGGGATCACTGCTTATTGACCCAGTTTCCATGAAAGATGGTTTTGTGTTTATGGCAGCAAGGGTTTAGAATGGAAGGGAGGGGGGGGGGGGGG
>CAESWR010000069.1:81531-93501 GCA_903171835.1 Mullus surmuletus | reverse complement strand
TTTCCCCAAAGGAGGAAGAGCACCAGAGCATCGTACGCGGTGGAAACATTTTTAATGATATTCATGGTTCCCAGGACCGTAAAGTAGATTTTCATGTCGTGTCTGCTGGCTGAAAGAGAAAGACGATGTTCTCTGTATCGCCCATTACGCCCCGAGAACGATCGCAGGCAGACTGTTCACACTTAGCTGCTTACTTTTTTGCACAAAGTAGAGCCGAAAATCCCTTCTATATACGCGATAGGTGCAGTCTTCAAAATAAAAGCACCACAAACTTGTATTAATTATATAAGGTCATGGGGAATCTCCCTTCACTGGAAAAACCTTAATAAAGTTACACATTAACAGTCTAGTTCAAAGTCCATCATTACACATTGCAATGCAATGCATTGTGGGGCAATGGTGCATTCACAGACTATTCCCCTCACAAATCCACATTTTATGCAGCTGGAATCTTAAAAAATCATGTAACTTTTTTCAGAATTACATAAATAGTTGACTCTGTGTGTGAGACAGTGGTGTGTGTGTTTGTGCAGGTCCTGCCCCCTGATAGGCCGGTTTTGCCCACCGCCTGATAGATGAGAATGGATCTGTTTGACTTGTAAAAGCAGGAAAAACAAGCGGGTGAATAACATCAAAGATGGTGGTGTTGGGTGCCGGCCTCAGCCGTCGCTCTGCATGTTCCTCGCTCACGTGGTTCGCTGGGACGGCGGATGGAGCCATTGTTCATGTTCATGTTTGCTTTTGCTTTGATGGGGCAGAAGGTCCGCTGTGAGGAAGGTATTCCTGAACCCCTAACGACCTTCACTCTTGATTTCTAACTCTCATCTCTTCTATTTTTGGTCTAACTTCGGAATCCTTTGGATCGGCTCCAGAGTGCCTCCGTGCCAAAGCAACTTCAAATGCACGAATCACGTTGCGTTAAAAACCACAGATCCGGCTTGATCCGTGGTGTGTGTGTGTGTATAAGGTGTGTGGTGGTGAATCATTTGACCCTGGCACTGCGGGAACTCGCCATTTTAAAGTCCACACAAGGTGAATTATTTTGAGGTGAGGTAAAGGTTTTGGAACAGACTCAGAATTCAGCCGGCGTCCCGGGCCGTTGTCTCACACAGCGAGCCTCCTCGGCCGCTGACCTTAATCCTGGTCTTCGTGGAGCACAGCTTTGCTCTCTCTCGCTGTACGTCTTTGTGACCTCAGGTCAACTATATTCAGAAAAGGGAAATCCCAGCACGCTCGCTTGGCCGGATCGCCGATGATCAGCAGCGCATGCTAATACACGGTCAAAAGCTCTAATTCAACCTGTTGATTTTTGGCCCGGGAGCAGCCCCGGATTTAGCGTTTTCCCCGCTCCTACCCAAATAATTCACGAAATCGGCGTTGTCTGATGCTTTTGCTCTGAACTTCTTGTGTGCTCCCGTACAGCCATGTTCGATCGAGTCAAGTCACGGCAGTTATCGTCATTCCAGCAACTCCTTCGGCATCACAGCGGGGGAGAGAGCCTCTGGATTTGCTGCCCAGAGGACTAAGTGGTTTAAGGCTAATCTGGAGGAGGCCCCTTGATTGGCGTCACCAGTAAAGCAGCATGTGCAGCTGTCATTATTTATCACTGGTGGGGATTAAGGGTAGAGCAGGGGAACATGCAGCATGGCAGTGTCCGCCCGCCAATGGAATTCCTCAGGAGCTCGTCCCGCCCTGGTCACCGAAGGAGTCTCTTTAAGCGTCTTCGGCCTCATCTTCTTCACAGCGCTCCTCGGAAAAGAAGCCGCGGTAGTCCGGCCACTCTGCTCCTACAAATCGCCAGTTTTTTCCCCTCCCACTCTCTCCTTGCCACCATTGGGAACTATTAGCGTCGTGTTATATGTCAGCGTTTGTATTGAACCTGACTGATTTATCAATTTGAATCAGACGGCGATTAATCAAATCTCACCCCCAAAGGAATAATAAATAAATAATGAAAACGTGCATTAGCCGCCGCCCTGATTAGGAGCGGGCGATATGGATGAAATTATCTATCGCGGCCGTCAGCGAGCCAAAGCAATTAGTTGATTAATCCATTAGTCATTCGGCAGCAAAGGAATTGGCAACTATTTAGATATTTAATTGTTGCAGCCGTTCTTCAAGCGTAGCAATGTAAAACGTTGGGTTGGGTTTAGCTCCCCAACACGTGACTTGGCTGCTTTGTCGTGCGTGACGGAACGCAAGTACTTTTCCAGCGCAATTTCGAACCATTTTTTGAGGATCGTGTATATTTTAATTGGGCTTGGAGACAAGAAAGAGGGGGGAAAATGGCAAGCAACAAGAGATAACTGACAAATTTATGCTCTGGTATTATAAACATGACGGGGAGTTTGACAAACAGATAAATTCCCCCCCCAAAAAATCATCAGTCTCAGCTGACATTGAGGAGAACATCAGCTGATGCTCATTAACCACATCCCAAATATTTTGTGTGGATTGCGCAACAGGTTACTCCGAGAGTCAGTACTCATAAATGTCCGTTTTGCCAAATTAAAGCAATAGTTCCCTTACTGGTATAACAGATTTTCTTACAGCAGGGAAATAACTTTTGACTCCTGGAAAATAAATCACAGAGACTCGATGCAGTCAGCAGTCTCAACAAGCCGTCCCTTGTTCTGCTCCTCCAGTTGTTGCTGTAGCTCTTCACTCATATGTGTGATTGTGTTTGGGCGAGTTTGTCGACCCGCCGCGTATTCATCAAGCGTCCACCATCTCCAGACTGTTTGTTGGTGTAACTTTTGATCTGGTTTTATAGTTGGAACGCACCCACTGCAGTGTATTTGATGGATTTGTGGCAGTTTGCACAGCTGATTGACCTCTGATGTGGCCAAAGTCAGATGTAATGATAAAGATTCCACCGCAGGCAGCGTCACACCTAGTGGACTGGAAACCGACCCTCATTAGGCCCTGGTTTTGTAGACTATTAGGTCACAAATCTACTTCCTTGCATTTACCTCCGTGGTGTATTTCCCAGCCACGTGACTTGTGAAATCAATCGGGATCGTTAGCTCTTTGACACATCATTTGTGTACCCAGATTACACATTCAAAGGCTCCTTCCCCGGCTCGACATTGAGGGAGTTGTCTCTCACTTACTTAATTCATCTCTTAATTAACCTATTGATCAGCCGCACACTTACAGTAGCCCGGAACCCGCTCGTTGGTCATTCTGCAGGTGTCTCCGGGGGTGAAAGTGCACCCCCTTCAAAATAAAACACATCTTGAGCAAGTAGTGAATATATGGTTTCATTTCTGACCGTTTGCCATCTTAATAGCAGTTAAGCTGGTGTTATTTTGGTCCCTCTGTCTGCCTCTCTTTAACGAAACCAAACATGGACTTCTGCCTAAATGCGAAGTGACGCAGCCTCCTCTGTGAGTGACATTAATCCGCTGCTCCGCGAAGGGTTCGGTTGTGGAGTCTAACCAGCATGGGGTCCAGAATTTGAAGTGCTCTGAAAAGGGATTCAGGCAGATGAAGGGCTGGAAAAAGGAATGAGGAGGAAAAAAAGAGGCCAATCTTTTTTGGTAATTCCAGCTGCCTTTAAGCTCCCCCTCCTCCCCGCCCCCCTCCTGCTTATTCTAATGATTCTCCCAAGTTTGGCCTATTCGGGCGCTTTGCGGTGTCGCCGCACGGCCTTGACTTGCGAGCATAGCGAAGCGTGCTGGGGTTGGGTCTCTGCCGCCGCTAAATATGCAGCCCCACAGATCCGGCTGTGATTTATGGCGCTCCGAATAAACGGTGGGAGGTCTTCGGGCTTTCGCGCCGAGCTCTCGGCTGTTAAGTATTCAGCAGCACGACAGTTAGTACAGGACACTTAATTATTCTTTATGCAAAATCAATATGTTTCCAGCAGGCTAGAGGAGCAGAGGAAGGGTGGTGGTGGGGGTGGGGGTGGGGGTGGGGGAGCAAATGGTGGCTGTGGAGGGGAGCTACCTCTATCCGAGCCGCCATTGAATCAAGTCATTTTCATGGTTGTCCTCTCAGGGGGGCCGGGAGGCAGACCCACTGTGACGGAAAGACTCTGACAGCTGTGGCAGCCCCGATCATCACTTTCTCTTTCATTTTCTATCTTAAATCTGTTTTGTTTGGGACCAAAAAAAAAAAAGGACACAAAGGACGGAAAAGCAAGAGGACGATCGCTTTTATGCGCTCCATGTGAGACCGGTAGCAAACATATGCGTGGTCATGCATCCGTACGCGGTGAGAGAGAGAGAGCGTGTGTCGGTAATTTGGCAGGATTATCAGCAGGTTCGCCTCCCTCCCCTGTTCTCTCTTTGTCAGCCTCCCGCTGTAGCCGAGTCACCCTGGGAACCTCTCGGGCGCATGACCTGAATCTCAATGAGCTTTAGCTGCCGCTGACCTCTCCGTCCTCCCCTTCCCCTTACAGTGCATATACCTGCTCCACATAAATTGCACACTCGCCAAGATGCCGACATGAGCCGTAAAAAAAAAAAATGCTTTAAATAGCTTGTGCTTTATTGCAACAGACAGCGGCGGCGGCAGTGTGGCACAGGCAGCATTCCCATATGGTTTCAATAAGGGTGCGGGAATTTATCCGCCTGCTACCGTTAGCATCTGTAATCTCAGCACAGCCCAACACGGCCTTATCAGGAGAGCCTTGAAAGTGTCTGCAGCCTGGATTTTCCAATCCAACTTTATTTATAAAGCACTTTAAAAACAAACACAGTGGACCACAGTGCTGTACAGGAGGATAAATATAATAAAATTATCAGTGAAAGAGTAAAATACAATAAAAGGACTATTGTACAATTAAATCAAATAAAAGCAATCAAACAAATACCAAATAAAACTATAAAATAAAGATAATAATACATTCAAGATCTCACATAGTCGCAAATATAAGCCCGTATTTAAAGTTTTTACTGCTTTTTTCTCCATTTTTCATAAATTCCGGACGTCTTCCACCCACATCATAGTTGAACTCCCCACTGCTTCTATTATTTATGGAGGTGGGATTTAGCGGGGTGGAGCCACCCGGACCCAAGACATCAAAACAGGAAAACTAATCAAATTGTTAAACCCCCCTAATTCCCTGCAGATACGCGGCCTGACGCTGGCGGAGCAGTTGGCTTGAATGCCATCATTAAGTCCTCCAGTGCCCCGTGACAAAGACTCACATTCAACCAGGCAGGATCCTCTTTGTTCTTGCTGCCTATGTGGAGCCCGGAGGCATTGGCAGTCTGTTTACCAAGCGTGCCATCCACCACTACCACCCCCCACCCCCCCAACCCCCCCACGAGACCCCCAGGAGAAGTTTGGCGGGCTGCTCCGGCTTTGCTTGGCTTGTTGGGGGTGAACTGGACCATGCCGTCAAGTCCTGCAGGGGGAACAGTGGAGGGAATCTACTTTACACCTGACCTTTTTTTTTTCCCCCTGTTTTGCACTGACAGCAGCTTACTAACAAGAGGTGGTGGGGGGTAGTGTTGTTCAGGAGGCGGGCAGGGGGGGGGTAGGGGGCGGGGTTATTAGGTCTGCCCTGAAGTGGAAACCCAAGCAGACATGTGCGCAGACATCGCTGTCATCTTTATTTAGTCTTACTCTGACAGCCCGAGCATGCGGGGGTCAGTGTAGCGATGCGAGCACGCCGGCGCCGATGCACATGTAAACAGTAGTATCGTCTTATGTTCAGACCTAATGAGCCCAGACAGACTCCTCTTTCCCCCCAAAGACCGCTGAATCAGGATGCGTCGTCCCGCCCAAGAGCTGGCTGCTCTTATGTAAACTAGCTTTGGCGCTTTTTTAGAGATAGAAGTGGTGAAAAAAAAAAAAAATGCAGGAGATGGCTGACATTTTCTCGGGATGGCACATGATGAGGGAAATGTCAGCTGCTGAGTGTGTTGTCTCCCTCAGACCGTAACCTTTCTGGTGGGGCGGGCGGGTGTTGGAGGGTCCGAGTGACATGTGTGTAGAAGAGGAGGGAGGGGTCTCAAGTTGTGTCCACAGATGTAATTTTTATCGTCGGATGTGGTATAATTGCGTTTTCAAGAAATGTTTTTTATCAAAAACCTGGTACAATTGACAATACACCACTGCACATACCATTAGGGGTGTCCTAATCCGATATTGATATTGGTTCGATATCAGCAAAAAAGTCAAGAAATTATGTTTAAGGTCAAAATGTATGCAAGTCATTGGTTAACAATAAACAGGTCAGTTTCTCTCATAGCTACTGTTGCTGACTATTGTTCTCTGTTTGAGTAATATCACTTCATCAAGCCCTTTCTAACATTCCATACTACAAAATAAGTAATAAAAGTATGTATGATTTGTGCTCGTATTGTATCCGATCAGTATTGGCCAATACTCAAGGCTGGAATATCAGTCTTATGTCGGAAGTGAAAAGGCTGGATCAGGACACCCCTACATTCCATATAGTTATAGCCTACCATGCATACCACTAGCAATACACATTCGCACACACAAACACACACACGTATTAACTATTGCACTAAATTATTCTCGTGTACTTTTGCTTGTATAGTGTTTGCTCGTAGCTGAGACATGTACACAATAAAATTTAATTCAAGCTCTTCCCTGCGCATTGACGGACCGCTTGGTCTGCTCCTGCATTTCAGGACAGAACGCTATGGCAACAGCCTTATCTGCACACAGTGGCATTATGCTCCCAGGCACTCGGCAGACGAGGACACCGGTTCTTTCTTTGTCCAAATCATTATACGGAAGCAGCCCTGGTATTACCCTGGAAAGCAAACGCTTCCTTTTATTAATTTTTTTAGCCTTCAAGTAAATTCAGAAAGTTCAAGCTTGCTATTTTTTTCCGAAGTTTATTTTTTGACGATTAATGAGATGATAGCAACAATATCCATCTTTTTTTAGGGGACAGTCGCTGCTTTGGCACAGCAAAAGTCACATTAGCATTATTTTAAATTCTTAAATCACATCAAGAATGCAATGATTCATGTTTGAAAAAACTATAGTTGTATCTCAATATCTGTCAGAATAATTCCGTTATGATTTGGCACAGCCTTCAGCCCGACCTAGATCATAATGAAATAGCTCTCTGTCGTATAAAAATGGCAATATTTATGGACGTTGTGCTCCAGTTAGGCCCGATTTGAGTACGACAAGCAGTCCTTTGCCAGATTCCATCATTACACTGTTTCATTTTGGCTTTTAGAGTGAATGCAAGTGCCCTCCGAGTGTGCTTGCGAGAGACAGCACTTGCAACTGGCGCTGCATTAATGACGGCGCTCCGGCTGCGGCGGTGTCAAATGGCAGCGGCGTAACGTCAGCGTGTAACAGCTGCATTTAATCAAGCGCTGCCCAGTTCTAATCAGCCCGCTCCTCGCCCATCTCCGCTCGGATCGTGGTCGTTTCAGAGCGACAGCAGATTTACAAGGCTGGATATTAAGAGCGCTCCACTCATCTCCCGGAGCCTTAATTGTATTCGCTGCAGATTTCTCCTCCGACGAGCACGTTTGTCCTCAGCGCCGCGGACAAGACACAGAATTCATTCACGTTTTTTTCACGGGCCAGCCGGGCTCGGTCTCTTAGGAAGCAATGTGTGTGCATGGGAAGAGTGTGTTTTGGCTCTTTCCCCGTAGCCTCCTTGAGGACTCCCTCATCATCATATGGAAACAGCTGGTCCTCGGCGGAGGATGCCCTCTGCTCGGCGTGAGGCAGCCCGGAGAGGGAGAGGGAGAGGGAGGGGATCTGAGTGGCGCTTCACACAGGAAGGACAGACACAGGGAGGTGGGGGGGGCTTGTTTGGGGAAGATTATGGATGCGGTTGTGGAAGTGTAAACCCTCTCACTAAGCTGGTAGAGCTTAGCTTTTTATTCTCTAAGCATTAATAGCAACACAGACGTGTCATGCTTTGCCTTTGAAACACTACTGGATTTACAGCCCCCCCCCCCCACGTTTTTTCGTCAGATTGAATGTGAAGTTAACTCAGTACATTCACTTGCATCAATAGAATTTTTTTTTGCGTCCTTTCTGTGTAAAAGTAGAGATTCCACTTCCAGGAAAACTTGCTCAGACCCCGGGATCATTACCTCAGCTGCGGGGAACAGCTACTATAAACACTGCGATACGCCAGCCGCTGGTGCAAACTGAGTCACGAGGAAGCAGCCAAGCAGAGCCGCTCCTGTTGTGTGCCCTAACTGAGCTCTGTGTCTCTTCAGAGGCGTCGACAGCGGCCCAACTCTGGAAATTCTTGACATTTCTTTGACCTCACTTTGGAAAGTTTCACTCCCTCCAAAGAGGTTCGCGTGTCAACACAGTGAAAGTATTATTCCGAGTGCCTTCAAAGTGTGTGTGTGTGTGTGTGTAGTGGGGGGTGAGTGAGGACTGAGGTTGGTCGGGGATGTTCTTACTCCATCCTGATACTGTGTCGGCCTCAAAGGCCACCGTGACATCATGTGTGACAGCGGTGAACTGAAAACGCGGATCAAAGGAAAGGCGGCGGCCCGGGCGGCCAGCAGCAGGAGCAGCAGCAGCATTAGCAGACAGGATTGGGGCGTTTGAGTCGAGCTTGTGAGCATTAGGGGAGGTTAACCCGGGATCTTTGACTTGTGATCTGTTTATGTGCCATTTACTTCAAGGACTCTCGACGGGTTTAAGCAGACCTACCCGTCACACATCGGTAATTTGTCCCTAAAGTTGGACTGTTGAGCATAAAATGTCACAGTGTTATTGAGTCGAACATCTGAAAACAAGTGTTCTGATCAAAATTGGAGTTCCAACCGTGTTCACCATCGGCTAACTGGAATTGTTTGTTGTTCTTCTATGTTTTACCAGCAAAAAGCCTCGGGCAAGGTGCTGTTTGACCTGGTGTGCTCCCACATGAACCTCATCGAGGGCGATTACTTCGGTCTGGAGTTCCAGAACCATCAAAAAATGATGGTGAGTGAAGTGAATTATATTTCCATCATATAAGTCCCAGGATTTACTTTTTTTTCTCCATTCCACAGGTTTGGCTGGATCACATCAAGCCCATTATCAAGCAGCTTCGGCGTAAGTGTTGCAACTACAGTATGTCTCAGTGGTGTTTTTCTGCTTTAGATGGCAAAAAATAGCCATCAAATGAGTTAATGGTCCCAGTATCATATGTTTCTCTTTAAGGGGGAAATGTGCTGTGTTATTTGCACCAAGCGTAGTCCATTACAGTAAATCTCTTTGTTGCAAACCTCATACATCCCACGCAGGGCCAAAGCACACCATCCTGAGGTTCGCTGTGAAATTCTTCCCCCCGGATCATGCCCAGCTGCTGGAGGAACTGACAAGGTGAGCGACTTTTCTACATCATTAACCCCCCCCCAACAACCCACCCACCCCCACCCCTCCTACTTCATCTCTTGTGCAAGTCTTCCAGTTGGCATTTGCCTTTGACATTTACTGTATGTAGAAATATGTCCATGTAAATGACTCCGGCTGTGATGGAAAGCGATTGCGGCGGCATAAAGGAAACATGTTCCCCGGGTCCCCGGGGATTTATTTCCACTTCAGTTATGCAATTTACATGTCATGGCTGCCATGCATCTGATTTAGCTTGCCAGCAATTAGTATGGGGCTGATGGGTTTTCCGTCGTACGCCAGGCAGATGACTTGCATGTTTCCACTCTCGAGGTTCAGAAATAAGATGTATAATAGGTGTAATCCATGCATGTATTGGTAGAAGCTTGATGGATAGATCCAAAAGTAAGATGCTATTGGCTTTGGCAATAGCAGTAAACACAGGATACACGCATTGAAAATCAAAGAAGCAAATGACCCAACCATCTCCCAACCATGACCAAACTCAACCAAACCAAACTGGGATACATGAACAATTTCGGCACATTTGCTAACTAGCTGACCAAATATAGTGTATATATGCCTGAAATACCCTAGATGTTGGACTGATAATGGCTCCAGAGATCAGGTCAGTGCATGGGGCCACCCAGAGATGATAGCAGACTTATCTCGGTCTGTCCTTTGGTGCCAGGTGGCCTCTTTCTGATAGCTGTTCGGTATTTCACCCTAGATACCGCCTGCTAGGTCTTCCCATTGAGGTTGCTCTTCAAGGTCTGTCTAACTCTCTGGAGGTTTAATCTTGACATCCGTGATGCCTCCTCGTGATTTCCACTTAATGGTGGAGTACCCAGGGGACTCGGTGGACTGACCGCCCATCCTGTCACCTCACCACCTTTCCACTTTCCATTTGATTGTGCTATCAGCTGCCTTTGTCCCTGTGGATTCTTTTGGGCGTCCTGCTCATTCTTGGGATCCACCCCTCTGTTGTCCATGTGCTTGGAAGAGGATTGTAGTCAGGGTGGTAGTGTGGACCCATCGTAGAAACGTAAGCTCTTAGAGTTGTTACAACTCGTTCCAACTGTGCCCACTCACATTTCATTTATGCCCCTCCTGAGCTCTGCCGCTATAGAAGCATTTCATCAGTTCCAGCTCAGTATATCACATTACTCGCCCTCACGTCTCTGGGAGTTGGCTTGTATATCATCAGGACTTATTGGAGACTCGTCCCAACCACAGATTGAACCAGCCTTACCTCTTAGCTAAATATATACACAGCTGTTATAGACATATACATAAGAGGGGCCAAATTAATGGACTCTAAATACACATGGGTAGAACCAGAAGAAATGGATTCTGCATAGAGAGGGCTGCATCTTTGGAAAGGTATTATCCCACCAGTACAGTTTCAGTTAGTTCCCAACTATGGTGGAGTGTTTTTGAGTGGTTCTGGCAGCTTGTGGTGGCCCGACACCTTACTGAGCCACTTGGTGATGGATTTTCCGTTTCATTTATCACCTGTGTGAGGATGTGTGATGGCAGAATGAACACTCCAGGCTCTCCATTATTATATAGGTCATTTGGCATCACCGTTTTATTAAATCCACTGATGAAATTCACTGATTTTAAACTATTAACTACCTCTACTTTAGAAAGAAAAAAAATTTAGATTTAGCCATTATACCTTTTGTTAAGACTATATTGGCTTCCCTGCTGGCCCGCAGCCAAGAGCAGCTGCACTGTGACAAAAGACATTCTGTTAATCTTCGGTAAATGACTTCACGCTTCAAAGAAAGTTTTGTGTATAATTGAAAGAGCTTTGAATGTTACGTTGAATGCGGCAGCACGTGGTGTTTAACTCAACATTATTCGTTTTTTTTCCTCCCTCCCAGTGCTGGAAATCACTGCATCTAACTCTGTGTTTTTCATCCAGGTACCTGTTTGCCCTGCAGATCAAACAGGATCTCTCCTGTGGACGTCTGACCTGCAACGACAGCAGCGCCGCACTGATGGTCTCCCACATTATGCAGTGTGAGTCTCCCTTGAGCGTTTCCCCCTCCCGCTTAGCCCAGAGATCAAAAAATGCCACCGTCTTTGAAAAACCAGTATGCTGCTTTTTTGTTTTTTGCTGTTTTTTTTTTTCCCTCAAACAGGGCGTGTCATCTATCCCTGCCATATACCACACTGCATACCATTGAAAATCGATTATCTGTGTGTTACTATGGATACTTTGTAGTCTGAGGCCGGAACGTTATCTTTCCGAGCAGCCCCACACACACCAACACACCCAACACTGCCTTTTCATTTTCTCTCAATCTCACCTCTAATGTTGATTTTTCTTTCAATCTGTCACCTCATTTATGTTTCATATGATAATGTTTCCCCTCTTCTCACTGCACCATTTGTATTTCCTCTCCTCACAGCTGAGATCGGGGACTTTGAGGAGAGCCAGTGCCGGTCACACCTCCTCAATAACAACTACATCCCAGATCAGATGCCCCTGATTGACAAGATCATGGAGTTTCACTCTAAGAACATGTGAGTTCCCTGTCACAATCCAGGCCTTACTTGTAGCCCAGTTTTAGCACCAATTAGTTCCCTCACCCATGAACGGGGTAAATTGTTTTCCACTGGGGAGTTTTATTACACCGGTGACACATACAGGAAAGCAGCCGTTGA